>JAGDYQ010000114.1:3110750-3144972 GCA_021962125.1 Bulinus truncatus | reverse complement strand
GTTGTGAGTACTAGTCGTGAGTACCAGGCCCGTAGCGTGCGGGGGGGGGGCCAGGGGGGCCGGGCCCCGTTGCGATTTGTCTGGCCCCCTGCTTATTTTTTCTACTTAGTAAAATGTATTACCTGCCCCCCCCTGCTATTGCCTGGCCCCTGTTGTAGAATGCCTGGCCCCTCCTGTACAATTTTCACGCTACGGGGCTGGTGAGTACTAGTCTGAGTACTAGTCGGGAGGGAGGGAGAGGGGGGTGTCTTCACTGTAAGGCATTATGCAAATAATTGTATGCAAACAAGCGCAATAATCGTAGCTCATAGCTGATATCTTTTATGGAAAAATAACATCATAGATTTGAAAAGGATTTGTCAGTAGAATCGACTGACTGTGTCTCATGTTTATGATAAAAAAATCATGAAAAGGACCTGACAGGGGTAACAGTGTAGGGGAAAAGGAGGGGGGGGGGTTCTGCCTAGAATGGCAATCCGTGAATACATAAATTATAAATAAAATATTGTGTCAATAATTTAGTTAGTCTCAAACCATTTCTCTGTTCATTATACTGATCCAGTTAGAACAGGTTACCAACTGATTGTTTTTTATTTTTTATTTTTCATAATCATTCCCATTGTCTTCTTTTTAATTATTACTTTGATAAAGTCATAAAATAAAAATATAACACATTATGATTGTGTGTGAAGTCCCTGTAAGGATGAGATGAAATCTCTTAGATCCTATAATCCACGTATGGGACGATTCTTATGGTGCCTTTCTTTCATCCCCACCTTAGCTGATTACAGTGGCGTAGCGAGCTTAACTTGCGCTCGGGGCACAATACCCTTTTTTAGCGCCCCCTATTCGAAAACCATATAATATTATATGTAAAATATACTATTTGGCGCCCCTTTGTGAGTAGCGCCCGGGGCATGATGCACCCCCTTTGCCCACCCCTCGCTATGCCTCTGGCTGATAGTGCAATGGCCATTGGAGCACCACGGGAGACATAGCGGGACCTTTAACCATGACCTGAAATATCCATTGGTCCTCACCGGAGATCGAACCAGGTACCCTCATCATGACGTCCCCGTATTATTATTGGTAGCACATACTATACATTCAGTGATCGTACTTTGGAACTTTTTTTTTTGCAAATGTAAATTATTTTAATTACAGAGAAATTTGATAAATATTTAATAAATTCTGGTCACTAAATACTATTTATAGCCCAGCATGTCATATCCTTGTTGCGACCCCCAAAAACTGATATAAAGTTATGTAAATAATTGTAATCCATATGCTAGCATTTATATATATCAGAGAACTATTATAATAGAGGGCGTGTCTCATTACCGTTACCTTTGTTCCGTGATGTAAATCGTTCCTTTAAACCTCTTGACACCAAGTACATCGAGATAGAGCTCAATAGCTCATGGAATATATAAATATACCTTTGTCGTTTTCTTTAAACAATTTTATACTAGGAAAAGACCGACGTATTTGTTGTATCTGTTTGATCGAAATTCGTATTGGAAGGAGCACATCAACATTGGAGGTGGGCCACAAGGCAGTGGTGGACTGCCAGGCAAAGGTGGGTTCACGGTAGTGATGAGCCCTAAGCAGTAGTGGGTTCCAGGCAGTGGTGGGCTCTGTGCAGTCCCCAGTTCACACACAAACATAGTCCAAAATTTAGTTCTAAATCGAGTGTGGACTAAATGTTCACCCCTGATGGTCGCATAGAATGTTCTAGTTCTATTCTAGTTTGGGCGGCCGCCAGACAGATTTTCATAAATACAATTTATTATTTGCTTTCATTGGACGTAAAACTTAGAACAATACGGACACCCCAGTCTAATATAAATTTGTTACCTATCACTAGAGCAATACGGACATGCCAGTCTAGTATACATTTGTTACCTATCACTAGAACAATACGGACATGCCAGTGTAATATACATTAGTTACCTATCGCTAGAACAATACGGACATGCCAGTCTAATATACATTTGTTACATATCACTAGAACAATACGGACACCCCAGTCTAGTATACATTTGTTACCTATCACTAGAACAATACGGACATGTCAGTGTACTATACACTTGTTACCTATCACTAGAACAATACGGACACGCCAGTCTAATATACATTTGTTATTTTTCACTAGACGCAAAACCTAGAGCAATACGGACATGTCAGTCTAGTATACATTTGTTACCTATCACTAGAACAATACGGACACGCCAGTCTAATATACATTTGTTATTTTTCACTAGACGCAAAACCTAGAGCAATACGGACATGTCAGTCTAGTATACATTTGTTACCTATCACTAGAACAATACGGACACGCCAGTCTAATATACATTTGTTATTTTTCACTAGACGCAAAACCTAGAGCAATACGGACATGCCAGTCTAATATACATTTGTTACCTATCACTAGAACAACACGGACACGCCAGTCTAATATACATTTGTTATTTTCCACTAGACGCAAAACCTAGAGCAATATGAACATGTCGGTCTAATTTAATGTTTATTTAAACTGTTATTTTCTTTTGCCTACAATCGGAAAAAAAATATTTTATCTGATTTACTTTCATGTATCATGTATTTATTTGTTTTAAATCGAAGCTCGTGTATCATTTATTGAACATTAAATCAATATTTAAATATCAATTGACTAGGCCAGTATTGACATTTAATCCTGTGTTAAAAATACAACTCAGCTATAATCCTGTGTTAAAAATACAACTCAGCTATAATCCTGTGTTAAAAAATACAACTCGGCTATAATCCTGTGTTAAAAATACAACTCAGCTATAATCCTGTGTTAAAAATACAACTCAGCTATAATCCTGTGTTAAAAATACAACTCAGCTATAATCCTGTGTTAAAAATACAACTCAGCTATAATCCTGTGTTAAAAATACAACTCAGCTATAATCCTGTGTTAAAAATACAACTCAGCTATAATCCTGTGTTAAAAATACAACTCATCTATAATCCTGTGTTAAAAATACAACTCGGCTATAATCCTGTGTTAAAAATACAACTCAGGTATCTATATTTGTTGTATAAATTCTTATGATACAGTTTTTAAATAGATTTTTGTTTGACAAAATATTTCGTATGGACGTCATGTTTGTCTTGAACTATAATAAAAAAGTGTGAGGGTGTACTTGTGTGTGTGTGTGTGTGTGTGTTGGTGTGTGTTGGTGCATCTACCAATAGAGTTTAAGCACACATATTTTAAACTACTTTCGGAACTTTGGGACACCTTTTCTCTTTTCTACAGGTGTATTGTGTGTCTATCAGTCCTCTTTATTTATACCAACAGCACTCTGTGGGAGGCTATGTAGAAAAAATGTTTTACGTGCATGGTAGATCTAGGATTGAATGTACTCCTAGGGTTTATCTGTGAAGATGAGGTTTTTGAGACCGATCGGCTTGATGTACGGCAGGAGTTCGAGTCCCAAAGAGGGATGTACCCATGTCCTGCCTCTGTGGTCATCGCAGTCTCAGTCATGGTGGTGGGGGGGGGGGAGTAGAAAAGTCGCAATAACTTTTTTTAAAATCCCTACAGGAGACTTTGTACTTTTAAACTCTTCTAGTAATTATGATTTATGCTGTTATGCTAAGATCCTCATTTTCATTTTAGAGTCTACATTGAAAAAAAAATTCATGTTGAGTCGACCTAGGATTATATCATGTGGAGTGTACCACAACATATATCATGTGGAATCTACCACATACCATAGTTTCATTATAATGGATAGGAGTTTACAGCACATCCTATTTAACCAATATGAAATAAATCTTCGTTATGATCAGAAGCAATAACATAAAACCCCAAATAGACATTGTAAACATCTGCATTGAATATTTAGTTTCCAACCACAGAAGAACTAATAAACCGTGAAACTAAATTGTTACCAGTAACTACTCAATTCTCTAAATGGTGTCACATGAGCAGTGCCGCCGAGAGGGGGGGGGCAGGGGGGACAAATGCCCAGGGACCCGGCGAGTTTTAGGGGTCCGGACTGAGCTGGTCAATCAACTTTTGAAAATATTATTATCAGCTCGGGGGGGGGGGCTCATGATAGCCCTGCCCAGGGGCCCGAAATTTCTGTCGGTGGGCCTGCACATGAGGCCTGATACACAATGTCACCCGTTTTATGAGGTGATTTCCGGTAGCGTTCTTTATAAAGTCAGCATACATTCCATCCTGTTACTAGACCACAATTTTATTGTACCTGTAAAAACCACCCGGCTATTAATCCCCTCCTGCCCCGCCCACCCTGAAACATTTACTTGGAACTTTATAGCAGTATAACTCTGTCAGGTACAAACTTTAAAGACTGTTAATATTAACATAGACTAGGCGCATGGTCACATTTGGAAACCAATGGTTCTATTGTCCCCGTTTTGTCTGTCTGTCTGTCTGTCTGTCTGTCATCACCCTAGATCTCAACAACCATAAGTCCTAGACCCATGATGTATATATCATTTTGTAGGTCTTGGCCTGCCAAGAAATGACTTTTTTCCATTTCGCGATCTGACCTCTCAGGGCCGTAAAAGGGGTCTTATAAAGTACCGTTTTTTACTATATAAGCTATATTAATAATGGACCGCCCTATATCTCAGCAACCATAAGTCCTAGACCCATGATGTATATATCATTGTGTAGGTCTTGGCCTGCCAAGTGTACATCAAAAGTTCATTTCGCGATAGGACCTCTGAGGGCCGGGCTTCAGGGCTCCTAAGGGGCTTATATATTATATATACACTTTGTACGTTCAATAACCCATTCATTTGGTGCGAAATACTGGAGCACGTCGTTTCACCAAGATTTATTAAGAAACTCATCAAATGAAATAGTAAGCTTGTGTTCTGAGTTTAATTGAAAGTATCAGAGCTATGCAACAATTGACGGAGTTTTCGGACGATTAAATGACTACAATTTCGAATGTTTTCAATTATGAGTCAGTCCTATTTCAGTAACCACAAACCACTTGTAGTTAGATTTAAGAGAAAATAATTTTTTTTTCAAATATAAAGAAACGTCTTTATAATATTTTTTTTACAGATATATGCATTACACAATTGAATTTATAAACATTTCCAAAATTTACAAATATTTACTGAAAGCTAACAAACGTACTGATACATAACATGAAAATGCGCTAACACGTCCTGTGTCCAGAATGGAACAGGCTTAATTGCTTGTTTTCCTTGTGCTGCTGTTTCCCCCGTTATTAGCTTTTGATAATTTTGATTTATTTCTGTTGAGTGCTCATTGTTGATAATTTTGATTTATTTCTGTTGAGTGCTCATTGTTGATAATTTTGATTTATTCCTGCTGAGTGCTCATTGCTGACAAAAAAATTACATCTATAACTCATCTAAGGTATTTAAAAAAAATCCACGTAGCTGACCCCAAGGGGGTTGAGGGTAAAGGTGGCTGGACTTTTCAACTACGGACAGTTCGACCCTGCCATTTCGACTCTTAAACCGTATATTTAAAAGTTTATATCTGTTTCAATTATGTCTAACTCGTCAACATAGTATCGTCAACAACATTCAGGCTTGCTTTAGCAGCTCAAGGGGTAACCATTTATGTAACAGGGTTGAACTGTCTGGGGTCAAATCATCCGCGGGCTGAACTGTTGGCGGGTCGAAATGTCCGTCGTCGTAATGCCCGGGACCCCCCCTGGGGGACCTAGTGTGTTACCTAGATGACCTGTCCATAAGAACGGTTTTGGTTGTAGTGGCCATAAATGGTCATAACTGTTATTTGAAATTTAGAAAGCTGAGACATTGGTGAAGCTGGTGAAATAAAAAAAAAACAATATTTCTAGTATCACACTGTTTGTGTACTTATCGGGGTCTTCAATTAGCATTGTTTTAAACAGCTGCATACGTTGCATAAAATGTGCTAGTACTGGTCTTTCAGATGAAGATTGTTTTAAACAGATGCATAGGTCACATTCAGTTAAAGTCGAACTATTTTTGTGTAAAGAATGCATAAAAACAAACTGTATTAAAAAGTCTGACAAACACAGTCTAGATATCACTGAACACATTCAAACACATTCTATATAGCACTAAACACATTCAAACACATTCTATATAGCACTAAACACATTCAAACAGTCTAGATATCACTAAACACATTCCAACACAGACTAGATATCAATAAACACATTCAAACACAATCTAGATATCACTAAACACATTCAAACACATTCTATATAGCACTAAACACATTCACACACAATCCAGATATCACTAAACACATTTAAACACATTCTATACATCTCTAAACACCTTCAAAAAAGTCTAGCTATTACTAATCACATTCAAACATACATACAGATTATATTTTATTGAAATGTTAAAACATGTAGGCTATTCAAAAATTATGCTGCAGCTAGGAGCAAAGAATATAATCAGTCCTTGTCACCTTTGTTGGGAATTTTCATTGTCCCAAAACACCTTTAGAAATAACATAATCCCAGAATAGACAAAATTTATTGAGTTTCTTAATATTTTATGGTGAATTAATCTTAATTATACTTTATATTTTATTATTCCTCATACACATGTATTTATTTCTTGAGTTTTTAGTTCACTTTTGTATTATATTTACATTATGACCCTCACTCCCCCATTTTTTTTAAATTTTACATTTTATGGATGTTATTTTTTACGCCGAAACGGAACATCTTAAGTTAAGATTTGACTGTAAAATTATTTTTGAAATTCTACCATTTTATGTTATATAGATCCAAACTGTCCATCTTTATCTTCTTGAATCTTGCGGTATTAGTGCTTGCCATTCAACAAAAGATAGCGCATTTGGGAGGGGGGGGGTAATATGGAGATAGTGGGCAAATGTGGCTAATAGAGTTTCTTGCTGCTCATCGTTGAGTTTATTGTGGCTCCCTATGAAACATTCTCCCACCCCCACCCCACAAAACTCTATAAAATTCCCCACGGTGTGGCTGTTTGTAGAATTTCGTTCTATGTAGAAAATAAGATTTGTCTCTCTTTGCGAGACCATCCTTGAAATAAGGAGTCATTGGGAGCGCCCATTCATTGTGTCAAATGTGGCATGAAATATTCCAAAACGTACGGCTCAGTCTTTCAATGAGCATTCACTAAAAAGGTAATCATGACCATATGTCGTCAGATGTATGCATATGTGTATGTGTGTGTGTGTATGTGTGTGTGTGTGTGAGCATGTATAAAATAAACTAACTAGCTTTATTTATCACAGGAAGATCTGGTCCAGTTATAGCAGAAATTAAGATAATTAAAAGAAAACCTAAAATTTATGAATAGGACTTAAGTTGATTTTTTGACCTTGAAATACCGCGAAGGTTGTCACCAACAAAGTCCTGTCAACATGCCCCCCCACCCCCTTACCCTCCCATCCCCTCCCCCAGGGTGTAAATGGGTTAAGGCTAACAAGTATGAAACACAATCTACATGTAAAAGGTAACTCTTCAACGTTTCGCTTGTGCACATGTGTGTGTGTGTGTGTATGTGTGTGTGTGTGTGTGTGTCCTGAATGGAGTACTTCTTAATGTAGTCAGCAGCGCTCTTACTAAACTGTACTAATATATTCTACATGAATAATGCAGTGACCCCTTGACATGAGGGGTTACAAACTACAAGTCTAAGGGCTACTGCTACCTACCTACCTCCTCCTTCCTTGAAACATTTGGTCTCTTTTTTTTTTTAGACACAACCCTACCCCTTCCCCGCTCTCCCCAGAAATTTAGACTTAAAGCAAGTGGGTCGCGCACTAATTTTTTATTGGTCGCTAAAACATTTAATAATTACTTAATCGAGAATAGGTGTGTGCATAATAAACACTTTAATTGAGAATAGTTTTGTGCATAATAAACACTTTAATTGAGAATAGTTGTGTGCATAATAAACACTTAAACTGAGAGTAGTTGTGTGCATAATAAACGCTTTAATCGAGAATAGGTGTGTGCATGATGAACAATTTTTAGATGAAAAAATAAATCACATTGTAAGAAGTATCAAACCACTGCAGGAATTTACTGGCTCATAAAAACCTCTGACGATCTGTATTAAAGGAAGGCACGGTAGCTGCTATGATATTCGCAACATCAACATGGCAGCCCAACTTACACAATGTGTTAAACATGGCTGAATTATTGCTTGTTAGTAATGCACATTTACAATTTGAAATATAAATCTCATTCAATAACTACCTGTATGATATTTAATTCTTGTAATTGTTTTTATAATCAACATGGCCCATGACGAATGCTAGTTGCGCTATTGCAGGGCATCTGTCCCATATATAACACTGCAATAATTAATATTAGGGAGCGACCGATATGCCTTTTTAACGATAGTCCGACACCGATATTTTCCCCCAGCATTTTTGCCGATACCGAAACCGATACCGATATTTTGCTATTAATGAAAGGGTGTCTTGCAGATAAAGAAGATTAGAAGAACAAAAGATTTGAAAAGACAGACCGGAAGACGGAAGTCAGAAATACTAAAGCATGCCTGCATAATCTCAGAAATCTGGTTGTTTATTGTTTAAAATTAAACTTATAACAAACAACTTGTTGTTTTTACTTTTTACTTGTACACAAACAGAAAAGTAAGATAAAGTTGTAAATAATTAATGTCAAACTAAAAAAGTAAAAATGTATTAATTGTTAATTGTAACTTCACTAACTTGTGAAAGTTGTGATGAAATTAAAATAAGTTTCTTCGTTAATCTTTGTAATTTTTACTGAATTTACTTGTAGCAGATTTTTTAAAAAGTTTGAAAAATTAAAAACACTTGATTATATCAGTAAATCACTTCACTCAGGTGAACAGTTAACTGGAAGTCTGTAAGTAAACTTTAACTCAATAAACCAAAACCAGTTTAGAGTTACTAGATTTGTGAAAAAAAAAACAAAATAAAAAAACAATTTATCGGCAGCCAAAAAACGGCCGGTTCGATAGTTAACCCTTAGTGACAATATCGGTCCGACTTTCGATCGCTCCCTACAAAAATCGGCCGATCCGATATTAACCGATAGTGCCTAATCGGTCCGATACCGATCCGATTATCGGTCGCTCCCTAATTAATATAGTCTTACGATAGATGTTGTTGTTCATGGCATCGAGACCGCCGCAGGCTTATATTGTGCCCCAGACAATGTCCACCAACGGAGGCAGGGGAAACATACACCCACTAATTATTAAGTAAATTTACAGCAGATAACTGGATCTTTTTTTTTTATATAAACCCATATAGAACGGTGTATGTCCTTAGACATTTTAAGTCAGTAACTCCAAATACCCCCCACTCACTGAAATCGCGTAGTGGCGCCGGGGAGCAAATTATATTAAGATGTATTGGCCAATAGCTGTTAAATGGGAAAACTTAGGAGAGATGTTATAGTTAAGATCTTAACTTGAACAAGTCCAGCTTCAATCTTATAAGTGTTTTACACGGTGGCCTAATGCGGTAACAGCTATAGTGAAAGAAACCAAGCAAGACGTAGTGATCTTGCTTCTAGTTCAAGGTAAACATTCCGATTCAATTAAACAGTCCAGCAGGACGCATTAGGCCTGCAGGCCGCAGCTTTCCCCATGGCTGCTCTAAGCCGAGCTCTTGCACAAACAGAGCACTCAGCCGTTTTAGTTTAGTAGCAGACGTGAATTGAACGGAGGGCACTTAGGGCCCCGCACCTAAAGTCCCGATTTCTAAAAGGCCCAGTAAATACCAAATTTTACATTAGTATTATCTTTTCCCGGTCTTTCTCTTGCTCTGGAGCAGAGCAAGTTATGGGTCACTGAGCTTGACCCATGACCCATATGACCCATCAAGTTCTTGACCCAGATCCATCATGACCCATGACCCATTGAATGTTGTTATTTTCAAGATGGCGGACGTCGCCATAGAAACCATTTTGAAATAAAAAAATCGCGCGACGACGGGTTTTTTTTAGGGTCGAGCGGAGACTAAGGATGGGTCGTGGGTCAAGGAACATTGACCCATGACCCATCCAATTTTGCGACCGATTTAACCCATTGACCCATTACTTGCTTTGCTCTGGAGGCAGCAGCGTAGAAAGTAGTAGTGGCGACCTGTGCGCTCTGGCAGTAGGGTATCAGTTTTAATAGCCTCTGGTTCGCCCTGGTAGTGTTGTAAGTAGAAGTGGCGACCGGTATGTTCTAAAAAATAATACTGCACAATTCACGTACTAAAAATACTAAAGTGTTAAAAATGCTCCAACCTTTGCTGGTGGTAAATTAAGTCTCGCCAGGTTTGGATCGCCCCATTCGTCCCTCCAAAGTTACGCCACTGGCCTGAGTCCTGAACCGACTTTTATCCGCCTCGGTTTAGCAGTGATATATTTACCGTTATGTTGCTCATTATCTTTAACTGTATATTAGTGTATATGATCTTCACAACAATGAAAGTGAAACTTGTTGAGCAGCAGACGTCATCATCTCCGACTCCACCCAACCGGATAAGTTTACACAAATCAAAATATCTATTTCTAATCATCATGTTTATTATTCTCTTTTTTTTTTGTTTAAGACCAAGTTGACTGTAGCGTTGAGCATTAATGAGTCACGTACTTAGTAAAGTCAGTCAGGACACAACGTGCCTTAAATGTAGCTTTAACCCGACCACCATTCCTTGGTTTATTTATTTATTCTTTTTAAACCTATTTTTGAACATTGGTGCATTTTGGTGCATCTTTCTCTGTTTATAAATTTTTACTTCATGCGTATAACACAATTCTCGAATTATTTAGTGACTGTTTAGAAGAGTCAACAATAACATAAAACTTATCAAGTGAAGGTCAAGGCCAGAGGTGGGCCAACTTTTTGAACCGTGGGCCGAAATCAGAGGCGGATTAAACGGCCGGCACACATGGCGCACGCCCTGAACTCAGACTTCTGAAGGAAAACCATAACCCCACATTTTAAACTTATAACTATAATTTCTCTATCTTTTTTTTTTTTAAAAAAGGCGTACCTAATCCCAGCCCCCCCCTCCCAACCTTTAATAATCGACTGGTCCTAATGGGATCTTAAACTGGCCAGAAGCGCCGGATACACTGAATGTAACTGTCATTGATATAGACGAGCAGAGTGCGGGCCGGATAGACAGTCCGACTGGACGTATTTGGCCCGCGAGCCGTACTTTATTCATGATTGGGATAGTGGTTTAATTAATAACAGATACATGTTTGTCTGTAAACAACAATTCAACGTCACAGTCTGGTGAACTCAAATGTTGTCTGTCAGCCATATCAACATCTGACATCACAACACTTTTATTTTTACCACATCTTTTAACTAAACATTTTTTTTAAATCTAACTTGACATTTCTACCCACAGGTCGATAGAGGCGGAGTTAAGCGTGGTTGTGCCCAGGACGTAGATGAAAATGTGACCTTAAAACATAAACGAAAAAAGAAATTCACTGCTACTTTATAAAGATTGCTTTTGCAATCATTTCCGAAGTTAAGAACCATACCTCGCACTCTTTTAAGTCGACTCTATAGGTCGGACATTACAATATTTTAGAAAGCTGTACTATTATTTCAACGTCTAAAATACATTTGGGAATTCTAACGTATAATGTTATGGTATATAGGTTGGGGCAGTCCATCTTTATCTCCCTCTTTATCTTGCGGTCTTAGTGTTTGCCTTTCAACAACGTAAAAAAAAAACAACTGTAGAGTACCTTCCAGCTACAAACATCTCAGGTATGTAGATATACAGGTGTGTTCACGCTGGTTGTTTTTGTCATGGTCTGTCTAGTAGAGACACGGACAACTTCTCTCATCCTGTTAGCTTACATTCTAGTTTCCCCTGAAGATTATCTCTTTATCACCTTTTGTTCGCACAGTGCAAGTTTTAATTTCAACATTTTTAGAGCATTGTCTCCGTTTGTCTGTCTGTCCGTCCGTCCGTCATCACCCTAGATCTCAACAACCATAAGTCCTAGACCCATGCTGTATATATCATTTTGTAGGTCTTGGCCTGCGAAGAAATGACTTTTTTCCATTTCGCGATCTGACCTCTCAGGGTCGTAAAAGGGGCCTTAGTACCGTTTTTTTTACTATATAAGCTATATTAATAAAGGAGCGCTATATCTCAGCAACCATAAGTCCTAGACCCATGATGTATATATCATTTTGTAGGTCTTGGCCTGCCATGTGTACATCAAAAGTTCATTTCGCGATAGGACCTCTGAGGGCCGGGCTTCAGGGCTCCTAAGGGGCTTATATATTATACATACACCTTGTACGTTCAATAACCCGTTCATTTGGTGCGAAATACTGCAGCACGTAGTTTCACCAAGATTTATTAAGAAACTCATCAAATGAAATAGTAAGCTTGTGTTCTGAGTTTAATTGAAAGTACCAGAGCTATGCAACAATTGACGGAGATTTCGGACGATTAAATGACTACAATTTCGAATGTTTTCAATTATGAGTCCTATTTCAGTAACCACAAACCACTTGTAGTTAGATTTAAGAGAAAATAATTTTTTTTCAAATATAAAGAAACGTCTTTATAATTTTAATTCTAGTATATGATCATACGTTTTTATTCTAGCTAATGGGCATAAGTTTTAATTCTAGCCTTTGGGCATGTTTCATTTCTAGACACTGGGCGTAAGATTCATTTCTAGACACTGGGCGTAAGTTTCATTTCTAGTTATTGGGCGTAAGTTTCATTTCTAGACACTGGGCGTAAGTTTCATTTCTAGATACTGGGCGTAAGTTTAATTTCTAGACACTGGGCGTAAGTTTCATTTCTAGACACTGGGCGTAAGTTTCATTTCTAGATACTGGGCGTAAGTTTAATTCAAGCCTTTGGGTATGTTTCATTTCTAGACACTGGGCGTAAGTTTCATTTCTAGATACTGGGCGTAAGTTTAATTCAAGCCTTTGGGCATGTTTCATTTCTAGACACTGGGCGTAAGTTTCATTTCTAGAAACTGGGCGTAAGTTTTAATTCAAGCCTTTGGGCATGTTTCATTTCTAGATAATGGGCATACGTTTCAATTCTAGCCTTTGGGCATGTTTCATTTCTAGATACTGGGCGTAAGTTTCATTTCTAGATACTGGGCGTAAGTTTCATTTCTAGATACTAGGCGTAAGTTTCATTTCTAGATACTGGGCGTATTCAGGATTTACAAGCACTAACAACAACAATAAGGGGCCGTCCATAAAGTACGTCACGCTATTTTTGACGATTTTTGACCCTTCCTCCCCCCCGTCACAAAGTGTCACAAATTTCGGGACCCCCCCCCCCAAAGTACGTCACACTTTCGAAAATTTTTTTTTTTATTAAGAACTAAATAAAATTTAATCGAAAACTTAAATCGCACTTCACTATTAAACTGCCTTAAAATATAAATATTAAAAGAACTATCAGATTATTAAATGAGTTTAATAGTAGAATAACTAATTGTCAATAGTTGTATCAGTCATTCTTTGAAACAGTAACTCAATCAATTGAATTTGAAAAAAAAATTGCAAAAATTAGATTGACAATTATATAATAAACATCATTTATCTGCTACCTATTCATTTACAATGGGTGAGGTGAACTTTGAGATAACCTTCCGATTATGCATTCGATTGACACAGGATAAGAAGTAGATTAGCGAAACTTGATCTCAACCAGTGATTAAATAATAAAAATGGAAACAAAACAATGTGACTAAAAAAAGGACTAGATTGACAAATTATGTGATCAGCTATAGTGCTATATTGAATATGTTTATAGTGGACCTGTGAATTATGTTTAATTAAAAAATTTTCACTAGACATCATCCATCCATAGTGAAGTGAAGTGTTCATCCATAGTTAAGACTGACATAAATCTTTCCCCATCATCGTTTCATGGAAGGAAAGTTGCAGACAGATCAACTTCATCCTCATCTAGCCACTCAACATTCTCTGAATGTGCATTTTCCATTCTGCCAATAATTGCCATGAGTTCTCTTTGCCTTCTAGCAGCGATTCTCAAAGGACGAATGCGTTTTATCTGAGTTGATTCTGGAAAATTTGGGGTTGGCACATTCTCCTAGAAGACGGGTGGTCGAGTGGTATAGAGCGCTTGACTGTCGAGCGGAGGGTCCCGGGTTGGAATCTCAGTGAGAACCTTAGGACTTTTTTAAGGTCCTGGTGAAAGTTCCCACGTCCACCCAGCTTTAAATGGGTACCTGACTTTATGTTGGGGGAGTAAAGGCGGCTGGGAATTGTGCAAACCACATATAATCCCTTCATATGCCTAGGTTATAGAAACAGATGAATTCTACACTTCATCTGCCCCGATGGCCCTTTAGGGCTAAGGAAACTTTACTTTTTTACATTCTCCTGCGCCCGAGCTCTGTGTTATCCTGTATGTTTCTTCAACATTGTTTATGAGGCAAAATATAAGTGACACACTTTGCCAATTCGATAATGTATGTTGGTATGCAAAGATGGACAATAAAGATCATTTGGTTGCACTTTAAAAACTCCTGTTGGTCTTGGCATAATGTCATCAAATTTGAGAGTTTGTGCCACAAACAAAAAATGAAGGAAATGTATGTGCATCTGCATCGCTCTTTCTGAAGCTCTGAGTCCATCAGTTGTTTGGTTGATTGGGATTGGATTGGGAGGAGGAAATAATCTCGAAGGTAAAACGTTGAAAAATGAGCTTTGTCTCAACATTTTATGTCCTGACATTTCACAATTTGAGTGAAGTATTGGCTGGTGAGAACATGATGGTCAAACAATTCTTATCCTTCGAGATCAGTCCTGCTACATCCAATTCAGATTTCTCAGGGTTGATATATTCTGCAACTGTTGGAAATTGGTCAACAATCACATGCGACCAGATTTCAGCTAAAGTTTCACCTGCAAACTTGAAGCTTGTTCTTTCCAAATACTCATTTATTGTTCTGCCCGGCGAATCAAAGTGAATGTCATAATGTTCATTTGGCAATATTACACCAGACAGTTCGCTGCTAAATGGAGCCATTCGATGTTCCACGCGATTATAAGCACTTCTTCCTGGTGCAATGGTTGCAAGGAATAAGGCATCAATATTATTTTAACGAAGTGATGGATTGCAACTTCAATTACGGTAATTTTTTGTATTATAATACAAATTCCAAATTTCTTTATCAGTGATATAATTATGCAGCAGACAACAAAGAAATAATAACACTCCCGTAAGGCTACTGATGAAACAAGGCTTTGCAACAGTTTATTAGCGGTCCTAACTAGCATGAGGAATTGTGAACAACACATTGAAAAGATATGCATTTCATGCTATTTCGACATAAAACTAATTCAAGTGTTTCACAATTTTTTTTGAAAATTATTTTTAAAACTATTAAGTTTTACTGAAAAAATAAAAAAATTAAATTAGAAATAAAATTAAAAATATATTAAAAATGTGACGTCACACTTGGCCTGACCCCCCTCCCCCCCTGTCACAAACTGTCACACTTTCTTATACCCCCCCTCCCCCCTTGGAGCGTGACGTACTTTATGGACGGCCCCTAACTTCCTGATTTCACTTGTTAGTTTATTACAGAGACAAGCTGTAAAAAAAAAACCTCAAAACTAAACTCTCCGTCCCGCGTATGACGACAACCCCCCCCCCCCCCCCCAAGTGAAAGGTCCAAGGCCGCCTTTTAGCCTTTATGTCGGCTAGTAAGACTACATGTATATGTTTCTGTTATTTCGACCTTCAAATCATCCATATCCCCGACTCTGTTACTGTGCACTGTGTGTCTCTCCATCTCTATTTATATGTATTGTAATAATGGAAAATTTCTCGTCACGGACATGAAAATAACATCATGTCAAATGGTGCATTCACATGGCCAGATCCACTGATATTGGATTTTTAAAAATTTCATTTTTAGTTTTTCTTTAAGGCAGTCAACACAAAATATTTGTTTCAAAATAAATAATATTTTTTTTCCCACTGGAATGACGCGGGGGGGGGGAGGGGCGGGCGTCGAAAATGATGTAAGGGTAGCAGAGGCGTACCTAGGGTGGGGGAAGGGGGTCTAAATTCGAAAGTTCCCCCTGGCCAAATCTTGAGGGGGGGGGTCCCCAAAATTTTTTTTTACATTAAATATTGAGTATAATATCTTATGTGATGATGTCGAATGTCAAAATGCAGGGGCACCCAAAGAGGGCAAGCCCCCCCCCGGGCCCCCAAATCCCTAGGTTCGGCACTGAAGGGTAGGCCAGTTAAGGACTCCAGAATAAAAGGTTTTTAGAGACCACTGTCTCTTTATGACATTCTGTTATTTTTATTCTACCAGTATTTGATATTTGAATTCCATTTCAATTAGAGATAATTTTTTTTGAAAGTTTGCTGCCTTGATACGGTAATCTACTATATAAACAGCTCTTTGGTAGAGATTGTCAGGTGCACAAGAGTAGCCAATAGGCAGCTCTATATAATATAACAGCAAGAGAAATGCAAAGCAATACACTATATTAACAAAATTAGTGTGTGGGGTGACGGGTGGTGATGAATACATGCATACAATGAAATACGAGATTGTTATTATTTTTTTTAATTATCGGATTTTTTATTTTTTTGGGGGTTGGGGGGGGTGTTATAACATGGTCTTGTGAAACCTGGTCGTTTCCAACTTACTGAAATGTCCCTGTGAGGATATGACGGATCTTTTCTTGATCCGAATTTGACCCAACTGTTAGGACAGAGAAATTGTGCTGTCTTATTATAAATTATAGTCAGGGACACATTGACTAAGGATGCAGGGCCGGCCTTACGAATGGCGGGGCACAATTTAACGGATGCTTGCGAGGCCCCCTCTTCTATTTTTTTGTTACAATAACAACTATTACTATTAATGCTAAATGTAAATTGCGGGCCCCCACTGAGTAGTTGGGGGGGGGGTTTACCTATATAGTTGGGAATCGAGCCTGTTACCACCACTACAAATATCGGGCTCACAGACTCTCCGTCACAGCGTCATCGCCTCCAATACAGATACAGCAGCGTCTGTGTTAAGTCCCTACTTCTACTGATTAATATTGTGAAGCCGTTTTAAAACTCAGCATAAAGAACGATAACTGCAATTATAACTCTTCATGGCTAACAATATAAAGTTATTCCTCCCTTATTTTTTTTCACTTTGACCCAAACTCCATGAGTTGACTTAAACTCTATCGGCCTACAAATAGGCCAACTGCACAGTTGACCAGGCGGCAGAGAAACAAAAGCATCATAATATATACAGTTCAAATAATACAAACTCTTTATTGTTCTTTCCAACATAGAATATTGTTGATCATCTCCATCAATGTACATGTACAAATGAACGACATCATCTCTTTGTCCTTAAATATTTTTGTGATTAAAACGTAAATACCAATACACATTTTGTAATTAAAATTATATATAACTAACTATAAACATTTTTCTGATTAAACCATAAATACCTGTACACATTTTTAAATACCTTTACACATTTTTGTGATTAAAACATATAAATTCCTATAGACATTTTTTGTGATTAAAACATATAAATTCCTATACACATTTTTGTGATTAAAACATAAATACCTGTGCACCTTTATTCATTTTGATTTAATGTGAAAGTAAATACATTCATAGAATTTCACTTCTTTGTTCACATAAGAACAAAAATAAACCAAATACAGGTAATGTAAGATTGCATGTTTATAAAATGTCAATGTGATGATAGTGAAAAGGTGAAACGTTCTGAAACACTCCCATATGTAAATTAAACACTTTGATTTATTTCAAATCAGGGGACGATGCATATATTATGATTAGTGTAAGTACATGAATAATGGCATATATCTCTACTGACATTCATACATTCAAGGTATAACAAAATTTCACTTCACATATTTCAGACAGATTCGCACTAAGGAATCATCAATAAATGTATGCATACAATGGATTCACGTAACTCAAGCAGTCTTGCTTACATCAATAACTGTTGGATACAAGTACTTAAAAGGTCAATAATTGTTGTACACATGTACTTAATAAAACGCCAATAATTCTTGTTTACATGCGCTTAATAAAACGTCAATAATTGATGCATTCATAAATAAATGTTGTTGTTCCTGGTTCTCACCTACTGTACCGCCCTGCCCCCGAGGCAATGTTTATGTTTGTACAACAGGGGCGGATCTAGTGCGGCGGGTACAACATGAAATAATTAGCACACTTTTATAAACATGGGTTATACACGTTAAATAGTATGACTATCTATAGTCATGTAGCTATGATACATACGATAACAGTACATATATATATATATATTACACGTACAATCTTTACCGGTGATCTGTAACTGCAATCAATATAGGTCAGGCCTGTCAACACAGTAATTTTTATTTTCGCTCTTTTAAGTAAAATAAAATGTAATATTTTTTTGTAACATAACTCAGTTTTTATAAAACAAAAAATAAATATGTAGATTTAAAATCTTTATAAATGTTTAAATAGAGATACCAGAATAAAAATCCCTCTGAAAAATAAATAAATAAAATATTGAACAATCTTTATTACTAAAATGTTAATGATGATTCATGAATTAATTCAAAAAGTGCAAGAAAATATACGTCATATTTCCATTTTAATATTTTTTACTTCATTGAGACGGTACTACCAAAGACTGAAATATAATTTCACTGCGCTAAACGGTTAGCCGCTAAATTCTCAGTAAAAAAAATCAATAAAAAACACAAATAAAGATGATGAATGCACTATGTGATAGATTAACTGAAATAATATGTAGATATATAAGTTACTAATTCTAACAAATCTAAACTGATTATTACGTTCTTAAAAATAAAGTTTTTAAAGAAAAGTCTTGTTATAGAAATTATTCAACAATATTTTTTGCTTACATTTACAGTAACTTTAAAACAAAATTTGGAGACTTCTTTTTTTTTTAGTATATTTAATGGGATATAAAAATAAAATTGTTTCTTAGTACATTATAGTCCTAAACTTTACCCCTTTCCTAATTTCTATTTTTGCTTCCCTTTAACAAAACTTTTAAAAGTTCAGGCATGACAAAACTAGCAAGTAACACCAAAATAACCTTTACTTCAATGGGATAGAAAATCATACATTATATTTCTTCATAAATATTTATCACAGCCTTGGGTTAGTTTCTGACTGTTTTTTTTCCCATTGGTAGACAACAAGAATACAATTTAAAATGGAATGAGCGACTTTAGTTCAATACATTCTCCATATTGCATGTACTGACTCATGCATGACTGTCCACTGGGTCAAACTATCACGGAAATTCTCTATAACAAAAGCGTTAAGGGCAAAACAATAAAATTGATATATAAATAGCATAGATTTATAATATAATCTAAACACGTTTTTTTTATCTTAACATTGGTGGTGGAGGGGGCGGTGGGGGTGGAGGGGGAGGGGGTGGGGGCGCCATTGGTGGCTCATAGATCTGGGTGGGGCTCTCCGGCTCATCATCGCTACTGGGAATGATCTCAGGCGGGTCATCAGCGAACTGGACCGTGGACGGCCTTTGCGCCACGCCAAATCCTGCCGGTCTCTCGGACCCTTCATCGTCGCCGTCATCGTGAGCCAGCAGGGACGTAGTTGGCTTCACGGGCCTGAACGATGAGGGGGGCCCAGGTTGTTTCACGGCAGCCTCGTCCACGGACCGCTGCCTCTGCCTCAGCTCGGCGATGAACGGGAGCCCCGACGACGACGACTCGCTGGAGTTGCTGGGCGTCTCCACCAGGGACGTTTTCCTAGGAGGGTCCCCGAGTTTTAAAATGTCGTCGATGTCAACAGACTCTGTCTTTATTTTTCCCGGAGGAGGCGTTGCCGTGCGCGTTTTAGATCCTCCAAAAGTGTGAGGCAGAGGCGGCGGTGTCGGGGGCCTCGCCTGTTGCCTGGGGTGACTCTCCTCCTCGTCCGACGACGATGACGACGATGACGACGATGACGACATGTCCGGGGGTGGGGATGGCACTCGCGCCCCGCTCGCGTTTCTTCGGGTATCGCTGATATTGGAGATGGGTAGAGATCCATCGTAAGGCGGAGTCGGCGGTCTCACGTGAGGCAAGGGTGGAGTTGGGGGTCTGTCTAAATGTGGGTTCTGCCTGTGCGACAAGTGTGACATGCCCTCCTGCTGGGAATGGCTGCGTAATGCTATAATGTCGTCCACCAGACTTCCCGCGAAGGCGTCTGGCCCTGATTTCTTCCTGATCAGCGATGACTCCGGTGTGAAAGAGTAATCTTCTCTTGGTGTTGACACCGCGCTCTCCATCTTCTGAACTTGGAAGATTCGGGCACTGTTTTCGAAGACGTTAGGCCCGGGCATAAACGGCATTTCCTTCGGCTCCTCCGCCCCTTCATCGTCGGCGTCTTCATCGCTGAAGTTCATTGACCTTTCCTGAAGCACTGGCTCCATGAGAGAAACGCGGCTATTTGAAGGGTGCAGTGGTCTGGAGCTCGAGATCTGTGTAATAGAATATCGCCCTCCTTCGTGCACGAAAGCATTCTCTATAGCATTAGTTCCACTTTGAATAACGGGTGATATATATTCTGTGGCCAGCGGGTTGACGAAATGATAAGCAAATGGGTTGTTATTGCTGTCGTGACTGTGCTTTCTCTTGCTCTTCCCAATGAAGGGCTGCAAATCTTCTTTCTTAGCCTGCAGGATGATGTCCCCTGGCTCTGCAAGTATCGGAGTATCGCCATGGCTACTGCGGCGGCTTGTCCTCTCTGGATCATGTGACCTCGATCTGGACTTACTTTTGCGTTTTTTGTGATCTTTTGAGCTTCGGCGTTTTTGACTCTCCTGGAAATAAATGAAAAAGTAAATAAATGAATAAGTAAATACATAAATGAATAGATAAATGAATAAGTTTCTTCGGAATTTCATGTATATTTATGAGGAGGCAACTGTTGCGCAAACATGAGTGAGAGAGAGAGAGAGAGAGAGAGGGTAATAGAGAGAGAGAGAGAAAGAGAGAGAGAGAGTGAAAGAAAGAGAGGGAGTGAGAGATAGAGAGAGGGTGATAGAGAGAGAGATAGAGAGAGAGAGAGAGGAAGAGAGAAAGAGAGAGTGAGTGAGAGAAAGAGAGAGAGAGTGGGGGGTAAGTAGGGATGAGGAAAGACATTGTATAATTACTTATTCTATAAAAAAAAATTTAATGACGACTAATTTACAAAAAAGTCATTAATTGAGATCAACTGGCAAATGTGTATTGGTTTGCATGAATGTATTACTTATAAAAAAACACAAAAGTGTATCAGTTTGTATGAATGTATTACTTATAAAGAAAATACAAATATTACTTACTCTATCATCGCTAGATTCATGATTCCTGAACAGAATAAAGAAATGAAATAAAGAAATGAAGATTTACCAACTATTAGGTACATATGTTTAGATAATTAAACTTAAATATATAAAGTCATATTTGAAAATTCATCAACTAAATTCTATCTACTTACGGCAGTGGAGCTCCTCCATTGGCTAATAAGGGAAAGATAAAAGAGAGAAAACAATTTAAATAAAGCGATAAAACACGAAATAATTATAACTAGGGCATCATGGAAACATATTAAGTGACTAAATGTTATTTATTAAAGTCAACTATAAAATATTGGGAAATCCTATAAGTTATAATATGTAGTTATTGATTTTATTTGATAAATTATTTAAAAACAACAATTAAAACAACAACAACAACAAAAAAAAAAAAAACAACCGAATATGACAAAATTACAAACGTTTCTACTGCCATGTAAGAAATGAATCAACAAATTATAAATAATCCGATTTTTCAAATAAAAATACATTCAAAAAAGCGTCCAATGAAAACACCAAAGTAAGGAACTACAAAGAACACCAAAGTAAGGAACTACAAAGAACACCAAAGTAAGGAACTACAAAGAATAATAGTGGTGAACTGTTCATTGAATTCTCAATACAGTTGGGGCCAGCATTGTTTTTGTTTACATTTGATTGTTTTATATGCCATTCTATTGTTTGTTTTGCTGTAAGGTGGTCATTAAATAAATGACAATCAGTGAACAGTTAATAATTCATATGTATTTGTTACTGCACGTGACTTATTTCTCTACAACCGTTCAACTGAATGTTGAGTGGCGTATACATGTTGTTGTTTTTGAAAACCTTTTTTCCAGATAATAAAAAGTAAAATCGTATTAATTCTTAGAAGTTAAAAAAGTACAAATATTCTATATTTTTAATGAACATTTTTTTCTCAAAATAATTTTTTTTTAAATCAAATAAAAAAACAACAACTCGTAAATTCGTCAAAGTCCCTGCATCCACTTATTACAGTGTTTCAGGAATTTTAATATTTTTCATTTGTTCTTTCCCCTGACAGCAAACTATTTCTCAGGACACGTACCATCATTTGGTTAAATGAATCGAAATATTAGAACATGAACAAACAGAGGCGTGCTTAGGGTTTTGAGGGCCCATAGTAAAAGTACATAACAGGGCCCCAATGGCTTGTTTTAAATACGTTATAATAAGAATACATAGAACAATGATTAGTGATTGTTTTACCGGCATAAATGTGTAATATATTTTGTCAGAAAAAGTATAATATTTTACAGGGATTTCTCCCTTTAGTCAGACAGGGGTACATAATTTGACTTTCACTAAGAACGGTTATAGGTAAACTGGTTTTAGTATTACTTAACATGAATAGTTTTGACTAAATGTAAATAATCTATTTTAAAAAGTTACAGAAATAAAAGGCCTAATAATGATGATATTAATAAGGTGCTACTAATGAAATGGTGCACAGTGCGATTGGTATACAGTGTTGATATATGCAAGAATTAAAAACAGAAGAATATATTTAAATTAAATGGCATTTACACATACAGATTCTAGTACATGTCAATAATTGTTTAAAAGAAAACAAAAACATCTTGTGATAAAGAACTACCAACAGAACAAATCAATTATTAAAATGAAGTGACGTTTTCTCCTCTCTCTCACTCTCTATTTCTCTCATTCTCTTTTTCACTCTCTCTCGCTCCCTCTTTCTCTCCACCTTTCTCTTGGCCCCCCCCTCTCTCTCTTTCACACACACTCTCTCTCTCTCTCTTTCTTTCGTTCTCTTTTGGTCTCTTTCTTTTTTCTTTCCTTTTCTCTCTTTCTCTATCTTTCTCTCGCTCTTTCTATTTCTTTCTTTCTCTCTTATTCATACATTCTCTTTTTCTTTCTTCCTCTCTCTTTTTCTTTCTCTTTCTTTTATCTCTTTTTCTTTCTCTCTCTCTTATCTCTTTTTCTTTCTCTCTCTTACTCTCTCTTTGTCTTTCTTTTTTCTTTCTCTCTCACTTTTTCTCTCCTATATAGTTACTGGTTTAAAATCAGAACAAAAATTCAGGCAATAAATGCAACAAGGGAGAAGAAGAAAAAAAAAGAAAAAGAAGGCAGTCCTATTAAAATAATTTTACTAAATACAATATTTCTAGATTAGAAAGTCAAGAAAATATTAGCTGTGCAGATACACGGAAGCGAAATACAAAGTGGCAAACAATGAACGTGAGCTTCTAACTTTTGAAATGAAACCGGAAGTGGAAAATAAGACAACAACTACGTGTGTTGATCTCTAAGTCAAACCTCCAGCAGTACCCGTGGATATAATCGTTTTGTGTTTGTTTAATGATTTTAGTTTGTTCACTTGGGTCGGTTTATTTTGATTTGGCTACTGGAGATAAGATTTAAAAATTTGGTTGCTAAAGCGAATGTCAAAGGTCACACACCATAATGGTACATGGTACCGCCGTTAGGGTACATAAATTGTCCAAGATGACCTGCTCAAGATAGGAAAATTAAATTATTTTAGAAAAAAAAAAGCGAAGATAAAGAATTTCTGCGCGATATTCTAAAACTGTTGGCGCTGACATAGATAACAAGTACTCTTGGACGGAATGAGTACATGTATTATAATGTCTGTGTTGAAATATTTAAACATAAACTTTTTAACGTATCTGCAGACAGGGCCGAACCTACAGTCAATAAGCCTTTGACCAGTGGCGTAATAAGGGGGAGGGTGAAAGGGATGGTCTTCCCCGGGCGGCACTTTTCCGCCATCAATGGGCAGCATTTTTTAAACACTTTAATGCTATGTAACACGGAAATAAGGCGGCATTTTTTTTATAAGTGTCTGCCCCGGGGCACCAATATAAAGCTAGTTACGCCACTGCCTTTGACTAATGAAAACCTTTGAGAAATGTGTCGTTAGGCCCTTTCATATGTTTATCATGAAGCCCTCCTGAACATGTCCGTCTGTACATTCTATCCATATTCTCTCACAAAAATTGACAAAGAGTATCATAAAGAAAATTGCTCTCAGATATATTATTCACTTGCAACATCTGTTCTTAAGATTATAGTAGCATTTAGACAACGGGGGGGGGGGGGGTAGACAATGGTACATTTGTGGTGCCCAAGGCAACAACGTTTTCAATGCTGCCGTTCGCAGATGTTAGGAATCTGATCCTCTTTTGATAAAGCAGCCCCCCACCCACCCCCCTTTCCCTAAAGTCAAATTGTAAATTAATTTTAGCTCAAAGCTCCTGGCGGCAAAAGATCGGGGCCCTAGGCAGTGGAGACCCTAAGCAGTAGGGGTCCCTAGACAGCCTCCTAGTTTGCCTATCAATTAGGACGACTCTGCATAGTGGGCAATGTATGATTGCGATACAGATTGAAAATATTCATGTTTGAAGATGGTAAACCGAAACAGTCAGTAGATGGTAAACCGAAACAGTCAGTAGATGGCAAACCGAAACAGTCAGTAGATGGTAAACCGAAACAGTCAGTAAGATGTAAACGTTATGATTATGTTTTATTTATTTTTGACTGTCACTGTGTGACAACGTATTCCACATACCTTTGCTACCGGCCCAATCGAGAAATATGACGGGCCTGCCCACGGGAGGGGGCCCGCGGTAGGAGTGGGTCGGGCCGATGGGGATCATTCCGGTGGGGTCCATCATGGTCCTCGGCTCGGCCCTGAGTGTGTAGAAGGTCAGGGGCTGCCTGGTGTGGGAGTGGGCCGCATGGTGGGTGTAGGCTTTCATTTTGGGGCTCATCTCTGAGGGCGACCTGATCGTGGCGCTCGGGTAGATCTCCCCCGGCCCCCGGTACATCCCGCTGTTAAAGTAATCGCCGTTGACTGTAGGCAGGGGCTGCTTCTCGGTCTTACGTAGATGCCTGTAAGATTACATCAAATGTAATTGGTAAGTCAAACAGTTTTAAAAATAAATAAATAAAGATAAATCAAAGAAATAAAACATGCGAACATTAGCCCTTTGAGACTAAGAACTTGGAATAAGACGTTTCTCAAAACTTGGAATAAGACGTTTCTCAAAACTTGGGATAAGACGTTTCTCAAAACTTGGAATAAGACGTTTCTCTAAACTTAGAATAAGACGTTTCTCAAAACTTGGAATAAGACGTTTCTCAAAACTTGGAATAAGACGTTATCTTTGGATCATAGATCTAGCTCCAGGGGTGGGAAAACTTTTTGAGTCGCGTGCCACATTGGGTTCTAAAATTTGACTGGCGGGCCGGACCATGAGAAGATGGAGTGTTGACATGAAGTATTATAAATTAGAGGTCAATGTCGTAACATAAAAGGTTAATGTTGTGCTTCACTCTGATAGGATGGGCGGGCCGGATTAAAAAGTTATAAGGGCCGGATTTGGCCCGCGGGCCGTATTTTGCCCATGGCTGATCTAGCCTGTAATCTGAATTGCTTCAGTTTACATAGTACTCTGTCTACAACCAAGACTGCCATGAAGGCACCGCGAAGGACATAGCTACCTGTAGAAAGATGGTCGTGCGGTAAAGCGCTCGACTGTCTCCCTAAAGGTACGTGGTTCGATCTCTGGTGAGGACCAAGAACATTTTTCAGGTCTTGGCTTAAGTCCCCGCTATGTCTTCCGTGGTGCCTTCATGGCCATTGCACTCCCGGCTGTGGTGGGGATGAAAGAAGGGCACTACAAAACCTAAAAATTGTCCCATTTTTTTAGGGGATGGATGGTCGTGCTCGACTGTCTTCCTGAAGGTCCATCTCTGGTGAAGACGAAGGAAATTTATCAGATCTTGGCTCAAGTTCTCGATATATCTCCCCTGGGCCTCCATGACCATC
This sequence comes from Bulinus truncatus, assembly GCA_021962125.1. Classification (NCBI taxonomy): domain Eukaryota; kingdom Metazoa; phylum Mollusca; class Gastropoda; family Planorbidae; genus Bulinus; species Bulinus truncatus. The sequence goes on along the minus strand of JAGDYQ010000114.1, from coordinate 3,118,740 downwards.
GACTATGGTGGGGATGAAAGAAGAGCACCATAAAAACCGTCCCATTAGTGGTTCATAGGATCTAAGATATTTCATCTCATCCTTACATGGACTTCACACACCACCTGGAGACGTTGGGTTTCCAAACCTAGACCTGCTCTAACTGAATTTAGGGTTGACCACTAAAAAAACGGGGCCGTCTCAGAAGTATTATGGGCACTCGGGCAAACCAGTGTATTGAAACATCAAAATAATGACATAAAAACAATCAATTAGCGTAGAAGTTTTCATCTAAATGGACCTTTTGGGCAACTGCCCAGACGGGGAAGTGTGGTGAGAAGGCCCTAACACCCAATCACACCGAGTCACAGGAAAATGGAATTGTTCAAAAAGTAAACTTTGGAATTTTAATTTAGTGCGCATGAATATAAAAAGTTGAAGAAGTAGGTCTGTTGTATGTATCACAGAAAGACGCAGACACAAAGAAATAGTTCATCTTACTTCATGCTACAGTAAACCCCAATGATAACGAAAGCTATCAACAACAGAGCTCCGGCAATACATCCTGTAGCGATCAATGCTGTTCTTGTTTCGTCAGCTAGCACCCCTGTGGATAAAAGAAACGTGTGTGAAATCTGGTACATTTCTGGGTTTTCTCTTTTTCTTAATATCAAGCAGACCATGTCACGCCAACTATTCATAACCCACGAATGTATTCAACTTGGTGCATTGGTGAAATCCTAAAAGTCTGGGTAGAATTACACCATAACTAGTTCACTTTGAAAGTGGCAAGTTCAAAAAAGTGAAGTTGTTTTCACCTCATTTGTTCTACATCTGCGGTTCTCAACCGGTTGTGTGCGTACCCCATGAGTGCGGGAAGAGGTTATTCAGGGGTACAATTTACAATTTTGTTTAAAATAAAAAACGTAAGTAACTGATAAGCCTTTATGGCCATCAGTCTCAGTGTTTACTTCTAGTCTTCATGACCATCAGTCTCAGTGTTTACTTCTAGCCTTTATGACCATCAGTCTCAGTGTTTACTGCTAGCCTTTATGACCATCAGTCTCAGTGTTTACTTCTAGCCTTTATGACCATCAGTCTCAGTGTTTACTTCTAGCCTTTATGGCAATCAGTCTCAGTGTTTACTTCTAGTCTTCATGGCCATCAGTCTCAGTGTCTACTTCTAGCCTTTATGGCCATCAGTCTCAATGTTTACTTCTAGCCTTTATGGCCATCAGTCTCAGTGTTTACTTCTAGCCTTTATGGCCATCAGTCTCAGTGTTTACTTCTAGCCTTTATGGCCATCAGTCTCATTGTTTACTTCTAGCCTTTATGACCATCAATTTCAGTGTTTACTTCTAGTCTTCATACCTGTCTGTCTCATTGTTTACATCTAGCCTTTATGACCATCAGTCTCAGTGTTTACTTCTAGTCTTCAAAATTGTCTGTATCAATGTTTACATATCGTCTTCCTACTCATCTCTACTTCAACCTTCCAAATGAAGTGAGTATTGACATTTAGGGGTCCCTATGCAGATACTTTACAGAATATAAAGGGGCCCAAGTCAAAGATGCCGTTCGGGGCCCCTTATAGCATCATATATGAAAGTAATTTAAGCTGGTCATGGGGTGGGTCCTTTTGCAATTAATTAATCCTAGACAGTCGCCTCTTGGACCATTCCATTATGACAGCTTTGATATACAGCCACAGAGATAGAGAGATGGAGAAAAAACAAATGTAACAAACCACACCACCACCCTCCCCTAATGTAAACACACCTTTAAGTGAAAATATAACAACATAACAGCTTCAATTTACGACACACTAACACCCAAGGCTTTCTGAAAGTCTGTCTCTCAGAGTTGCCCGACTTTGTGACAATAAAAACCTTCAAGAGTTTTTCCCCTAGTCACCCATTCTCTCTCTCTTTTTTTTATATATTAATCAGATCGTAAGATTCTAGTCCCTTAAGAATAATAAATTATGACTTCTTATAGTGCAGACAAGAATCCAGCTCTCAAAACATAAACCATAGCCACGCCCTCAAGTACTTTGAAGACTTGTGTTTGTTATGTTTGAACAGAAATGTTTTGTTTTTTATACTTTATGTTTGAACAAAAATGTTTTGTTTTTAATACGTTATGTTTGAACAGAAATGTTTTGTTTTTAATACGTTATGTTTGAACAGAAAGATTTTTTTTATATACTTTTTGTTTGAACAGAAATGTTTTTTTTTTTATACTTAATGTTTGAACAGAAATGTTTTGTTTTTTATACTTTATGTTTGAACAGAAATGTTTGTTTTTTATACTTTATGTTTGAACAAAAATGTTTGTTTTTTATACTTTATATGTTTGAAATGACACACCACAGGTTTTTTTTCAAAATACCTTTGTTGGTGGCGACAGGTGCTATCTCCCTAAGTCCTGCGCCAAAAGGCTGGGGGGTGGGGCGCTGTGTGAGATTCTTATGTCACCCACCTGTAACATAGCTAACCTTTTGGCCCCGCATATGATCAGTGTTCAGGGCCCCGCGTATATAAATAAATTCCTGTTTATATGATGTGCACTCAACACACTGAATATATTCCTGTTTATATGATGTGCACTCAACACACTGAATATATTCCTGTTTATATGATGTGCACTCAACACACTGAATATATCTATTATCTATCTATTCATCTATCTATCTATCTATATGTCTGTCTGTCTGTCTGTCTATCAATATGTCTGCTTATATATTTATATATTACATTTTATAAATTATTGTTTGCGAGTTCGGTATAAACATATAAATTTAAATAATTTGATAACTTCTGCCAAAATAAAAAAGTCAAAAACAAGTATGCGGTAAAGCTGGCCATCATAGATAAATTTGCTTCTATGTTTATATCTGTGTATCCACTTTAAACTGAGCATATAAATAAAATAGTAGTTAATGTAAAAAAACAAAACATGTATTACATCCAGTCCAGTAAATCTGGCCACAGACATGGGGAACACGACAATAGTGGGCGTCGACAAACTGCAAGGGAGAGACACACGCAACACAGTTTACGTCATTGAGTAATAAGACATAGGTGTGCGAATACATACAGACACAACACTGACATAACACATATATATACACACATACAAGTTCGGTAATATTACATTTACACAACGGCAGTTTGATGACAGGTACACAAAGACAGTTTGATGACAGGTACACAAAGACAGTTTGACAATTTGCTAAATGTGCTATTTTTTTTTACTATATATATATATATATATCCCCCCCCTCCCCTTAGTTTCATTTGTCTGTTTGCTACTGAACCGAAACAAGCATAACAATAGATAGCAAACCAACACGGATATTTTATAAGTACCGTACGTTCAAAGTATTATTTTGTTAGGTCACAATGTGAAATTTTTGTTATGTTGAATACAGTCATACAGTCTACCAGAATTAGACCCAGAGGAAATAAAAGAACTTCCAAAACTTTTAGTCATTTCTTATCCTCGTTTGTAAGTCTTCAAATGGTGGTTACGAGAGTTCAAGAATTAATTTTTTTTAAATAGTTTAACACCAAACCGATTATTGTAAATGAATCACTGCAGATCCTTGTATAGAGAAATAATTATATAATTATAAAAATAACTTTTTTATTTTTTTTTTGTATGTGGAAATTGTATTGTTAATAATGTTTAAGCATTATAATTTAAGTTTAAGTTTTAGCTAGGGTGTAAGTAAAGTAAATGAGATGCTTTTGATTTATGTATTTAAAAGGAGAAGAGAAATCATATTATTTCACCTTTATTAAGCCAATTGGTCCAATTAAATTTGGATCGAGTTAACTATTAATTCAATCAAGGATCTGTCTAGAGAACACACGAGCAATTAGTATTAAGTTCACACGAGCAATTAGTATTTAATACACATGATGATGATGTCTTTATCATTGACAGGTTTAAATGTATATCAAACAGTATTTACTATTAACTGGACTTAGCTAGATTGCCACAATCCATAACACACTATTTTGTCTGGGATATATGTTTTTTTTAATGATTTTGTTATTCTATTTATGTCTGTAAAGTATTCAAACTTCTATGTATTTCATGTATTCTTATGAAACTAACCATTCATGCTATTTATATTTGTATATTAAACATATTTTCTCTCTCTCTCTCTCTCTCTCTCTCTCTCTCTCTCTCTCTCTCTCTTTCCTCTATTAATGTAGTAAATATGTAAATATACCAAAAAGTATTAAATTTCGTTAGTGAGAGCTAACAAATTGATAAGAAAGCAGCAAACATTCAAGTCTGATGTCATGCAGTGGTTCTCAGCCCACTGAGCCGTGAGACACATTGTTTTTACATTAAGGAATCATGACTTTATAAAAAAAAAAGACTGTTAACCACTGTAGTCATGGATCTCTGTAGATTCTCACTGAACCAGGCAGCAGAGATAAAGTGGCCAAGAAATAAAACGGAAGTCAATTCAATGAATAAACACTGTATGGTATATCTATATATCGCACAAAACTATGGTCTGAATTTGAAGAATCATGCGATAAGTTTTCATGACATTTCCCTAGATACCCTTCCCCCCCCCCTTTTTTTTATCAAAATATATTTACAATATAAATATATATGTATAACGGTCGCAGTAGACCATTTTATCAAAGTTGTAATGTTTGGTATGAAAAAGATTCAATACACACCGTAGAAATCCGGTGTGCAGACTAAGAACCAGGAAGTTAGAAGTGTTGATAGTTTATTTAATTATTTCAATGCAATATTTCATTTCACGAATGCACTAGAATACTTCCCGTTTGACAAGTAACCAAATAGCCTACCAAAAGAGAAAAAAAAAAGGTGAAAAATAAACTTTCCTATTGAGACAACAATGACAATTTTAATTTAAAATATAAATACGTGTTAGTGGACAAGACAATATAGAAGATACATTAAATGACGTCATAACACCTTCTATTACTAAATGAAATTATCCCAATAAACAATTTGGAAAAAATGGTCTGTTATGAGCTGCATTAATAAACATTACGTTTTCTACAATTATAATTTAACAGATTTATTGAAATTACGGTTTAGAAACAAATAGGATTTCTTATTCTATGATTATTATATTCATTGAAGATAATAGCACTGAAAAATAACATTTAAAAGCTCATACAAAAATAAAATGATCCAGTACTGATGAAAGTTACGACAAGTTAGTCTAAATGACTTCTACGGTTTTGTTGTAAAGCTACAATACATGAACATTTTTACAATGGTCTGTGTGGTAAAGCGCTCGACTGACGACCTGAGTTTGATCTCCGGCGAGGTCCAATGGATTTTCGGCTTATGGTTAAAGATCCCACTTTATCTCCCGTGGTGCCTCCATGGCCATTGCACTATCGGCTATGGTGGGGATGAAAGAAGGGCACCATAAAACCGTACCAATAATGGTTTATAGGATCTAAGAGATTTCAGCTCATTCTTACAGGGACTTCACACACAAGCTACTGCTGCATCACTTAAAAAATCCAGCGCCGTACTTATGTTTTCAGGAACCCACTACAGAGACTTTCATAGATATTTGGGAGACCTTCGCATCAGATTTAATAGCTCCTACCCCCTTTTTATACGGGGGGGGGGGAGGGGTGGGGGTTGGGCTTTTGACATAAGGTTGGCTCTGTTTACAGTTTTACACACTAACCTATATATAAAACAAACTTACTTTCCCAATAAGGCGCTATAGTTGTGCTCGGTTTACACGGCATATTCACTCTTGTCAACTTTTTTTTTATAAGTATACAATATTTAACTATTCAGGTAGCTTATTATGAGAGCTCAACACTATTTTCATTTTGATACATTCTTTGAAAGCAAGGAAACAATAATTAATGTGAAAAAATAAAGCAAACACTGTGATAATGGTAAAACAGTTTCAAACTTATCCATCCAGAAAATAAACCAAAAACTGTGTTAAATCTTTTTCACTACATTTAAATTAAACTCCAGTTATGAATCACGCCGTAAGTTAGTTATCGGCTACTGTCACTGACCAATGTATCATCCTCCCAAAGACAGACGGAATGAAGAAAACGACACATAAAAAGATGGCCTGTTGTATTTACCTGACAACCTGAGCCCCAGAATATGCATGGTCCAGCCACTTTGTTGTGTGGCAGGCAGCAGGTCGAGATGGTGAGAACAAATGGATTAAGTGAATGTCTAACGGTCTCGTCCCCCATTCTTTCCCCGATGTTTGATGACAAGTTTCTCGAGTGCAATCATGCTCAGTGTTTGTCTCCAGCGCTCTTAGTTCGTGTAATCCAACAGACTCAGCAGTCTGTGGACTGTTTGATAGGAAGCTGGCAGGACATTGCTTTGTGTTCCTGTTGTTATTATTGACGTTTTATTTTTAAACTGCTGTCTTCACTCTAATGTAGTTAATATAGAACAATAAAACGGATTTTAAACGGTATTTAGTTTTGATTTCATTTCTTGTTGCAACCATTCTTAGAAATACCTAAATATATTTTCTTACCAAATTGACCTATTTGATTATTATACTTTGTACATATATTTTCTTACCAAATTGACTTATTTGATTATACTTTGTACATATATTTTCTTACCAAAGTGACTTATTTGATTATACTTTCTTTCATCGCTACTTAATTATAAATAATAATGTAGCTGTAATATCAAAAAGCGTTCAAAGATGTTTGGGGGTCCTTCGTAGAGAATTTGAGAGATGATTGTGAGCCCTAGGCAAAAGTGCCTGTTGGAACCCTCTGTGCATCAGATTTAATAGGAATACATAATGGAGTTCGTTTTGCTACGAGGTAAAGAGCTCTGGACGGTCTATTTATTTGCATAACTTTAAAAAAAAACTAACGGACTAACGTAATCGTCATGTTAGTGTCGTTATTTACAATCCTCTACTCATATCTGTGGCAGAGAAAGAGAGAGAGAAAGAGAGAGAGAGAGAAAAAAAGAGAGAGAGAGAGAGAGAGAGAGAGAAAGAGAGAGAGAGAGAGACGGTCCATCATTATGTGCTGGATGCAATGTGTAAAACAAACAAGACAATGAATGATTTCAATAAGTTGTAGATGTAGTCAATGAATGCAGATTACTTTCTCGTATTCATATCGTGCAAGGAATTTTTTTATTTAAATTATTACAAAATGTATAAAGCGATTTTTTTAATGCTTCTACTCAAATACATCTGTTATAGTTCCATAGGTCTATAGAACATTATAAATGTATTCACTGTGTTCATAATGGTCAAACTAACATTGTTTCTTACTAATCTAAACGCTGATTCAGTTTTACAGTTACCACAATCAGATAACTTCAATTATACATGAGGTTTTGGAAGAAATATATTTTACATAAAATACGTTATTTCAAAAATCCCATCTCTTCTTGTCTTTTTATTATCACCAAATGACAAGGGATGAAAATGGGAGGGTGGGGGGGGGGGGAGAGTTTGACTACAGAGCAACATGGCACACACCATTGTGGATTTTCTCGATAGCCAGAAAGAGAACTTCTCTAACATTGTTGAGATAGCTGTTGCTTTTTTCCAGAGTTGAAAAATAGTTTTCCAGCAATAGCCACGCTGTGAACTATTTCAAAACTTAGTGAATAAAACCGAAAAAATAAGTGTGGCTTACACCCTTATTAGGAGTCACACAAAATGTATCGATATCTTTCATTACCTGTGGAACACTTTACCAAGGGTCAATGTTATCTAACTCTAAATAAAAGTAATCGATTTCAAATATTTTAATTTGTGGGGAGCGAATATTTTATTGGAGATCTGCAAAGTTAATTTAGCATTAAAGAAAATTTTTTAAATTTAAAAAAAAAATATTTTTATCAAGAAAAAATGGGTGTGATTCATGCACGCATGAAAAGAAACCAGTACAGTTGAATTACATACATCCATACATATATAAATAAATAAAGAAGGATATATATATATTAGGGTGTCCCAAAAATGCTC
>JAGDYQ010000114.1:3076550-3110250 GCA_021962125.1 Bulinus truncatus | reverse complement strand
AAACCTATTTATAGGATTCAAATGCGCTAAAAATAGTTATAATTATTTTTAATACTATTAAAGAATATTGATTTTTTTAAATATAATTCAGGGTTTAAAAATAAATTGAGTTGATAAAATCTCAAACTAAAATATTAGTACACATTCTTTTAAAATTAAATATATTATTCCTATGTAACAAAAAATTATACCAAATTTAGTTTGATTTTAGCTTTCAATCAAATCAGGGGAGGTTACTTATGTTGAGGTTTTAATCCTATCACACCGGGTCATGTCCCATGTGCTCCGGTCTCGAGGATGTCCTTGCACGCTTATGACTTTCTTTAAACGTAATAAAACTTGCTGACATATCAGTAGATCAGGGTCTATCCCTGACACATGTGTTCTAATGATAACACATTTATTAAATGTTCAGCTTTTACTAAATATAATCCCGATTCCTATATAAATGTCTCTGAACAAACTACACAAGGGGTCAACATTATTTATGACCACCATTTTATTGTTTTGATGCTTCCGTTTTATATAAAACCAACGTCTTGATCACGAGATCGTCTGTTTTCTATTTTTCTCTGTTGTCTTTGTTTCTTTCTCGCATCTATGGATTTTTCATATTGTCTCCACTCAGAAAGAAAATCGGGAGAAACTTGTATCTTAATATAGGCATATCTCTTTATCTTTGCCTAACTATCTATATGTCAAACTATCTATGTTGCTATATATATATATCCTTCTTTATTTATTTATATATGTATGGATGTATGTAATTCAACTGTACTGGTTTCTTTTTATGCGTGCATGAATCACACCCATTTTTCTTGATAAAAATATTTTTTTTTTAAATTTTCAAAATTCTCTTTAAAGCTAAATTAACTTTGCAGATCTCCAATAAAATATTCGCTCCCCACAAATTAAAATATTTGAAATCGATTACTTTTATTTAGAGTTAGATAACACTGACCCTCGGTAAAGTGTTCCACAGGTAATGAAAGATATCGATACATTTTGTGTGGCTCCTAATAAGGGTGTAAGCCACACTTATTTTTTCGGTTTTATTCACTAAGTTTTGAAATAGTTCACAGCGTGGCTATTGCTGGAAAACTATTTTTCAACTCTGGAAAAAGCAACAGCTATCTCAACAATGTTAGAGAAGTTCTCTTTCTGGCTATCGAGAAAATCCACAATGGTGTGTTGTGCCATGTTGCTCTGTAGTCAAACTCCCCCCTCCCCCCCCCCCCCCACCCTCCCATTTTCATCCCTTGTCATTTGGTGATAATAAAAAGACAAGAAGAGATGGGATTTTTGAAATAACGTATTCTATGTAAAATATATTTCTTCCAAAACCTCATGCATAATTGAAGTTATCTGATTGTGGTAACTGTAAAAACTGAATCAGCCTTTAGATTAGTAAGAAACAATGTTAGTTTGACCTTTATGAACACATTGAATACATTTATAATGTTCTATAGACCTATGGAACTATAACAAATGTATTTCAGTAGAAGCATTAAAACAATCGCTTTATACATTTTGTAATAATTTAAATAAAAAAATTTCTTGCACGATATGAATACGAGAAAGTAATCTGCATTCATTGACTACATCTACAACTTATTGAAACCATTCATTGTCTTGTTTGTTTTACACATTGCATCCAGCACATAATGATGGACCGTCTCTCTCTCTCTTTCTCTCTCTCTCTTTCTCTCTCTCTCTCTCTCCCTTTCTTTCTCTCTCTCTCTCTCTTTCTCTCTCTCTCTCTCTTTCTCTGCCACAGATATGAGTAGAGGATTGTAAATAACGACACTAACATGACGATTACGTTAGTCCGTTAGTCTTTTTTTAAGGTTATGCAAATAAATAGACCGTCCAGAGCTCTTTACCTCGTAGCAAAACGAACTCCTTTATGTATTCCTATTAAATCTGATGCACAGAGGGTTCCAACAGGTACTTTTGTCTAGGGCTCACAATCATCTCTCAAATTCTCTACGAAGGACCCCCCCCCCAAACATCTTTGAACGTTTTTTGATATTACAGCTACATTATTATTTATGATTAAGTAGCGATGAAACAAAGTATAATCAAATAAGTCACTTTGGTAAGAAAATATATATACAAAGTATAATAATCAAATAGGTCAATTTGGTAAGAAAATATATTTAGGTATTTCTAAGAATGGTTGCAACAAGATTCGTAATGAATGAAATCAAAACTAAATACCATTAAAAATCCGTTTTATTGTTCTATATTAACTACATTAGAGTGAAGCCAGCAGTTTAAAAATAAAACGTCAACAATAACAACAGGAACACAAAGCAATGTCCTGCCAGCTTCCTATCAAACAGTCCGCAGACTGCTGAGTCTGTTGGATTACACGAACTAAGAGCACTGGAGACAAACACTGAGCATGATTGCACTCGAGAAACTTGTCATCAAACATCGGGGAAAGAAATGGGGGACGAGACCGTTAGACATTCACTTAATCCATTTGTTCTCACCATCTCGACCTGCTGCCTGCCACACAACAAAGTGGCTGGACCATGCATATTCTGGGGCTCAGGTTGTCAGGTAAATACAACAGGCCATCTTTTTATGTGTTGTTTCCTTCATTCCGTCTGTCTTTGGGAGGATGATACATTGGTCAGTGACAGTAGCCGATAACTAACTTACAGCGTGATTCATAACTGGAGTCTAATTTAAATGTAGTGAAAAAGATTTAACACAGTTTTTGGTTTATTTTCTGGATGGATAAGTTTGAAACTGTTTTACCATTATCACAGTGTTTGCTTTATTTTTTCACATTAATTATTGTTTCCTTGCTTTCAAAGAATGTATCAAAATGAAAATAGTGTTGAGCTCTCATAATAAGCTACCTAAATATTTAAATATTGTATACTTATAAAAAAAAAAGTTGACAAGAGTGAATATGCCGTGTAAGCCGAGCACAACTATAGCGCCTTTTTGGGAAAGTAAGTTTTTCTTATATATAGGTTATTGTGTAAAACTGTAAACAGAGCCAACCTTATGTTGGTTTTATGGTGCCCTTCTTTCATCCCCACCATAGCCGATAGTGCAATGGCCATGGAGGCACCACGGGAGATAAAGTGGGATCTTTAACCATAAGCCGAAAATCCATTGGACCTCGCCGGAGATCAAACCAGAAACACTCAGTCGAGCGCTTTACCACACTGACCATTGTAAAAATGTTCATGTATTGTAGCTTTACAACAAAACCGTAGAAGTCATTTAGATTAACTTGACGTAACTTTCATCAGTACTGGATCATTTTATTTTTATGAGTTTTAAATGTTATTTTTCAGTGCTATTATCTTCAATGAATATAATAATCATAGAATAAGAAATGCTATTTGTTTCTAAACCGTAATTTCAATAAATCTGTTAAATTATAATTGTAGAAAATGTAATGTTTATTAATGCAGCTCATAACAGACCATTTTTTTCCAAATTGTTTGTTGGGATAATTCATTTAGTAATAGAAGGTGTTATGACGTCATTTAATGTATCTTCTATATTGTCTTGTCCACTAACACGTATTTATATTTTAAATTAAAATTGTCATTGTTGTCTCAATAGGAAAGTTTATTTTCGACCTTTTTTTTTCTCTTTTGGTAGGCTATTTGGTTACTTGTCAAACGGGAAGTATTCCAGTGCATTCGTGAAATGAAATATTGCATTGAAATAATTAAATAAACTATCAACATTTCTAACTTCCTGGTTCTTAGTCTGCACACCGGATTTCTACGGTGTGTATTGAATCTTTTTCATACCAAACATAACTTTGATAAAATGGTCTACTGCGACCGTTATACATATACATATATATATTGTATATATATTTTGATAAAAAGGGGGGAGGACAGGGTGTCTAGGGAAATGTCATGAAAACTTATCTCATGATTCTTCAAATTCAGACCATAGTTTTGAGCGATATATAGATATAGCCATACAGTGTTTATTCATTGAATTGACTTCCGTTTTATTTCTTGGCCATTTTATCTCTGCTGCCTGGTTCAATGAGAATCTACAGAGATCCATGACTACAGTGGTTAACAGTCTTTTTTTTTTATAAAGTCATCACTCCTTAATATAAAACAATGTGTCTCACGGCTCAGTGGGCTGAGAACCACTGCCTGATATTGGACTTGAATGTTTGCTGCTTTCTTATCAATTTGTTTGCTCTCACTAACGAAATTTAATACTTTTTGGTATATTTACATATTTACTAGAGAGAGAGAGAGAGAGAGAGAGAGAGAGAGAGAGAGAGAGAGAGAGAGAGAGAGAGAGAGAGAGACTGAGAGAAAATATGTCTAATATACAAATATAAATAGCATGCCATAGTTAGTTTCATAAGAATACATGAAATACATTAGTTTGAATACTTTACAGACATAAATAGAATAACAAATCATAAAAAAACATACATCCCAGACAACATAGTATGTTATGGATTGTGGCGATCTAGCTAAGTCCAGTTAATAGTAAATACTATTTGATATACATTTAAACCTGTCAATGATAAAGACATCATCATCATCATGTGTACTTAATACTAATTGTTCGTGCGTTCTCTAGACAGATCCTTGATTGAATTAATACTGAATTCGATCAAAATTTAATTTGACCAATTGGCTTAATAAAGTTGAAATAATATGATTTCTCTTCTCCTTTTAAAAACATACATCAAAAGCATATCATTCACTTTACTTACACCCTAGCTAAAACTTAAACTTAAATTAAAATGCTTAAACATTATTAAAAATTTTTTTTACAGTTCCACATACAAAAAAAATAAAAATTAATTTTTATAATTATATAATTATTTCTCTACACAAGGATCAGCAGTGACTCATTTACAATAATCAGTTTGGTGTGAAACTTTTTTTAAAAAATGTAATTCTCGAACTCTCATAACCACCATTTGAAGACTTACAAACGAGGATAAGAAATAATTAAAAGTTTTGGAAGTTCTTTTATTTCCTCTGGGTCTAAGTCTGTATGACTGTATTCAACATAACAAAAATTTCACATTGTGACCTAACAAAATAATACTTTGAACGTACGGTACTTATAAAATATCCGTGTTGGTTTGCTATCTATTGTTATGTTTGTTTCGGTTCAGTAACCAACAGACAAATGAAACCAGGGGGATATATATATATATATATATATATAGTAAAAAAAAAGTACATATAGCAAAATTGTCAAACTGTCTTTGTGTACCTGTCATCAAACTGTCTTTGTATACCTGTAATCAAACTGCCGTTGTGTAAATGTAATCTTACCGAAAGTGTATGTGTGTATATATGTGTTATGTCAGTGTTGTTTCTGTATGTATTCCCACACCTATGTCCTATTACTCAATGACGTAAACTGTGTTGCGTGTGTCTCTCCCTTGCAGTTTGTCGACGCCCACTATTGTTGTGTTCTCCACGTCTGTGGCCAGATTTACTGGACTGGATGTAATACACGGTTTTTTTTTACATTAACTACTATTTTATTTATATGCTCAGTTTGAGGTGCATACACAGATATAAACGTAGAAGCAAATTTATCTATGATGGCCAGCTTTACCGTATACTTGTTTTTGACTTTTTATTTTGGCAGAAGTTATCAAATTATTTAAATTTATATGTTTATACCGAACTCGCAAACAATAATTTATAAAATGTAATATATAAATATATAAGCAGACATGTTGATAGACAGACAGACAGACAGACATATAGATAGATAGATAGATAGATAGATAGATAGATAGATAGATAGATAGATAGATAGATAGATAGATAGATAGATAGATAGATAGATAGATGAATAGATAGATATATTCAGTGTGTTGAGTGCACATCATATAAACAGGAATATATTCAGTGTGTTGAGTGCACATCATATTAACAGGAATATATTTATATACGCGGGGCCCTGAACACTGATCAAATGCGGGGCCAAAAGGTTAGCTATGTTACAGCTGGGTGACATAAGAATCTCACACAGCGCCCCACCCCCCACCCTTCTGGCGCAGGACTTAGGGAGATAGCACCTGTCGCCACCAACAAAGGTATTTTGAAAAAAAACAACCTGTGGTGTGTCATTTTAAACATATAAAGTATAAAAAACAAAACATTTCTGTTCAAACATAAAGTATAAAAAACAAAACATTTCTGTTCAAACATAAAGTATAAAAAACAAAACATTTCTGTTCAAACATAAAGTATAAAAAACAAAACATTTCTGTTCAAACATATAAAGTATACAAAACAAAACATTTCTGTTCAAACATAAAGTATTAAAAACAAAACATTTCTGTTCAAACATAAAGTATTAAAAACAAAACATTTCTGTTCAAACATAAAGTATAAAAAACAAAACATTTCTGTTCAAACATAACAAACACACGTCTTCAAAGTACTTGAGGGCGTGGCTATGGTTTATGTTTTGAGAGCTGGATTCTTGTCTGCACTATAAGAAGTCATAATTTATTATTCTTAAGGGACTAGAATCTTACGATCTGACTAATATATAAAAAAAAGAGAGAGAATGGGTGACTAGGGGAAATAACTCTTGAAGGTTTTTATTGTCACAAAGTCGGGCAACTCTGAGAGACAGACTTTCAGAAAGTCTTGGGTGTTAGTGTGTCGTAAATTGAAGCTGTTATGTTGTTATATTTTCACTAAAAGGTGTGTTTACATTAGGGGAGGGTGGTGGTGTGCTTTGTTAAATTTGTTTTTTCTCCATCTCTCTATCTCTGTGGCTGTATATCAAAGCTGTCATAATGGAATGGTCCAAGAGGCGACTGTCTAGGACGTTAATTGCAAAAGGACCCACCCTTAATCCAGCTTAAATTACTTTCATAGATGATGCTATAAGGGGCCCCGAACGGCATCTTTGACTTGGGCCCCTTTATATTCTGTAAAGTATCTGCATAGGGACCCCTAAATGTCAATACTCACTTCATTTGGTAGGTTGAAGTAGAGATGAGTAGGAAGACGATAAGTAAACATTGATACAGACAATTTTGAAGACTAGAAGTAAACAACGAGGCTGGCAGTCATTAAGGCTAGATGTAAACAATTAGACAGTCAGTTATGAAGGCTAGAAGTAAACACTGAGACTGATGGTCATAAAGGCTAGATGTAAACAACGAGACAGACAGGTATGAAGACTAGAAGTAAACACTGAGATTGATGGTCATAAAGGCTAGAAGTAAACAATGAGACCGATGGCCATAAAGGCTAGAAGTAAACACTGAGACTGATGGCCATAAAGGCTAGAAGTAAACACTGAGACTGATGACCATAAAGGCTAGAAGTAAACACTGAGACTGATGGCCATAAAGGCTAGAAGTAAACACTGAGACTGATGGCCATAAAGGCTAGAAGTAAACACTGAAACTGATGGTCATGAAGACTAGAAGTAAACACTGAGACTGATGGCCATAAAGGCTAGAAGTAAATAATGAGACAGACAGGTATGAAGACTAGAAGTAAACACTGAGACTGATGGCCATAAAGGCTTATCAGCTACTTATGTTTTTTATTTTAAACAAAATTGTAAATTGTACCCCTGAATAACCTCTTCCCGCACTCATGGGGTACGCACACCACCGGTTGAGAACCGCAGATGTAGAACAAATGAGGTGAAAATAACTTCACTTTTTTGAACTTGCCACTTTCAAAGTGAGCTATGGTGTAATTCTACCCAGACTTTTAGGATTTCACCAATGCACCAAGTTGAATACATTCGTGGGTTATGAATAGTTTGTGTGACATGGTCTGCTTGATATTAAGAAAAAGAGAAAACCCAGAAATGTACCAGATTTCACACACGTTTCTTTTATCCACAGGGGTCCTAGCTGACGAAACGAGAACAGCATTGATCGCTACAGGATGTATTGCCGGAGCTCTGTTGTTGATAGCTTTCGTCATCATTGGGGTTTACTGTAGCATGAAGTAAGATGAACTATTTCTTTTTGTCTGCGTCTTTCTGTGATACATACAACAGACCTACTTCTTCAACTTTTTATATTCATGCGCACTAAATTAAAATTCCAAAGTTTACTTTTTTGAACAATTCCATTTTTCCTGTGACTCGGTGTGACTGGGTGTTAGGACCTTCTACCACACTTGCCCGTGTGGGCAGTTGCCCAAAAGGTCCAAAGAAATGAAAACTTCAACGCTAATTGATTGTTTTTATGTCGTTATTTTGATGTCTCAATACACTGGTTTGCCCGAGTGCCCATAATACTTCTGAGACGGCACCGTTTTTTTTTAGTGGTCAACCCTAAATTCAGTTAGAACAGGTCTAGGTTTGGAAACCCAATGTCTCCAGGTGGTGTGTGAAGTCCATGTAAGGATGAGATGAAATATCTTAGATCCTATGAACCACTAATGGGACGATTTTTATGGTGCCCCTTCTTTCATCCCCACCATAGCCGATAGTGCAATGGTCATGGAGGCGCTGGGGAGATATATCGAGAACTTGAGCCAAGATTTGATAAATTTCCTTGGTCTTCACCAGAGATGAACCTTCAGGAAGACAATCGAGCACGACCATCCATCCCCTAAAAATGGGACAATTTTTAGGTTTTGTAGTGCCCTTCTTTCACCCCCACCACAGCCGGGAGTGCAATGGCCATGAAGGCACCACAGAAGACATAGCGGGGACTTAAGCCAAGACCTGAAAAATGTTCTTGGTCCTCACCGTAGATTGAACCACGTACCTTTAGGGAGACAGTCGAGCGCTTTACCGCACGACCATCTTTCTCCAGGTAGCTATGTCCTTCGCGGTGTCTTCATGGCAGTCTTGGTTGTAGACAGAGTATTAGGTAAACTGAAGCAATTCAGATTACATGCTAGATCAGCCATGGGCAAACTACGGCCCGCGGGCCAAATCCGGCCCTTATAACTTTTTAATCCGGCCCGCCCCTCGTTTCATAGTGAAGCACAACATTAACCTTTTATGTTACAACGTTGACATTTAATTTATATTACTTCATGTCAACACTTCATCTTCTCATGGTCCGGCCCGCCAGTCAAATTTTAGAACCCAATGTGGCACGCGACTCAAAAAGTTTTCCCACCCCTGGAGCTAGATCTATGATCCAAAGATAACGTCTTATTCCAAATTTTGAGAAACGTCTTATTCTAAGTTTTGAGAAACGTCTTATTCCAAGTTTTGAGAAACGTCTTATTCCAAGTTTTGAGAAACGTCTTATTCCAAGTTTTGAGAAACGTCTTATTCCAAGTTCTGAGATCTCAAAGGGCTAATGTTCGCATGTTTTATTTCTTTGATTTATCTTTATTTATTTATTTTTTAAAACTGTGTGACTTACCAATTGCATTTGATGTAATCTTACAGGCATCTACGTAAGACCGAGAAGCAGCCCCTGCCTACAGTCAACGGCGATTACTTTAACAGCGGGATGTACCGGGGGCCGGGGGAGATCTACCCGAGTGCCACGATCAGGTCGCCCTCAGAGATGAGCCCCAAAATGAAAGCCTACACCCACCATGCGGCCCACTCCCACACCAGGCAGCCCCTGACCTTCTACACACTCAGGGCCGAGCCGAGGACCATGATGGACCCCACCGGAATGATCCCCATCGGCCCGACCCACTCCTACCGCGGGCCCCCTCCCGTGGGCAGGCCCGTCATATTTCTCGATTGGGCCGGTAGCAAAGGTATGTGGAATACGTTGTCACACAGTGACAGTAAAAAATAAATAAAACATAATCATAACGTTTACATCTTACTGACTGTTTCGGTTTACCATCTACTAACATGAATATTTTCAATCTGTATGGCAATCATACATTGCCCTCTATGCAGTCGTCCTAATTGATAGGCAAACTAGGAGGCTGTCTAGGGACCCCTACTGCTTAGGGTCTCCACTGCCTAGGGCCCCGATCTTTTGCTGCCGGGAGCTTTGAGCTAAAATTAATTTACAATTTGACTTTAGGGAAAGGGGGTGGGGGGGGGGGCTGCTTTATCAAAAGAGGATCAGATTCCTAATATCTGCAAACGGCAGCATTGTAAACTTGTTGCCTTGGGCGTCACGAATGTACCATTGTCTACCCCCCCCCTGTTGTCTAAATGCTACTATAATCTTAAGAACAGATGTTGCAAGTGAATAATATATCTGAAAGCAATTTTCTTTATGATACTCTTTGTCAATTTTTGTGAGGAAATATGGATAGAATGTACAGACAGACATGTTCAGGGGGCTTCATGATAAACATATGAAAGGGCCTAACGACACATTTCTCAAAGGTTTTCATTAGTCAAAGGCAGTGGCGTAACTAGATTTATATTGGTGCCCCGGGGCAGACACTTATAAAAAAAAAATGCCGCATTATTTCCGTGTTACGTAGCATTAAAGTGTTTAAAAAATGCTGCCCATTGATGGCGGAAAAGTGCCGCCCGGGGAAGACCATCCCTTTCACTCTCCCCCTTATTACGCCACTGGTCAAAGGCTTACTGACTACAGGTACGGCCCTGTCTGCAGATACGTCAAAAAATTTATGTTTAAATATTTCAACACAGACATTATAATACTCATTCCGTCCAAGAGAACTTGTTATCTATGTCAGTGCCAACAGTTTTAGAATATCGCGCAGAAATTCTTTATCTTCGCTTTTTTTTTTTCTAAAATAATTTAATTTTCCTATCTTGAGCAGGTCATCTTGGACAATTTATGTACCCTAACGGCGGTACGATGTACCATTATGGTGTGTGACCTTTGACATTCGCTTTAGCAACCAAATTTTTAAATCTTATCTCCAGTAGCCATAACAAAATAAACCGATCCAACTGAACAAACTAAATCTTTAAACACACACAAAACGATTATATCAAAGGGTACTGCTGGAGGTTTGACTTAGAGATCAACACACGTAGTTGTTTTATTTTCCACTTCCGGTTTCATTTCTAAAGTTAGAAGCTCACGTTCATTGGTTGCCACTTTGTATTTCACTTCCATGTATCTGCACAGCTAATATTTTCTTGACTTTCTAATCTAGAAATATTGTATTTAGTAAAATTATTTTAATAGGACAGCCTTCTTTTCCTTAATTTTTCTTTTTCTCCCTTGTTGCATTTATTGCCTGAATTTTTGTTCTGATTTTAAACCTGTAATTAAATAGGAGATAAAAAGTGAGAGAGAAAGAAAAAAAGAAAGACAAATCGAGAGAGTAAGAGAGAGAAAGAAAGAGAGAGAGAGAGAAAAAGAAAAAGAGAGATGAAAAAAGAAAAAGAGAATGTATGAATAAGAGAGAAAGAAAGAAATAGAAAGAGAGATAGAGCGAGAGAAAGAGAGAAAGATAGAAAAAGAGAGAAAAAAAGAAAAAAGAAAGAGACCAAAAGAGAACGAAAGAAAGAGAGAGAGTGTGTGTAAAAGAGAGAGAGGGGGGGGGGCCGAGAGAAAGGTGGAGAGAAAGAGAGAGCGAGAGAGAGTGAAAAAGAGAATGAGAGAAATAGAGAGTGGGAGAGGTGATAAAACGTCATTTCATTTTAATAAATTGATTTATTCAGTTGGTAGTTCTTTATCACAAGATGTTTTTGTTTTTTTTTTAACCAATTATTGTCGTTTACTAGAATCTGTATGTGTAAATGCCATTTAACTTAAATTAGAGCTGCTGTTCGATTAAAAAAATTGATCGAAATTAACTAATGATTAAAAATTTTAATCGCAAATTAACGCACATTTTAATCGACACAATATAATACAATTGTTTGTATTCAAACTAATATGTCATAATATCAAAGCATAACATTGGCATAATAAACAAGTCATTTTAATTTACGAAAGAGGTATAATGAATTATAACATATTTATTAAGCATTAGCATATATGTCTATTGAATTAGCTAGTGAGACCAGTTTATGGACATGTATCAATCACGCCAATGATGCGAATTATTTTCTTTTTATTTAACAACAATGCCTAACCTTTTTTTTTTTTCGTACCGCAGTTTCCGGACTAATGACGTATGTCAACCCCTCTTCCCTCCCTCCCTGTCATATTTTGCTTCACATCGCCCACACCTACGTTTGTTTACCCTACCCTCCACTTCCCATCAAAAAAAAAAAATACACACTTCATTTATATCTCAAATGTAACTTTTCTTTCATAAAATGATAGTATAGCCAGAAAGTTGTCGCTCACTTATTATTAACGCGTTTTTTTCTTTATTCCAACCCCCCCCCCCCCACTCTTTCCCCACCAAGTCACATTTTTAACACTTATAGATGTACCAAAAACAAGTTGACACCAGTTCCATTGTTTCAAACTAGGAGCACGCGTCATAAAAGACAATCCTCTTGTTTTAAGGTCATACAGCTGCTATGATTTTACGTAGACGTGACGTTTACCAATACTGCTACGGTCGTCGAGTTAAAGGACAAATTTACTTTTAATCTTTTTTTTTGAAGTTTTTGTTTTGTGCCGCGATGTTACTCTTTTATTCTTTCATTCATTTACTTTCTTACTATCAACTATTATTTCAATGTTTTAGTGAACAACAGAAAAGAAAATTTTATTTTTTTATCGGTCTGTCAGTTATATTAATAAAAAAATATCTTGTAAAGTGAGACTCTTTAATGTTACCGTATGGCAACTTTCAAACGTTCAAAACTAAAATTTTGAAAGGTCGGCTTTCATTTTTCATCTTCTGTTGTTCTTTCTTTCGTGTGTCAACATTAAAGATTCTTTCTTTCGTTTCATTTTGGTTATAGCAAGGGAACAGGAGGTTCACTTGTCGAAGGGCTATATAACAAAACATCTTCATTTTATATTACAATTGGGGCTTTTGTCGACGTACCTAGGGGTGAGTGTGTGTGTAAATTGTAACAGGGTGGGGGTGGTAGATCTACTTAATAAGTGAACGCAACTTGTAGCGTGAAAATCCGTTATTTATCGATTTGGTGAACTTTCAGCATTTTGGTCAAATTAACGCATTTAGGTATTGCGTTAAAAATTTTAATCACAAATTTTTTTTGACGCGTTAATCGCAAATTAACGCAGTTTAATCAGCAGCCCTAATTTAAATATATTCTTCTGTTTTTAATTCTTGCATATGTCAACACTGTATACCAATAGCACTGTGCACCATTTCATTAGTAGCACCTTATTAATATCATCATCATTAGGCCTTTTATTTCTGTAACTTTTTAAAATAGATTATTTACATTTAGTCAAAACTGTTAATGTTTAGCAATACTAAAACCAGTTTACCTATAACCGTTCACTAGTAGCACCTTATTAATATCATCATCATTAGGCCTTTTATTTCTGTAACTTTTTAAAATAGATTATTATTTACATTTAGTCAAAACTGTTAATGTTTAGCAATACTAAAACCAGTTTACCTATAACCGTTCTTAGTGAAAGTCAAATTATGTACCCCTATCTGACTAAAGGGAGAAATCCCTGTAAAATATGATACATTTTCTGACAAAATATATGTATTACACATTTATGCCGGTAAAACAATCACTAATCATTGTTATATGTATTCTGATTATAACGTATTTAAAACAAGCCATTGGGGCCCTGTTATGTACTTTTACTATGGGGCCTCAAAACCCTAAGCACGCCTCTGTTTGTTCATGTTCTAATATTTTGATTCATTTAACCAAATGATGTGATGGTACGTGTCCTGAGAAATAGTTTGCTGTCAGGGGAAAGAACAAATGAAAAAACATTAAAATTCCTGAAACACTGTAATAAGTGGATGCAGGGACTTTGACTTTGTTGTTGTTTTTTTTATTTGATTTAAAAAAAAAATATTTTGAGAAAAAAATGTTCATTAAAAATATAGAATATTTGTACTTTTTTAACTTCTACGAATTAATACGATTTTACTTTTTATTATCTGGAAGAAAAGTTTAAAAAAACAACAACAACATGTATACGCCACTCAACATTCAGTTGAACGGTTGTAGAGAAAATATGTCACGTGCAGTGACAAATACATATGAATTATTAACTGTTCACTGAAAGTCATTTGTTTAATGACCACCTGACAACAAAACAAACAATAGAATGGCATATAAAACAATCAAATGTAAACAAAAACAATGCTGGCCCCAGCTGTATTGAGAATTCAATGAACAGTTCACCAATATTATTCTTTGTAGTTCCTTACTTTGGTGTTTTCATTGGACGCTTTTTGAATGTATTTTTATTTGAAAAATCGGATTATTTATAATTTGTTGATTCATTTCCTACATGGCAGTAGAAACTTTTGTAATTTTGTCATATTCGGTTTTTTTTTGTTGTTGTTTTAATTGTTGTTTTTTTTTAAATAATGTATCAAATAAAATCAATAACTACATATTATAACTTATAGAATTTCGCAATGTAGTTGACTTTAATAAATAACATTTAGTCAATAGATATATTTTAATGATGCCCTAGTTGTAATTATTTCGTGTTTTATCGCTTTATTTAAATTGTTTTCTCTCTTTTATCTTTCCCTTATTAGCCAATGGAGGAGCTCCACTGCCGTAAGTAGATGGAATTTAGTTGATGAATTTTCAAATATGACTTTATATATTTAAGTTTAATTATCTAAACATATGTACCTAATAGTTGGTAAATCTTCATTTCTTTATTTCATGTCTTTATTCTGTTCAGGAATCATGAATCTAGCGATAGAGTAAGTAATATTTGTATTTTTTTTATAAGTAATACATTCACACAAACTAATACACACTTGTGTTTTTTTTTTATAAGTAATACATTCATACAAACCAATACACATTTGCCAGTAGATCTCAATAAATGAATTTTTTTGTAAATTAGTTGTCATTAATAAAAAATGTAGAATAAGTAATTATACAATGTCTTTCTTTATCCCTATTTACCCACTCTCTCTCTCCCTCTCTCTCTCTTTCTTTCACTCACTCACTCTCTCTCTCTCTCTCTCTCTCTCTCTCTCACCCTCTCTCTCTCTATCGCTCTCTCTTTCTTTCACTCTGTCTCTCTCTTTCTCTCTCTCTCTCTCTCTCTCTCTCTCTCTTATGTTTGCGTAACAGTTGCCGTATAATATTAAACATATCAGTCCTCCTCATAAATATACATGAAATTCCGAAGAAACTTATTCATTTATCTTTTCATTTGTGTATTTACTTATTCATTTTACTTTTTCATTTATTTCCAGGAGAGTCAAAAACGCCGAAGCTCAAAAGATCACAAAAAACGCAAAAGTAAGTCCAGATCGAGGTCACATGATCCAGAGAGGACAAGCCGCTGCAGTAGCCATGGCGATACTCCTATACTTGCAGAGCCAGGGGACATCATCCTGCAGGCTAAGAAAGAAGATTTGCAGCCCTTCATTGGGAAGAGCAAGAGAAAGCACAGTCACGACAGCAATAACAACCCACTTGCCTATCATTTCGTCAACCCGCTGGCCACAGAATATATATCACCCGTTAGTCAAAGTGGAACTAATGCTATAGAGAATGCTTTCGTGCACGAAGGAGGGCGATATTCTATTACACAGATCTCGAGCTCCAGACCACTGCACCCTTCGAATAGCCGCGTTTCTCTCATGGAGCCAGTGCTTCAGGAAAGGTCAATGAACTTCAGCGATGAAGACGCCGACGATGAAGGGGCGGAGGAGCCGAAGGAAATGCCGTTTATGCCCGGGCCTAACGTCTTCGAGAACAGTGCCCGAATCTTCCAAGTTCAGCAGATGGAGAGCGCGGTGTCAACACCAAGAGAAGATTACTCTTTCACGCCGGAGTCATCGCTCATCAGGAAGAAATCAGGGCCAGACGCCTTCGCGGGAAGTCTAGTGGACGACATCATAGCATTACGCAGCCATTCCCAGCAGGAGGGCATGTCACACTTGTCGCACAGGCAGAACCCACATTTAGGCAGACCCCCAACTCCCCCCTTGCCTCACGTGAGACCGCCGACTCCGCCTTACGATGGATCTCTTCCCATCTCCAATATCAGTGATACCCGAAGAAACGCGAGCGGGGCGCGAGTGCCATCCCCACCCCCGGACATGTCGTCATCGTCGTCATCGTCGTCGGACGAAGAGGAGAGTCACCCCAGGCAACAGGCGAGGCCCCCGACACCGCCGCCTCTGCCTCACACTTTTGGAGGATCCAAAACGCGCACGGCAACGCCTCCTCCGGGAAAAATAAAGACAGAGTCTGTTGACATCGACGACATTTTAAAACTCGGGGACCCTCCTAGGAAAACGTCCCTGGTGGAGACGCCCAGCAACTCCAGCGAGTCGTCGTCGTCGGGACTCCCGTTCATCGCCGAGCTGAGGCAGAGGCAGCGGTCCGTGGACGAGGCTGCCGTAAAACAACCTGGGCCCCCCTCATCGTTCAGGCCCGTGAAGCCAACTGCGTCCCTGCTGGCTCACGATGACGGCGACGATGAAGGGTTCGAGAGACCGGCAGGATTTGGTGTGGCGCAAAGGCCGTCCACGGTCCAGTTCGCTGATGACCCGCCTGAGATCATTCCCAGTAGCGATGATGAGCCGGAGAGCCCCACCCAGATCTATGAGCCACCAATGGCGCCCCCACCCCCTCCTCCCCCTCCACCCCCACCCCCCCCTCCACCACCAATGTTAAGATAAAAAGAAAACGTGTTTAGATTATATTATAAATCTATGCTATTTATATATCAATTTTATTGTTTTGCCCTTAACGCTTTTGTTATAGAGAATTCCCGTGATAGTTTGACCCAGTGGACAGTCATGCATGAGTCAGTACATGTAATATGGAGAATGTATTGAACTAAAGTCGCTCATTCCATTTTAAATTGTATTCTTGTTGTCTACCAATGGAAAAAAAAAACCAGTCAGAAACTAACCCAAGGCTGTGATAAATATTTATGAAGAAATATGATGTATGTTTTTCTATCCCATTGAAGTAAAGGTTATTTTGGTGTTACCTGCTAGTTTTGTCATGCATGAACTTTTCAAAGTTTTGTTAAAGGGAAGCAAAAATAGAAATAAGGAAAGGGGTAAAGTTTAGGGCTATGATGTACTAAGAAACAATTTTATTCTTATGTCCCATTAAATATACTTTAAAAAAAAAGAAGTCTCCAAATTTTGTTTTAAAGTTACTGTAAATGTAAGCAAAAAATATTGTTGAATAATTTCTATAACAAGGCTTTTCTTTAAAAACTTTATTTTTAAGAACGTAATAATCAGTTTAGATTTGTTAGAATTAGTAACTTATATATCTACATATTATTTCAGTTAGTCTATCACATAGTGTATTCATCATCTTTATTTGTGTTTTTACTGATTTTTTTTACTGAGAATTTAGCGGCTAACCGTTTAGCGCAGTGAAATTATATTTCAGTCTTTGGTTGTACCGTCTCAATGAAGTAAAAAATATTAAAATGGAAATATGACAGAGCATATTTTCTTGCACTTTTCGAATTAATTCATGAATCACCATTAGCATTTTAGCAATAAAGATTGCTCAATCTTTTATTTATTTATTTTTTCAGAGGGATTTTATTCTGGTATCACTATTTAAACATTTATAAAGATTATAAATCTACATAAAGCTGAGCTATGTTACAAAAAATATTACATTTTTTTTTACGCATTTTACTTAAAAGAGCGAAAATAAAAATTACTGATGTTGACAGGTCTGACCTATATTGATTACAGTTACAGATTACAGTTACTGATCACCAGTAAAGATTGTACTTGTAATATATATATGTACTGTTATCGTATGTATCATAGCTACATAACTATAGATAGTCATACTATTTAACGTGTATAACCCATGTTTATAAAAGTGTGCTAATTATTTCAAGTTGTACCCGCCGCCCTAGATCCGCCCCTGTCGTACAAACATAAACATTGCCTCGGGGGCAGGGCGGTACAGTTGGTGAGAACCAGGAACAACAACATTGATTTATGTATGCATCAATTATTGACGTTTTATTAAGTACATGTAAACAATAATTATTGGCGTTTTTATTAAGTACATGTGTACAACAATTATTGACCTTTTAAGTACTTGTATCCAACAGTTATTTATGTAAGCAAGACTGCTTGAGTTACGTGAATCCATTGTATGCATACATTTATTGATGATTCCTTAGTGCGAATCTGTCTGAAATATGTGAAGTGAAATGTTTGTTATACCTTGAATGTATGAATGTCAGTAGAGATATATGCCATTATTCATGTACTTACACTGAACATAATATATGCATCGTCCCCTGATTTAAAATAAATCAAAGTGTTTAATTTACATATGGGAGTGTTTCAGAACGTTTCACCTTTTCACGTATTATCACATTGACATTTATAAACATGCAATCTTACATTACCTGTATTTGGTTTATTTTTGTTCTTTATGTGAACAAAGAAGTGAAATTCTATGAATGTATTTACCTTCACATTAAATCAAAATGAATTAAGGTGCACAGGTATTTATGTTTTAATCACAAAAATGTGTATAGGAATTTATATGTTTTAATCACAAAAATGTGTATAGGAATTTATATGTTTTAATCACAAAAATGTGTATAGGAATTTAAATGTTTTAATCACAAAAATGTGTAAAGGTATTTAAAAATGTGTACAGGTATTTATGGTTTAATCACAAAAATGTGTATAGTTAGTTATATATAATTTTAATTACAAAATGTGTATTGGTATTTAAGTTTTAATCACAAAAATATTTAACGACAATGAGATGATGTCGCTCATTTGTACATGTACATTGATGGAGATGATCAACAATATTTTATGTTGGAAAGAACAATAAAGAGTTTGTATTATTTGGACTGTATATATTATGATGCTTCTGTTTCTCTGCCGCCTGGTCAACTGTGCAGTTGGCCTATTTGTAGGCCGATAGAGTTTGAGTCAACTCAGGGAGAATGGGTTGAAGTGAAAAAAGAAGGGAGGAATAACTTAATATTGTTATCCATGAAGAGTTAATTGCAGTTATCGTTCTTTATGCTGAGTTTTAAACGGCTACGCAATTGATCAGTACAAGATAGGGACTTAATACATACGCTGATGTATCTGTATTGGAGGCGATGACTCTGTGACGGAGAGTCTGTGTGCCCGATAATTGTAGTGATGGTAATAGGCTCAATTCCCCACTATATAGGTTACCCCCCCCCAACTACCACCTGGTGTTGAATCCTTGCAGGGACGGATTTTGGACGATTCGACCGATTGCTCCAAATTGGGCACCGCGCCTGGCAGGGGCCCCAACAATTTACATTTAGCATTAATAGTAATAGTTGTTATTATAACAAAAAAATAGAAGAGGGGGGCCTCGCAAGCATCCGTTAAATTGGGCCCCGCCATTCGTAAGGCCGGCCCTGCATCCTCGGTCACTGTGTCCTTGAGTGTCCCTGGCTATAATTTATAATAAGACAGCACCATTTCTCTGTCCTAACAGTGGGCCAAATTTGGATCCAGAAAAGACCGCCATATCCTCACAGGGTCATTTCAATAAGTTGGAAACGACCAAGTTTCACACGACCATGTTATACCCTTCCCCCCCCCCTACAAAGTCCGATAATTAAACAAAATAATAATAATCTCATATTTCATCGTATGCATGTTTTTTTTTTCACCATCCGTCAACCTACCCCCTACATTAGTTGATATAGTGTATTGCTTTGCATTTTTCATGCTGTTATATTATATAGAGCTACCTATTGGCTTCTCTTGTGTACCTGACAATCTCTACAAAATAGGTGTTTATATAGTAGATTACCGTATCAAGGCAGCAAACTTTAAAAAGACAATTATTCCTAATTGAAATGGAATTCAAATATCAAATACTGGAGGAATAAAAATAACAGAATGTCATAAAGAGACAGTGGCCTCTAAAAACCTTTTTTTCTGGAGTCCTTGAGTGGCCGACCCTTCAGTGCCAATCCTAGGCATTTGGGTGCCTGGGGACTTTCCCTCTTTGGGGGCCCCTGCATTTTGACATTCGACATCATGTCATAAGATAATATACTTAACATTTAATGTAAAAAAAAAATTGGGGACCCCCCCCCTCAAGCTTGGACCCGGGGGAACTTTCGAATTTAGATCTCCCCTTTCCCCCACCCAAGTACGCCTCAGCTACCCTTACATTATTTTCGACGCCCCCCCCCCCTTTCCGCGTCATTCTAGTGGAAAAAATATTATTTATTTTGAAACAAATATTTCGTGTTGACTGCCTTAAAGAAAAACTGAAATGAAATTTTAAAAAATCCACTATCAGTGGGATCTGGCCGTGTGTTTGCACCATTTGATATGAAGTTATTTTCATGTCCGTGACGAGAAATGTTCCATTATTACAATACATATAAATACAGATGGAGAGAAACACACTGCACAGTGATAGAGTCGGTGTTATGGATGCATTGAAGGTCGAAATAACAGAGACATATACATGTAGTCTTACTAGCAGACATAAAGGCTAAAAGGCGGCCTCGGACCTTTAACTTGGGAGGAGGGGGGGTCGTTATACGCGGGACGGAGAGTTTAGTTTTGAGGTGTTTTTTTTACAGCTTGTCTCTGTAATAAACTAACAAGTGAAATCAGGAAGTTATTGTTGTTGTTAATGCTTGTAAATCCTGAATACGCCCAGTGTCTAGAAATGAAACTTACGCCCAGCATCTAGAAATGAAACTTACGCCCAGTATCTAGCAATGAAACTTACGCCCAGTGTCTAGAGATGAAACTTACGCCCAGTGTCTAGCGTGAAACTTATGCCCAGTATCTAGAAATGAAACTTACGCCCAGTGTCTAGAAATGAAACTTACGCCCAGTGTCTAGAAATGAAACTTACGCCCAGTGTCTAGCGTGAAACTTATGCCCAGTATCTAGAAATGAAACTTACGCCCAGTGTCTAGAAATGAAACTTACGCCCAGTGTCTAGAAATGAAACTTACGCCAAGTGTCTAGAAATGAAACTTACGCCCAGTGTCTAGAAATGAAACATGCCCAAAGGCTAGAATTAAAACTTATGCCCATTAGCTAGAATAAAAACGTATGATCATATACTAGAATTGAAATTAACGCCCAGTCAATATAATTTAAACTTGAACACTTAAATTATTTTACAAACACAATTTCTTTCAAACAGCGTTGTCCTAACAAAATAATCTTTGAAAAAAAAAAAATGTTGAAATTAAAACTTGCACTGTGTGAACAAAAGGTGATAAAGAGATAATCTTCAGGGGAGACTAGAATGTAAGCTAACAGGATGAGAGAAGTTGTCCGTGTCTCTACTAAACAGACCATGACAAAAACAACCAGCGTGAACACACCTGTATATCTACATACCTGAGATGTTTGTAGCTGGAAGGTACTCTACAGTTGTTTTTTTTTTTTGCGTTGTTGAAAGGCAAACACTAAGACCGCAAGATAAAGAGGGAGATAAAGATGGACTGCCCCAACCTATATACCATAAAATTATACGTCAGAATTCCCAAATGTATTTTAGACGTTGAAATAATAGTGCAGCTTTCTAAAATATTGTATAATGT
The DNA here is from genome assembly GCA_021962125.1 of Bulinus truncatus. Classification (NCBI taxonomy): domain Eukaryota; kingdom Metazoa; phylum Mollusca; class Gastropoda; family Planorbidae; genus Bulinus; species Bulinus truncatus. The sequence goes on along the minus strand of JAGDYQ010000114.1, from coordinate 3,088,730 downwards.
CCGACCTACAGAGTTCGACTTTAAAGAGTGCGAGGTCTGGGTCTTAACTTCAGGAATGATTGCAAAAGTCAACTTTAAAGTAGCAGTGTATTTCTTTTTTTTTTTCGTTTAATTTTTAAGGTCACATTTTTCATCTTCGCCCAGGGCACAACCACGCTTAACTCCGCCTCTATCGACCTGTGGGTAGAAGAAATGTCAAGTTAGATTTAAAAAAAAAATGTTTAATTAAAAGATGTGGTAAAAATAAAAGTTATGTGATGTCAGATGTTGATATGGCTGACAGGCAACATTTGAATTCACCAGACTTTGACGTTGAATTGTTGTTTACAGACAAACATGAATCTGTTATTAATTAAACCACAATCCCAATCGTGAACAAAAGTACGGGCTCGTGGGCCAAATACGTCCCGTCAGACTGTCTAATCCGGCCCGCACTCTGCTCCACTATATCAATGAGAGTTACGTTCACTGTATCCGGCGCTTCTGTCCAGGTTAAGATCCCATTAAGACCAGTCGGTATTAAAGATTGGTTGGGGGGGGGGGATCCCTGGGCTTAGAAAAAAATAAGGTACCCCTTTTTTTTAAAAAAAAAGAGAGAAATTAAAGTTATAAAGTTAAAACTGTGTTTTACAGTGCCGAACCTATGGATTTGGGGGCCCGGGGAGCTTGGCATCTTTGGGGGCCCCTGCATTTAGACATTCGACCCCATGACATAAGATAATGTACTTAATATTTAATGTAAAAAATGTGCCCCCCCCTCCAGCTGGGGCCCTGGGGGACTTTCAAATTTGGACCCTCCCCCCACCCTAGGTACGCTTCAGGTGTTTTATGGTTTTCCTTCAGAAGTCTTTGGTTCAGGGCAGGGGCGCAACCAGTATGTTGAAGTTGGTAGGGTCCAAAATATTAGGGAAGATGAAAATTGGTATGTCTGCCCCCAAACTTTGGTATGGTCAAATGCCAGTGGTTTGATTTTTAGTAGGGTCCGGACCCGCACGACCCTACATCGGTTGCGCCCATGGTTAGGGCGTGCGCCATGTGTGCCTGACGTTTAATCCGCCTCTGATTTCGGACCACGGTTTAAAAAGTTGGTCTGCTACTAAACTAAAACGGCTGAGTGCTCTGTTTGTGCAAGAGCTCGGCTTAGAGCAGCCATGGGAAAGCTGCGTCCTGCAGGCCTAATCTGTCCTGCTGGACTGTTTAATTGAATTGGAATGTTTACCTTGAACTAGAAGCAAGATCACTACGTCTTGCTTGGTTTCTTTCACTATAGCTGTTACCACATTTGGCCACCATGTAAAGCACTTATAAGGTTGAAGCTGGACTTGTTCAAGTTAAGATCTTAACTATAACATCTCTCCTAAGTTTCCCATTTAACAGCTATTGAATATTCTAAAACAGTCACTAAATAATTCGAGAATTGTGTTATACGCATGAAGTAAAAATTTATAAACAGAGAAAGATGCACCAAAATGCACCAATGTTCAAAAAGAGGTTTAAAAAGAATAAATAAATAAACCAAGGAATGGTGGTCGGGTTAAAGCTACATTTAAGGCACGTTGTGTCCTGACTGACTTTACTAAGTACGTGACTCATTAATGCTCAACGCTACAGTCAACTTGGTCTTAAACAAAAAAAAAAAAAGAATAATAAACATGATGATTAGAAATAGATATTTTGATTGGTGTAAACTTATCTGGTTGGGTGGAGTCGGAGATGATGACGTCTGCTGCACAACAAGTTTCACTTTCATTTTTGTGAAGATCATATACACAAATATACAGTTAAAGATTATAATGAGGGGATATTACAGTTTGTTTTCTGAGCAACATAACGGTATATATCACTACTAAACAGAGGCGGATATAGGTCGGTTAAGGACTCAGGCCAGTGGCGTAACTATGGAGGGGCAAAAGGGGGCGATCCAACCTTGGCGAGACTAAATTTACCACCAGCAAAGGTTGGAGCATTTTTAACACTTTAGTATTTTTAGTACGTGAATTGTGCGGTATTTTTTAGAACATACCGGTCGCCACTTCTACTTACTACACTACCAGGGCGCACCAGATGCTATTAAAACTACTACGCTAAGGCCTCGAGCGCACAGGTCGCCAGTACTACTTTCTACGCTACTGCCAGAGCGCACGGATCGCCACTACTACTTTCTACGCTACTGCCAGAGCGCACAGATCGCCAGTACTACTTTCTACGCTACTGCCAGAGCGCACAGATCGCTAGTACTACTTTCTACGCTACTGCCAGAGCGCACAGATCGCCACTACTACTTTCTACGCTGCTGCCTCCAGAGCATGAGAAAGACCGGGAAAAGATAATACTAATGTAAAATTTGTTATTTGCAGGACCTTTTAGAAATCGGGACTTCGGGCGCGGGGCCCTAAGTGCCCTCCTTTCAATTCACGTCTGCTACTAAACTAAAACGGCTGAGTGCTCTGTTTGTGCAAGAGCTCGGCTTAGAGCAGCCATGGGGAAAGCTGCGTCCTGCAGGCCTAATCCGTCCTGATGGATTGTTTAATTGAATTGGAATGTTTACCTTGAACTAGAAGCAAGATCACTACGTCTTGCTTGGTTTCTTTCACTATAGCTGTTACCGCATTATGCCACCGTGTAAAGCACTTATAAGGTTGAAGCTGGACTTGTTCAAGTTAAGATCTTGACTATAACATCTCTCCTAAGTTTCCCATTTAACAGCTATTGGCCAATACATCTTAATAATTTGCTCCCCGGCGCCACTACGCGATTTCAGTGAGTGGGGGGGGGGGGGTATTTGGAGTTACTGACTTAAAATGTCTAAGGACATACACCGGTCGTTCTATATGGGTTTATATATAAAAAAAAAAAAGATCCAGTTATCTGCTGTAAATTTACCTAATAATTAGTGGGTGTATGTTTCCCCTTGCCCCCGTTGGTGGACATTGTCTGGGGCACAATATAAGCTGGCGGCGGTCTCGATGCCATGAACAACAACATGTATCGTAAGACTATATTAATTAGGGAGCGACCGATAATCGGATTGGTATCGGTATCGGACCGATATTGGCACTATCGGTATCGGACTATCGGTAAAAAGGCATATCGGTCGCTCCCTAATATTAATTATTGCAGTGTTATATAGGGGACAGATGGCCTGCAATGGCGCAACTAGCATTCGTCATGGGCCATGCAGCACATGCTGATTATAAAAACAATTACACGTATTAAATATCATACAGGTAGTTATTGAATGAGCTTTTTATATTTCAAATTGTAAATGTGCATTACTAACAAACAATAAGTCAGCAATGTCTAACACATTGTGTAAGTTGGGCAGCCATGTTGATGTTGCGAATATCATAGCAGTCAGCTACCCTGCTTTCCTTTATTACAGATCGTCAGAGGTTTTTATGAGCCAGCAAATTCCTGCAGTGGTTTGATACTTCTTACAATGTGATTTATTTTTTCATCTAAAAATTTTTCATCATGCACACACCTATTCTCGATTAAAGCGTTTATTATGCACACAACTACTCTCAGTTTAAGCGTGTATTATGCACACAACTATTATCGATTAAAGTGTTTATTATTCACACAACTACTCTCAATTAAAGTGTTTATTATGCACACAACTATTCTCAATTAAAGTGTGTGTTTATTATGCACACAACTATTCTCAATACAAGTGTTTAATCTGCACACAACTGTTCTCAATTAAACTGTTTATTATACACACACCTATTCTCGATTAAGTAATTATTAAATGTTTTAGCGACCAATAAAAAATTAGTGCGCGACCCACTTGCTTAAGTCTAAATTTCTGGGGAGAGCGGGGAAGGGGTAGGGTTGTGTCTAAAAAAAAGAGACCAAATGTTTCAAGTAAGCAGGAGGTAGGTAGGTAGCAGTAGCCCTTAGACTTGTAGTTTGTAACCCTTCATGTCAAGGGGTCACTGCATTATTCATGTAGAATATATTAGTACAGTTTAGTAAGAGCGTTGCTGACTACATTAAGAAGTACTCCATTCAGGACACACACACACACACACACACACACACACATGTGCACAAGCGAAACGTTGAAGAGTTACCTTTTACATGTAGATTGTGTTTCATACTTGTTAGCCTTAACCCATTTACATCCTGGGGGAAGGGGAAGGGGTTTGGGGGGGGGGTGAGGATCATGTTGACAGGACTATGTTGGTGACAACCTTCGCGGTATTTCAAGGTCAAAAAATCAACTTAAGTCATATTCATAAATTTTAGGTTTTCTTTTAATTATCGTAACTTCTGCTAAAACTGGACCAGATCTTCCTGTGATAAATAAAGCTAGTCAGTTTATTTATACATGCTCACATACACACACACACACACACACACACACACATGCATACACCTGATGACATATGGTCATAATACCTTTTTAGTGAATGCTCATTGAAAGACTGAGCCATACATTTGGAATATTTCATGCCACATTTGACACAATGAATGGGCGTTCCCAATGACTCCTTATTTCAAGGATAGTCTCGCAAAGAGAGAGACAAATCTTATTTTCTACATAGAACGAAATTCTACAAACAGCCACACCATAGGGAATTTTATAGAGTTTTGTGGGGTGGGGGTGGGAGAATGATTCATAGGGAGCCACAATAAACTCAACTATGAGCGGCAAGAAACTCAATTAGCCACTGATACATAGGGAGCCACAATAAACTCAACTATGAGCGGCAAGAAACTCAATTAGCCACTGATACATAGGGAGCCACAATAAACTCAGTTATGAGCGGCAAGAAACTCAATTAGCCACTGATACATAGGGAGCCACAATAAACTCAGCTATGAGCGGCAAGAAACTCAATTAGCCACTGATACATAGGGAGCCACAATAAACTCAGCTATGAGCGGCAAGAAACTCAATTAGCCACTGATACATAGGGAGCCACAATAAACTCAACTATGAGCGGCAAGAAACTCAATTAGCCACTGATACATAGGGAGCCACAATAAACTCAACTATGAGCGGCAAGAAACTCAATTAGCCACATCTGCCCACCATCTCCATATTACCCCCCCCCCCGGCCTCCCAAATGCGCTATCTTATGTTGAATGGCAAACACTAATACAGCAGGATTCACGAAGATAAAGATGGACAGTTTGGATCTTCTATATAACATAAAATGGTAGAATTTCAAAAATAGTTTTAGAGTCAAATCTTAACTTAAGATGTTCCGTTTTGGCGTAAAAAATGACATCCATAAAATGTAAAGCCTAAAATCTTTAACAAAAAAAAAACTGGGGGAGTGGGGTGGGGATTCATAATGTAAATATAATACAAAAGTGAACTAAAAACTCACGAAATAAATACATGTGTATGAGGAATAATAAAATATAAATTATAATTAAGATTAATTCACCATAAAATATTAAGAAACTCAATAAATTTTGTCTATTCTGGGATTATGTTATTTCTAAAACATTTGTAGCCCGGTGTTTTGGGACAATGAAAATTCCCAACAAAGGTGACAAGGACTGATCATATTCTTTGCTCCTAGCTGCAGCATAATTTTTGAATAGCCTACATGTTTTAACATTTCAATAAAATATAATCTGTATGTATGTTTGAATGTGATTAGTGATAGCTAGACTTTTTTGAAGGTGTTTAGAGATGTATAGAATGTGTTTGAATGTGTTTAGCGATATCTAGATTGTGTTTGAATGTGTTTAGTGATAGCTAGACATTTTTGAAGGTGTTTAGTGATATCTAGATTGTGTTTGAATGCGTTTAGCGATATCTAGATTGTGTTTGAATGTGTTTAGTGATATCTAGACTGTATTGGAATGTGTTTAGTGATATCTAGACTGTATTTGAATGTGTTTAGTACTATATAGTATGTGTCTGAATGTGTTTAGTGATATCTAGATTGTGTTTGATTGTGTTTAGTGATATCTAGACTGTGTTTGTCAGACTTTTTTATGCAGTTTGTTTTTATGCATTCTGTACACAAAAATAGTTTGACTTTAACTGAATGTGACTTATGCATCTGTTTAAAACAACCTTCATCTGAAAGACCAGTACTAGCACATTTTATACAACTTATGCATCTGTTTAAAACAATGCTAATTTGAAGACCACAATAAGTACACAAACAGTGTGATACTAGAAATATTGTTTGTTTTTTTATTTCACCAGCTTCACCAATGTCTCAGCTTTCTAAATTTAAAATAACAGTTATGACCATGTATGACCACTATAACCAAAGCCGTTTTTATGGACAGGTCATCTAGGTAACTCACTAGGTCCCCCCAGGGGGTTCCCGGGCATTACGATGACGGACATTTCGACCCGCGAACAGTTCAGCCGGTGGATGATTTGACCTCCCAGACAGTTCAACCCTGTTACATAAATGGTTACCCCTTGAGCTGCTAAAGCAAGCCTGAATGCCGTTGACGATACTATGTTGACGAGTTAGACATAATTGAAACAGATATAAACTTTTAAATATACGGTTTAAGAGTCGAAATGGCAGGGTCGAACTGTCCGTAGTTGACAAGTCCAGCCACCGTTACCCTCACCCCCCCCCGAGGGGTCAGCTAAGTGGATTTTTTTTTAATACCTTAGATGAGTAATTGATGTATTTTTTTTTGTCAGCAATGAGCACTACAGAAATAAATCAAAATTATCAAAAGCTAATAACGGGGAAACAGCAGCACGAGGAAAAATAATATTTTAGAAGCATTGGTTTCCAAAATGTGACCATGCGCCTAGTCTATGTTAATCAGCCCCGTAGCGTGAAAATTCTACAGGGGGGGGGGGTGGAGGCATTCTACAGCAGGGGCCATGCAATAGCAGGGGTGGGCATTTAATACATTTTACTAAGTAGAACAAATGAGCAGAGGGGGGGGGCAGACAAAACGCAGGGGGGGCCCGGCCCCCCGCACGCTACGGGCCTGATGTTAATATTAACTGTCTTTAAAGTTTGTACTGGACAGAGTTATACTGCTATAAAGTTACTAGTAAATGTTTCAGGGTGTGTGTGTGGGGGGGGGGGGAGGAGGGGATTAATAGCCGGGTGGTTTTTACAGGTACAATAAAATTGTGGTCTAGTAACAGGATGGAATGTATACTGACTTTATAAAGAACGCTGCCGGAAATCACCTCATAAAACGGGTGACACTGTGTATCTGGCCTCATGTGACACCATTTACAGAATTGAGTAGTTACTGGTAACATTTAGTTTCACGGTTTATTGGTTTTTCTGTGGTTGGAAACTAAATCTTCAATGAAGATGTTTACAATGTCTAGTTGGGGTTTTATGTAATTGCTTCTGATAATAACGCAGATGTATTTCATATTGGTTAAATAGGATTGCTGTTAACTCCTATCCATTATAATGAAACTATAGGATGCTCCAGGGCTGGGGAGTCGGTGTCGGTGTCGGTGGTGTCGGTAGTTTTTGACGGTGTCGGTGTCGGCATTTGTACTTTGCCCGGTGTCGGTGTCGGCATTTGTATTTTGTCCGGAGTCGGTGTCGGTGTCGACATTTGTACTTGTCCGGAGTCGATTCGGTGTCGGCGCAAAAACTCCCCCCCCCCCAAAAAAAAATACTAGAACTTTAATTACATAATCCAGAACAACTTTTAATATAAAGTTTTCTTAATTTCTTTTTTTCTTTTTAAATAAATACTTGGTAAATCTGTTTATCAGCAAACATATTATTTTCCAAAGCGAGATTCTCTTCTACATTACAACAACTTGTCAACATTAACAGACGCCGTTGTCGGTGTCGGTGTCGGCCAATATCATGTGGTAGACTCCACATTTTATAATTTACGGTAGATTCCACATGATATATGTTATGGTACACTCCACATGATATAATCCTTGGTAGACTCAACATGAATTTTTTTTTTCAATGAAGACGCTAAAATGAAAATTTCGATATTTTTTTAACAAGAATGAATTGTTAACTCTGAGCACACTGTGCTCAGCACAGCCACTTTGTTTAGGGTTAGGTCCCTTATTCTTTATGGACAGTCTACTAACTACATCTTTGTGGACAATCTACTAACTACAAGCCAATAGCTGCCTGCTTTGGTCAAGTCTAGTACTTTATATCATCTGTACTCATCGTGTTAGGTCAGTTCTGCTATATCCGCCATATTGGGGAGCTCGGCCTCTCCATGCTTTGGAAAAATTTCGAAAAATGTGTAGTCCGGTGAAGGACAACAAAGAAAGAAGAAGTAGGAAAAAAACACAACAAAATGAGGATCTTAGCAAACAGCAGAAATCATAATTAATAGAAGAGTTTAAAAGTACAAAGTCTTCTCTAGGGATTTTTAAAAAAAAAAAGTTATAGCGCCTTTTCTACTCCCCCCCCCCCACCACCACCATGGCAGAGACTGCGATGACCACAAAGGCAGGACATGGGTACATCCCTCTTTGGGACTCGAACTCTTGCCGTACACCGTGTCGATCGGTCTCAAAAAACCTCATCTTCACAGAGAAACCCTAGTAGTACATTCAATCTACCATCCACGTAAAACATTTTTTCTATATAGCCTCCCACATAGTGCCGTTGGTATAAGTAAAGAGGACTGATAGACACACAATACACCTGTAAAAAAGAGAAAATGTGTCCCAAAGTTCCGAAGGTAGTTAAAAATATGTATGCTTCAACTCTATTGGTAGATGCACATGCACCAACACACACCAACACACACGCACGCATGCACACACACACACACACAAATAAACCCTCACACTTTTTTCTTATAGTTCAAGACAAACAAGACGTCCATACGAAATATTTTGTCAAACAAAAATCTATTTAAAAACTGTATCAAAAGAATTTATATAACAAATATAGATATCTGAGTTGCATTTTGTTAACACAGGTTTAAATGTCAATGCTGGCCTAGTCAATTGATATTTAAATATTGATTTAATGTTCAATAAATGATACACGAGCTTCGAATTAAAGCAAATAAATACATCATACATGAAAGTAAATCAGATGAAATCTTTTTTCATATTGTAGGCAAAAAAAAATAACAGTTAAAATAAACATTAAATTAGACCGACATGTTCATATTGCTCTAGGTTTTGCGTCTAGTGAAAATAACAAATGTATATAAGACTGGCGTGTCCGTATTGTCCTAGTAATAGGTAACAAATGTATATAAGACTGACATGTTCGTATTGCTCTAGTGATAGGTAACAAATGTATATGCTACTAGACTGGCGTGTCCGTATTGTTCTAGTGATAGGTAACAAATGTATACCAGACTGGCATGTCCGTATTGTTCTAGTGATAGGTAACAAATGTATATTAGACTGGGGTGTCCGTATTGTTCTAGTGATAGGTAACAAATGTATATTAGAATGGGGTGTCCGTATTGTTCTAGTGATAGGTAACAAATGTATATTAGACTGGGGTGTCCGTATTGTTCTAGTGATAGGTAACAAATTTATACTAGACTGGCATGTCCGTATTGTTCTACGTTTGCGTCCAACGATAGCAAATAATAAATTGTATTTATGAAAATCTGTCTGGCGGCCGACCAAACTAGAATAGAACTAGAACATTCTATACGACCATCAGGGGTGAACATTTTGTCCACACTCGATTTAGAACTAAATTTGGACTATGTGTGAACTGGGGACTGCACAGAGCCCACCACTGCCTGGAACCCACTACTGCTTAGGGCTCATCACTGCCTGGAACCCACTACTGCTTAGGGCTCATCACTGCCTGGAACCCACTACTGCTTAGGGCTCATCACTGCCGTGAACCCACTACTACTTAGGGCTCATCACTGCCGTGAACCAACCACTGCTAAGGGCTCATCACTGCCTGGAACCCACTACTGCTTAGGGCTCATCACTGCCGTGAACCCACTACTGCTTAGGGCTCATCACTGCCTGGAACCCATTACTGCTTAGGGCTCATCACTGCCGTGAACCCATTACTGCTTAGGGCTCATCACTGCCTGGAACCCACTACTGCTTAGGGCTCATCACTGCCGTGAACCCACTATTGCTTAGGGCTCATCACTGCCGTGAACCCATTACTGCTTAGGGCTCATCACTGCCTGGAACCCATTACTGCTTAGGGCTCATCACTGCCGTGAACCCACTACTGCTTAGGGCTCATCACTGCCTGGAACCCACTACTGCTTAGGGCTCATCACTCCCGTGAACCCACCACTGCTTAGGGCTCATCACTGCCGTGAACCCACCACTGTTTAGGGCTCATCACTGCCGTGAACCCACCACTGCTTAGGGCTCATCACTGCCGTGAACCCACCACTGCTTAGGGCTCATCACTGCCGTGAACCCACCACTGCTTAGGGCTCATCACTGCCTGGAACCCACTACTGCTTAGGGCTCATCACTGCCGTGAACCCACTACTGCTTAGAGCTCATCACTGCCTGGAACCCACTACTGCTTAGAGCTCATCACTGCCTGGAACCCACTACTGCTTAGGGCTCATCACTGCCGTGAACCCATTACTGCTTAGGGCTCATCACTGCCTGGAACCCACTACTGCTTAGGGCTCATCACTGCCGTGAACCCACTACTGCTTAGGGCTCATCACTGCCGTGAACCCATTACTGCTTAGGGCTCATCACTGCCGTGAACCCACTACTGCTTAGGGCTCATCACTGCCGTGAACCCATTCCTGCTTAGGGCTCATCACTGCCTAGAACCCACTACTGTACAGAGCCCATCACTGCCGTGAACCCAACACTGCCTTGTGGCCCACCTCCAATGTTGATGTGCTCCTTCCAATACGAATTTCGATCAGATACAACAAATACGTCGGTCTTTTCCTAGTATCAAATTGTTAAAGAAAAAGACAAAGGTATATTTATATATTCCATGAGCTATTGAGCTCTATCTCGATGTACTTGGTGTCAAGAGGTTTAAAGGAAAGATTTACATCACGGAACAAAGGTAATGGTAATGAGACACGCCCTCTATTATAATAGGTCAGTGATCTATATAAGTACTAGCATATGGATTACAATTATTTACATAACTTTATATCAGTTTTTTTTGGGGTCGCAACAATGATATAACATGCTGTGCTATAAATAGTATTTAGTGACCAGAATTTTTAAAATATTTCTCAAATTTCTCTGTAATTAAAATAATTTACATTTGCAAAAAAAAAGTTCCAAAAGTACGATCACTGAATGTATAGTATGTGCTACCAATCATAATACGGGGACGTCATGATCTGAGGGTACCTGGTTCGATCTCCGGTGAGGACCAACGGATATTTCAGGTCATGGTTAAAGGTCCCGCTATGTCTCCCGTGGTGCTCCAATGGCCATTGCACTATCGGCCAGAGGCGTAGCGAGGGGTGGGCAAAGGGGGTGCATCATGCCCCGGGCGCTACTCACAAAGGGGCGCCAAATAGTATATTTTACATATAATATTATATGGTTTTCAAATAGGGGGTGCTAAAAAAGGGTATTGTGCCCCGGGCGCAAGCTAAGCTCGCTACGCCACTGCTATCAGCTAAGGTGGGGATGAAAGAAGGGCACCATAAGAATCGTCCCATCAGTGGATTATAGGATCTAAGAGATTTCATCTCATCCTTACAGGAACTTCACACACTAATCATAATGTTTTATATTTTTATTTTATGACTGTATCAAAGTAATAATAAAAAAAGACAATGGGAATGAGTATGAAAAATAAAAAATAAAAAACAATCAGTTGGTAACCTGTTCTAAATGGATCAGTATAATGAACAGAGAAATGATGTGACACTAACTAAATTATTGACACAATACTTTATTTATGTATTTACGGATTGCCATTTTAGGTACACACACACCCTCTTTCCCCAACACTGTTACCCCTGTCAGGTCCTTCTAATGATTTCTTAAAGAAATTCTTTGTTCATAAACATGAGACACAGTCAGTCGATTCTACTGACATATCCTTTTCAAATCTATGATGCTATTTTTCCATAAAAGGTATAAGCTATGAGCTACGATTATTGCGCTTGTTTGCATAAAATTATTAGTATAATTTCTTACAGTGAAGACATCTCCCCTCTCTCCCCTCCCAACTAGTACTCACGACTAGTACTCACAACTAGTACTCACAAATAGTACTCACGACTAGTACTCACAACTAGTACTCACGACTAGTACTCACAACTAGTACCCACAAA
>JAGDYQ010000114.1:3038493-3076050 GCA_021962125.1 Bulinus truncatus | reverse complement strand
AGTCTCATTTAAATACATAACTTATATAACATGACAGCAAAATAATAATAATAATAGTAGAATTAAAATAAATTCATAATAATAGTATATAATACATTTAAATTTGTTTGTAATTTAGAGCTGTGGAATCAGTCGATAGTAGCTTGTGTTCTTTTTTAATATTTTTTTTAAGTAGTTCCTTTCATGCAGATATTTTAACTAAGTTTATAGCGATGTTAGGTCAGTGGCGTACCTAAGGGGGGGGGCGGTGGGTGCGGCCCGCACCGGGCGGCATTTTTATTACTTTTTAGGGGAGGCGGCAAAAATGTATAGATTAAATTGAAATACCTAAATGAGAGGGCGGCAAAATCGTCTTCCCCCCTGGGCGGCCGATACCCACGCTACGCCGCTGTGTTAGGTGGAATTAAATAAGTAAATTACAAACTCATACACACAGACTTGATAAAGTGAACAAACGCCGATACGGATTTCACACTGAACTAAGAATGATACACCAGAAGGCTTGATAAGAAAGATGGAAGTGTGTGTGTGGGGGGGGGGGATAACTTTATTCAAAAAGAACTTCAACATATGCAACTATATTTACACCTTCTCCTTCATTAATATTTTTTTCTTATATATTTTAATCTAAGAAAATTATTTATGAACAGTTAAATTACATATAGGTCTAAAGTACTCTAAAACAATCACAAACTAAATATGGACATCATGAAATACATAATTGCAATCTATGATTAAATATGGCTGCCTATAAATAGTTAAATGCAGGTATTTCTTTGGAAACAAATATGCAGGAAATGAGTTCAACTGAGACATTCTTCCTTTGTTGATATTGACCACTGGGTCCAAGTTGCTATTTTGGCTTGTTAAAAAAAATCTCCAGCGTTGAATTCTCTGTGGTTGGTCCATTTAGTTGGGAGATTATTGTTGATAAATATTAACGTTCATGTATTAGTTTTCCATGTAACGATATTACTTTTGATACGATTGAATAATTTATATTCTTATTCAATATATTAATTAAAATTATATTCCAGGCTTATTAATAATTGGCCTAGTTATTTAACGGATTATAAGAACATTATATTTGAATTATGATTCAATAAGAGAAGTTTTTAACATTATACATTTTCTTTTACTAAGAACAGGGCCGGCGCAAGGTTGTACCACCGAAACACACTTGAAGGGCTCATAGATGTCCCAATGGGTGCATTAAGATGCTTTAGAAAGATTAAGCAATTGATGTGTGTTTGTGTGTGATCAGAGGCGAGTCCGTTTTTTTAATTTTTTGGTAACCCTTGTCATAAGTACCTTGTAGGGCCCATGTAGTATAAGAGTCTAAACTGTAAATGGGCCTTTTAGAAAGTGGGGCCTCTAGGCAGTTACATAGATTGCCTATTCATAAGGATGTCTCTGTTCAGGGACCAAATGTTGACTGGAGTAAGGCCTGTCAGGAATGTGGGTAGCACAGAATTACACTGACAGATTTCATGATTTTGTTTTTCATGGAAAATCGAAAAATTTAAAACAGATACATGGAAACATTAGAGAAAAAGTCATCTGAACTTTATAGTGTCTCTTTATATAGTCGTCTGAACTTTATAGTGTCTCTTTATAAAGTCGTCTGAACTTTATAGTGTCTCTTTATATAGTCGTCTGAACTTTATAGTGTCTCTTTATAAAGTCGTCTGAACTTTATAGTGTCTCTTTATATAGTCGTCTGAACTTTATAGTGTCTCTTTATATAGTCGTCTGAACTTTATAGTGTCTCTTTATATAGTCGTCTGAACTTTATAGTGTCTCTTTATATAGTCGTCTGAACTTTATAGTGTCTCTTTATATAGTCGTCTGCGAGTCTAAGATCCTAGCGCCAATATTTGTTTTCCATTGAATGTAATCATATGCCTGTCCTGCTCCTCCTTATGTCAAAGTTCACTTTAATGTGGACTGCAATGTAAATACTCAGACTTATCACCCTTCAATGCCCCAGACACCCTGTTACGCAAATTAGTCATGTGAGGTAGATTGTAAATGTTGATCCTTTAGATTTCTGCATAACACTTGCTTACGACAAGACTCGCAGTTTTAAAAAAAAAGTAGGTATTTTTGTACAATACAGAGATAGCTTTCAAACATGAATTGTAAGCATACGTTTTAACTATTCTAATTATACACTCTTAAATGCATTTAGTCTATTTGACTCAGCTGATATGTTGAAACCAATTTATTTATCAATGGATGGGTTGAACCATGGCTGGGCAAACGTTTTGGACAGATGGGCCACGGTATGTTCTAAAATTTGGCTAAAGGACCAGCCTATGGACAGACCAAGGGCAGATGGACAGACCAAGGGCAGATGGACAGACCAAGGGCAGATGGACAGACCAAGGGCAGATGGATGGGGTGCTTATGTTAATTTTTGTTTTAAAAAATTACATATGAACGTCATTGATATGAACGAGCGAAAAGGAGCAGAGCGCGGGCCGGATCGAACGTACTGACGGGCCGTATTTGGCCCGCGGGACATAATTTGCCCACCCTGGGTTAGTTAATGAAATAAAACAGTTGAACGTATTTCGGTGAGTGAGAAGAGAACACTGGTTTGATCGTATTTCCAGGGACATCATTTGTAAGCGTCGAACCCAATTGAAATTATTTTTACGGGCCCCATGTTCACACCAGTCAACTCTGTTTTAAATGGGGAGGTTATGCTTGTCACTATACCCTTTGATAAACTGTGACTACAAAATCAAATGTATTCTACACCTCATCTTCCCTGTTAGCCCGGACGAAGGGAACTTTCTGTTCACGCCAAACTTGCACCACATGTATAGAATTGATGGTCTACTATGAAAACATTTTCGTGTTGTTTGGAAAGAATTGAAACGTACACTTTAAAATGCATGCAATCTGATAGACCCAACAAACATGGGCGCAACCGATGTACGGGTCGTGCGGGTCCGGACCCTACCAAAAATCAAGCCACTGGTTTTCAACCCTACCATAATTTGGGGGCAGACATATCAATTTTCATCTTCCCTAATATTTTGGACTCTACCAACTTCAACATACTGGTTGCGCCCCAGCCAACATATATACTTAATCAGATAGACCCAACATATATACTTAATCAGATAGACCCAACATATATACTTAATCAGATAGACCCAACATATATACTTAATCAGGTAGACCCAACATAGGCCTATATACTTAATCAGATAGACCCAACATATATATTTAATCAGATAGACCGAACAGATATAATAAATCAGATAGACCCAACATATATACTTAATCAGATAGAACCAACAGATATAATTAATCAGATAGACCGAACAGATATACTCAATCAGATAGGCCCAACATATATACTTAATCAGATAGACCCAACAGATATAATTAATCAGATAGACCGAACAGATAAAATCAGCAAGTTATATCATGTCACAAACATTCCTTTTGTTTGGGTGAAACTAAAAAAAAAATAGTTTAAAATGTTCGGCCGTAATGTTCTAACCTTTTGTGTGCGTGTGTGTGTGTGTGTGTGTTTTTTTTTTTTTTCTAAACATCAAATGATACCTGTGGTGGTAAGCTATTGTGTCACCCCTTATTACGAATCTGAGAAGAATGTTGAGACCCATGATGTTAGCCTATAAGCTGTGGTATTTAGTTCTAATAGACATCCGTATGTAAGGTTGATACCCTAAACGGACCTACAATGCCCGCCCCGCAAAACTTGTAAATAACAAAACCATTATAAAAAAAGTGTGAATGATAAGTAGATGTTGCCATTATTCTACAAAAAAAAAAGATATTATAGTATCTATTATTTTAATTTATTGTCACAATTTTTTTTAGTTTAGAACTAAAAAGGTATCCGATTTCGACACACACAAAAGTTCTTAGTTTTCCTATTCCGATACCCACAAAAGTTCTTATATTTCTAATTCCGAACGGTACATCCCTTATATAAAATGAAAGCCACCGCTCATAGACCTCATGCAGAGGTGGCCTTGTGCAGTTTCCTGGGACCTAGGTCGAGTGTCATTTGCTGGACCTATGGTAAGCATCTTATGTGGATCCAAATGTGAGTGTCATATACGGGGCCTAGAACGAACTTTTAGATGTTACAGTTAAGTAAAAAAAAACCTCCCAGCACAGCCCCCCTCAAGGGCGCCCCATTGTCCATTCCCTAAGACGCCCTAAGTCCATCACTGGCAGAGTTTCTGACTCAACGAAATTGTTTGATGTATCTGCAATGCTGCATTTAGTTACTTTCCCTCCATCTTTCTTTTTTTTTCTTTTCTATAGTTAAAAAAAAAAGATGATAGAATATATTATAGATTCATGTACACTAAGAATTTAGATCTCCTTAATTTTAATAGATTTTTTTATGTTATAGATTCATGTACACTAAAAATTTAGATCCCCTTAATTTTAATAGATTTTTTATGAATGAAAAGGGGAAAAAATGCAAATCAAAATTAATAAAGCAATATTCTATTGCTAACCAATTGAATCATAGCCTAACACCATTTCAGTTAAAATCAGTAGCTTCATTTCAATTTTTTAAACCTATTAGTTTCAGGAATAACACAAATCTCTTCTTCTTTCTCTTATCCCTTATTCTTAAAACAGAGATTGTTATTCGAAATTAGCAGCCCGACTCAGTCATTAACGACTTTTCAATAATTTATCCAGTAAAGATTTATTTCCTACATTAAATGTCAATTATGACATCTATTGATATCAACAATGTTCTTTATATTACCATATTTGATTAGCACTAGTAGGGCATACACACTTATTGGCTACTAAATCGTACCACTGAATATGTACATTATTTCACTATAGTTATATATGTTCACATATCACATAGTGAATATTGCATCCTGCAATTTTTATTGAGAAACAAACATAGTTATAGTCATAAAAATCATAAGACTACATTTAGAATTAGAATTCTGTGAGTTTTAAATGCTGTGTGATTTGACTGAGCATTTTATTTAATTAGATTAATTACAGATTTTTTTATTGGCAGTAGTATTTTAAAAAGATAATTGCAAATTTGGGCAATTAAGGAATAAAACTAATTGTGTGGTTGATATATTTTAATAACAAACAAATATATTTAATAAATATAAAGTCCAACAATACATACAAGAAATAATAATACATGTATAAGGAGAAATGCAGAAAATAAAAACTTTTTCAGTAAATGTATAGGCTTTAAAATGTTTAAAAATATGGTTTCAAAAATCCCAATGTACTTCATTTATCATGCATCGCCAAACATTAACAATACCACTTAGACATACAGAGTATTTATAAAAAAAAAGAGTGTAAGCTATATAGCCCATACATACTTATTGAATGTATTTTATTACAAATTTTGCTTTAGTGCTCAGAGTTTTATTTGTGGTTATTAAATATATTTCTTTCAACTAGATGTTTTCTACTTGTAAGTGTACATTGTAGATTAAAATATGTATATATAAAAAGTAAAATTTAGATTAAATATTTTTACTTGTAAAAGTAAAATTAAGTATACATAAGATCTTAAGTGTTATAACTGTATAAGTGATTTTTTCCACACATTATCTCAATTTATTCTTATAATGTAAACTTCAGTAAACTTGTGTAATAAATCATTTATAGACATCAGCATTTTCCTGTTTATTATTTATTTTTTTACCTAATAGAAATTAAAATGTTTATAACTGAATTAGAGGGAACAATCATATTTGAAGAATGGGATTAGAAAAATTATACGAGGAAATCACCAAATGAAAAAATATTAATATTCATTTAACTAATCAGTTTATAAAAAATGGCAAAGTAATTTATTATGCATTTAAAACAATATCTAAAAAGGCACATATGGAGATTAAAAAATGCAGTATTTTAAAAAAAAAACATCATCTTTTGAGATTAAAAATGCTTATCATCTTCACTTCATAATGTTGAAATATCACTTTGTATTGAAAAAAAAATTAAAAAACATATTTATTAAAATTCTAAATCATAGTCTTTGCCTTTATTTATTGCTAATTTTAATTTATTTCAGTTAATTATAATCAATATTAACCTTAAAGTCTATATAAGTCCATTGTTTAACAAAAATAAAACAACATCAGTTTTTAAAATTAATAGGCCTATAAACAATTGTATATTAGATTTAATGTTCTGTGAGGGCCATATATTAAGAATTAGAGTTTTTTTTAATAATCATTTTAGAAAAATGTATTTCTTAGATAATATCAGATAAGAAACAAATTCACTCTTTAAGTTTCAAATTTTTAAGATACTAAAAAATGTAAGTCACTAGTAAATATTTCACTTCTAAAGCAACTATTTTCACAAATTATGATTTTTTTTTGTATAACTTAAGTGAATGGACACTGCACTTAATCCTTTAGTTTTTGAAAATAAAAGGAAAAAAGGGGGGGGGAGGGGAGGGGGGGGGGGGGGGGGAGGGGGGGAGGGGGGAGAGGGGGGGGGGGGGAGGGGGGGAGGGAGGGAGGGGGGAGGGAGGGGGAGGGGGGAGAGGGGGGGGGAGGGGGGGGAAGGGGAGAGAGGAGGGGGGAGAGGGAGGGGGGGGAGGGAGGGGAGGGGAGAGTGGGGAAGGGAGGGAGGGGAGGGGGGGGAGGGAGAGGGAGGGAGGGGGGAGGGGGGGGGGGGGGGGGGGGAGGGGGGGGGGAGGGGGAGGGGGGGGGGGGGGGAGAGGGAGGGGAGAGGGAGGGAGGGGGGGGGGGGGGGGGGGGGGGGGGGGGGGGAGGGGGGGAGGGGGGGGGGGGGGGGGGGGAGGGGGGGGGGGGGGGAGGGGGGGGGGGCAGAGGGAGAAAAAACCCACTGGAAACCCGAAAACACCCAAATTTTACCCGTATAAAATAAAATCTTTGTGTTTTAGTGGCTTAGATTATATTAGTAAGATAGTACCATCAAGGTATTTCTAGCTTTAAAGCCAATAAAAAAACTCAAAAAAAAAAAATAATAAAGGACAGATTCAATTAGTACTTTTAAAGATGAATAAGCGTTTCATCATACTCTTTAACTTTGACACTTGAATCTAATGGTAGATCCCCACTTAAATCTATCATTTCAGTCACTTCTTTGGGAGATTCAGATCTGTCTTTATCACTTTTGTTCTTGCTATATTTCTTTGTCAGTGTATTGACTGAAGAATACAGGTAAGGCTCATTGTAAACATGTCCTTCAATTGGTATCTCTTTAGAATGGTCATGGTCAGTTTTAAAAGGGCCAACATCAAGATGCTGAAATAAAAAAAAAATTATATTTTTTCAAGAATTAAGTAAAAAAATATAATGATAACTATTGATGGCTACAATGTAAGGGATGTGGCAGAAATATCCTAAGCATTTTTATTACATACTGCATACTAGTAATTACTAAATACTTCAGTAATAATATATAAAAAAAGAAAAAGCATAAGTAAAAAGATTTTCAGATGATAAAAAAAGATTTGCAACCAGATTGATGAATTTAACATAGGTAAGTAATAATTTAGACAATTTAATTTTCTTTATTCAAGACAATGTAAATTGAAGCTGTCTTATGAAATGTTCATTGTGTCACTGCCAAAATTTTTCTTCATGTACCTTATATAAAGAAGATTGGGATCTAAAATGGTAATACATTACTGAATATTTTTATACCTCATTATCAACAACTTCTGTTTCAATTTTAAATTCCACATATTCAGGATCCTCATCACCTAGTTCTATTGTTGCATCCTAAAATTAAAAATACACATCAAATAAAAATACACATCAAATAAAAATACTTATAAATTTTATATTAACACAAAAAAAGGTAACAGTTTATTTAGTTTTGACCAAAAAAATCAAATTTAAATACAGAAAAGTTGGCCTTTCAAAGACCACTTGGAGAAGGTCCAAAAACAAGAGATGAAAAGTTGCAACCAAACATGGGGAGAACTGAAAAAAGGCCTCCCTTAACAGAATGCGCTGGAGTGTTATTGCAGAGGCCCTCTGCTACACAAGGAGTTTAAACAATTAAGCCAAATACAGAAATATTAGTGGATTTTTTTCTTTTACATTTACCTTGTCTTCATATGGTCTGTTGGCAAATGATGGCTGCTTCTGATTCCTATTATGGGATTAAAAAAATTAATTTACAGTTAAACAGATCCATCAGTGAAATCAAAACAGTTATTCACTTATAAATAAATAGTTTCTAGCTCATAATACTCATTGACATTTACAATATACACTCAAGCTATTAATACAATAGTTATTTTTCAACACTGAATTCCAAATAGATAAATTAAATATAAACTTACCATCCTCTAACCCATGAGGCTTTGAAAATAAAAAAAAAAGAAAAAAAAGTTATACATGTATATGACATAAATTAACATTTTTGTAAGCCTATATACTTATATTCAAAAATAATATTGTATCATAAATTATCTTGAATAAAAAAAAGATATTTAATTAAGTGAAGGTGAATACTAAAGAATTCATTATATCATTTGAATGAATAATTCATTACCATGTGTTAAAGTTTGTAGGAAATATATTTTAATAAATATGAATTAAATGTAGACATTTACAAAGGCAGTTTAGGGCAAGAAAAAACTAATTAGTGGCACAATATCTGTAAGTAGCCTATATTAAAACTAAGCTTCATGTTTGTTTACAGCTGAAAAAAAAATGTTCTTTTGAGGCTTTCTGTAATTAAAGCAATGATACATTTCTTAAACCTGCAATTTTCTGTAATCTGGCCAAGATGATAATAGGTGGGTCTATATCACAAAAAATATATCAAAACAAAGTATATAAAATAATATTATTTCATAACTACAATACAACTATATACCAACTATACAAGGCCGTAGCCGGTAGGGGGGCGGCTAGGGGGGCTGCAACCCCCCCCCCCCCAATTTATTCTAAAAATTAAATTCTATTATAAAATATACTTCTTTATCATTGCGTTCCATTTTCTTCTTATATAAAACTCTCCTCACAGCCCCCCCCCCCCCCCCCCCCAAAACAAAATCCTGGCTACGGCCTTGCAACTATATACCAACTACACCACTACAGAATGCCAATATCCATGTGCTACATAATATAAGCCACTTTTCCAAAAAAACAAGAATGTAGCAGAACCGTTCTTATGTTCTGGGGTCCCTTAGGTGGAGATATTTGGGGGCCCCTTATGTAGAGATTTTTGGAGATATTTGTGGACCCTTAGGTGGAGATTTTTGGAGAAATTTGGTGGCCCCTTATGTGGAGATTTTTGGAGATATTTGGGGGTCTCTTAGGTGGAGATTTTGGAGGTATTTGGGGGTCTCTTAGGTGGAGATTTTGGAGGTATTTGGGGGTCCCTTATGTAGAGATTTTTGGAGATATTTGGGGGCCTCTTAGGTGATTTTGGAGGTATTTGGGGGTCCCTTAGGTGGAGATTTTGGAGGTATTTGGGGGTCTCTTAGGTGGAGATTTTGGAGGTATTTGGGGGTCCCTTAGGTGGAGATTTTGGAGGTATTTGGGGGTCCCTTAGGTGGAGATTTTGGAGATATTTAAAACCCCTTAGGTGGGGATTTTTTCAGGAGACCCTAATAGAATTTAATTTTATAGAATTAAAACTAGCATGCAGCCCTATAGCGTTGCTTATCCATAAAAACGATTCTGAATGAAGACATTAAGCAGCTGAAAGCGGCTAAACTATGAGGTATAAGACCAGAAGAAACTTTTTAAAAGTATTCATGTGGTAGAATTCATGTAGAATTTATTGCTGAGTAAAAAAAAAAGCTTTTTCGTATTAATCTTTTCAATTTTTTCTTTACAATAATTTTATTTTTTACTTTTATAACGAGGTTTTACCATCTAGTAAGATATAAAAGAAATTCTATATGTAGATTTAAACTTAATCAACCGAGTTCTCTTTGTTTCTGTGGCAGTTATCATCTAACCAAACAAACCTATAACTCCAATAATATTAAAACATGGAATGAGGGCATTGGACAATGAAGCCCTGCACTAGTTTCCGAAAACTTCACTTTAGGGTCAAACGTGGCTCTAAAATCCAAAATCTTCCGCCAAGAGAAGAAAGTGTCGAAATCCCGAACTTCTTTCGAATATTGGGAGTAATAGTATGTTCATTTGAAAGCACTGTGGGTTTAAGGGAGGAGCTGAGTTTGCTAATCGGTAAAAAAAAAAAAAGTGGTGAAGGTTTGTTTTCTTAAACAAAAATTAAATGAAATAAGCAACATTACATAGAATTATGGGGAATAGTTTTTTTTTTTAAAGGAATTTTTGCAATGATCCATTTTTCATAGTAAAAACGCAAAAACTATCAGATTGTAAAAATTAAAAGATTGTGAAAATGAGAAGATTGTGAAAAAGAGAAGACTGTAAAAATGAGAAGATTGTAAAAAATGAAATGATTGTAAAAATGATTCAAAACAGTGTAACTCTGCAAAGAAGTTAATTTTTAAGCTTTTCAATAAATAAAATAATTAACTACAAACAGGTTTTTTTCCATATAAAAGTAAACTCAGGCACAGACGTGTAACTTTATTAATCCTTTTTTCGGTTGAGCTCACATAACTCAATCGAGCACTTTGGTTAGATACGATCACGATGCAATCTGTGTGAAGCCTCAAAGGGGTACAAATATGGATTACTTAAATAGTAACAAAAGTAAAACACATTAACTTTCAAAACACAAACACTTATATGAAACCTGGATTAAATATTTATAACTTAAGATATAAATATATTTTTAAAAAGCAAATGACAGACTAAGTGGCTGAAAAGAAAAAAATACTAAGCCATGCTAATCGTGCCCTTTTGTCAAAAGCAGCTTTAAAAAAAACACCAATGACAAATTAAAAACAAGAAGCTCTGGAAATCCCGAGAAATCAAATTACGTGTGTATACTGAGAGTGTTGGATTCATATTTTGACCTGGTTGTAGAATAACTGAGTTATCTTGGATAGTTGTGAAATGTGGCCGGCCATTGATTAGTGCTGTAGGATAAGACATGACCATAATAAGGATAAACCATCAGTATGTAAAATGATTAAACTCTGAGTGAATTAAGTAAGTATTACGTATCTATGTCATGATATATATATATATTAAAAAAAAAAGGAGGGGGGAGGAGGGAAAGAAAGGAAAGAAAGGAAGAGAAAGAGGGAGAAAGGGAGAGGAAAGAAAGGAGAGGGAGGGAGAGGAAAAAAGAGAGAAAGGAGAAAGGAGAGGGAAGAGAAGAAGAAGAGGAGAGAGGAAGGAAAGAAAGGAGGAAGAAAGGAGAGAGAGGAGGGAGAGAGGAAAAAAGGAGAAAGAGAAGGAGGAAAAGAAAAAAAAAGGGGAGGGGGGGGGAGAGAAAGAGAAAGAGGAGAAAAGGAAGAAAGGAAGGAGAGGAGGGAGGGGAGGGAGAGAAGAAAAAAAGAGAGAGAGAGAGAGAGAGAGAGAAAAGAGAAGAGAGAGAGAGAGGGAGAGGGAAAGAAAAGGGGGGGGAGAGAAAAAGAGAGGGAGAGAGGGGAGGAAGGGGGGAGGGGGGGGGGAGGAAGGGAAAAAAGGAGAAGAAAAAAAAAAAGAAAAAAAAAAACCTTATTTTAAACCCAAACGGATATTATCGCACATGTGGCTATCAAATGAATTTTAACTGCGGAAACCAGATGTCCCTGGCAAACTGAAATCTGTCCCAGTATCCAGGAATGGTCATGAAATGTCACAGAATGGTAAGAAAATGTCCGGATCTGACCAGTATTCTGACTACCTGCCTACATTTTCTTACACCCACTCTCATTCCAAGTCTTACTTCTTTTATATAAAAACAAAAAAATCAGATGTTCGCATTTTTGCTGTTTATTAATGAATTAAAGGGTATCTTCCAGTCAAATGTTACGATCCGGTACCACTTTGGTATCGATCGTGCTTTACATTACTTTGGCCGTAACCTAACACAAATTTAAAGTTTAAGTTGCTGTTATTTAGAACTTCTCCTGCCTCTCAAGAAGTGTGTTACTGACTTTAAAATATAAGCTACAGGCGAGATTTGCATTACGGCAGACCTACATTGTTAAAAGCTAAGCTCCCAAGATGTCCTATGTACTTTTATCAAGTGCTTCCAAATATACATTACCTCTACCCCACCCCTTTCCCCATCCGCCCCCTCCCCACGAACGCAAGAATGGCTCACTAAACAAAACCATTTATATAAAATATAAAATTCATGTTGTAAGCCTATGTGATAAGGACCTTTTTTTTTTAAAACTGCATCTATACATTAATAACTAATACTATACAGTTGTGTTTGATATCTATTATTATTAAGTTTCTATAATTGTGATAGCTGAGCTGTAGGTTATTGTTCTAGAGTTGCTCACCTTTCTTTGGATCTAAGTAAACAAAATAAAAAAAGCAAAGAATATAAACATCACATGACTGGAGTCCAACATGAGTTGTCTTTTTTTTTTTTGCACAACAAATAAAAAACACTGATTAGTTTATCACGCATTTTTGTTAGCAAATTAAAAAAAAAAAAGAAAAGAAAGTACATACAAAACAAAATCTTCTTTCAATTTATTCCCGATAGTACTACATTCAAATGGGATGCACGTCAGAAATAAAGACAGTCAAGCTTCCAAATTCAAACGCCTCCTAAACTTGGAAAAATTGGAATCCCACCACAACAATAAAAAATATGCTCTTGAATCTGAATTTATTAATGAATTCGAACATCCAGCACGTAATTTTAGTGGTTTTTTCAAGCATTTTTCTTTAACATTCGTCATCTTGAATTCGTATATGATGATGTGACCGTTTTTCAGGAGCGTACAAATTTTGGATTTTGTACATATACTCTATCAACATACACTTTTAGCCTAATACACTGTTGTTATTTTGTACATATAGACTAACGTTACCATATTGTTAAAATTAACAATATATTTGCTTCTTGTTTATTCCATTAAACACCAAGAGTCATGTCATGAATCAATACTGTGAACCCACGTGACGTGAACCTCTCCAATCAAAACACACAAGAGGGTATCAAATATCTTTCCTGGCAATTCTTATTAACTGACTGACCCATCTCGGTATTTATTTACGTTGATCAGTTTATAACCCCTGTCCTTTTTTTTTTTACAGGCAAATGTATTAATGCCTGATAGAGAATATGTTGCAAAACTATTATAGAATAAAGACATATATTTAACTTTATTTATTTTAATGTAAACGTATTGAGAATCTTTTTCTAAATTATAGCTGAATTGAATATTTTGTATTCCTAATCCTAAAAATAAAACGTCTGAAGAAATATCCTCCCATCCCATGCGTGTGACATCACTGATTGAAACAAAATAATAACACATACTTTTGTTTCTAATAATGCTCTTTACCAAGATATAAAATCATTTATTAGTGAGTTTAATTTGACGGTGTGTAATTCTCACACATTATTGCCCCCATTGTATTGATAAACAATAAACTCACAATAAAATTAATATTGTTTATGCTGTTTCTCATAAAAGGTTTTCTTTTGTAGCAAACTGAAGAAAATAGATCATTTAGGCCTATTTTTATAAAAAAAAAAGAATGTATTCCATACATGCATATAGTGCACATGCCAAACAAAGTAAAGCACCACAAGACAGTAATAGAGAAATACTGAGAAAGAAATGTCAAATGAGAAGTTAACATCTTCAGTTCCTGAAATATCATCGTTCTCACCTCTGTCAACATTCTGCGCAGGCAAACCTCCATTCAGTTCAGACCCAGTAGAATCAGCCAACAGTTTCCTTTTTATTTCATCCTTTTTCTTGAAGTAACTCCTGGGCATGCGCACTTTATCCCTTTGTTTCATCCAGTGGTCAAACCAATGCGTCCTTGTGGAAAAATTATAATTTATTGTTTTTAGATAAGATGTAAAGATTAGTTTAAGATTATTTCCGAGGGACAAGGGTTGAAAGCCTGACAATCTGCACCAATCACCCCCTCCCATCTCCTCCCCGATCGCTTTTATTTTATACAATATGAAATTACCCGACCGTATTATAACAGCGTGGGCCAATTACATATGTTCGGGTTACAACCCTTGGCAACAGCCATGTAGGGGCCACCGATGAAAGAGAGCTCATATAAGAAGAATACCAGTGGAGTCGATATAGGCTCCGGAGGCCCAAATATGGCAAATATTTCGAGGATAGGCCTTTTGCTGGAGGCTCTCTACCCCAAAGTTGTTAGACGCCACAGAATAATGCAATACCCCTTTTGACCCCACCTCCTCCTACTTTCCCCATCTAAATTTAGCGGCTGAATCGAAAAGAAAACGTACACACATACACAAGTCAGTCATATTGTGCGCTCAACACATATCCCTCCTTCCCTTTAAAATAAGAAAATAATATTATTATCATGAAGTCAGTATGAAAAACGTAATTAATAAACCGACTATTAGTTTGAGTTACTGAGTAACAATATATAGGTCATTGTTAAAAGTGATTTATAAATTTATTTTTATTAGTATATTTAGATTAGTTTTGTATTTTATTCCAACTAAAAAAAAAAAAGCTTCTTAGTCTGTTTTTATAAATAAATAAAAAAAATGGCAAGGATTTTAGGAATTTAAATAAATATTCTAACGCAAGTAATTGCCAGGCGCGGAGCCAAATTCGGAGCAATCGATCAAATCGGCCTGCGAATAAATTTTGGTTAAAAATTAAACATTTAATAAATTTAAAAGAAAAGGTACAACTTTTCAAGAAATTTGTTAGTTCAAAAGAGTAAAGTTTCCTCAAGCCCCTGAGGGCTCATCGGGGCAGGTTAAATGTAGAGCATATCTGTTTCAAAAACCTCGGCATATAAAGGGATTGTGTGGTTAGCACAACACCCAGCCGTCTTTACTCACCCAACTTCAAGTCAGGTACCTATTTAAAGCTGGGTGGACTTACACCAGGACCTGAAAAAAAATCCCAAGGTTCTCACTAAGGTTCGAACCCAGTACTCTTCGGTCGACAGTAGAGTATATATATATATATATATATATATATATATATATATATATATATTAATTCAAGCACTAACTTACCAACCAAATGCCAGGAACAGGAAAGCGACAATGACACAGACCATGACAAAACTGACACATCCCGCTACAGCCATACCAATGACGTCAGGGTTGGCCATGGTTGACACACCTGGGGAAATAGAACGTACAATATAGACAGGTAGATTGATAAGATAGACAGACAGATGGACAGACAGACAGACATATTATAGATAGATAGATAGATAGATAGATAGATATATAGATAGATAGATAGATAGATAGATAGATAGATAGATAGATAGATAGATAGATAGATAGATAGATAGATAGATAGATAGATAGATAGATAGATAGATAGATAGATAGATAGATAGATAGATAGATAGATAGATAGAGTTTGTGCTATTAGTGCAAACAATGAAAACTATGTCTGTAATAGATTTGGTGTAGTTTGTAATACAAGTAAATCACTGTTGTCATGAAAAAAGGTAGGATGGATGTTCATTAG
Source organism: Bulinus truncatus (assembly GCA_021962125.1). Classification (NCBI taxonomy): domain Eukaryota; kingdom Metazoa; phylum Mollusca; class Gastropoda; family Planorbidae; genus Bulinus; species Bulinus truncatus. The sequence continues at coordinate 3,060,494 of JAGDYQ010000114.1, read as the reverse complement.
CCTCCCTTGACAATTTAATTCCCTTTCAGCGGCAATCTGCGTTGCTTCCATCTACATCACTGTGATTCGTTATTTATTCTTGTTTAAAAAAAAATGAAATTCCTTATGTTTTGGTGGCTTTGGTGTCCTTTTTTTTTTTAAGAAACCAATTCATTGGTCAATATTTTCCCCCATCAAAGCTGTTATAACATTATATTATATCTATATTTCAACGTTACAATATGACTGTCTGTCCTTTATATTTTTAGCTGGACTCAAAAATCAGAGATTATCTTATGAATTGGTAAACTAGGCGACCGCCTTGGACCCCCACTGACAATGGGGCCCCACTAACAAAGGGGCCCTTACAGTCAACAGGATCCCACTGACAAATAGGGGCCTCCATTGACAACGGTGCTTCAACTGACAAAGGAATTTTTTTTCTGGCTTGCCAAATGTAGCACGCTTGTCGTATAATTGGTTTATAGCAATGTTATTTATTACATTTTTCACTTTGGTAATAATTCAATCAAATAGGTTATTGTTGGTTTCTAAAAATGATTTGTTTTTCATTTCAATCAAAAATAAATTAATTTATGTCGCGCCACCACACAATTGTTGGGCAGCCACTGACTAGATTATGGAGCAGACGTCTTTAGAATTAATTATTTAAACACTGAACAAAAAATCAAGAGAACTTTTGAAAACGTTGCATACTTGCTGAGTGTATTGTGTTTTCAACCAATACACGCCTGAAGGCATTATTCATTACACAGCCTGCTAGCTAGTGTATGTGTGTGTGTGTGTGTGCAAGCATTAATGTGTATAAGCTAAAGTGTGTGTGTCAATGTGTATGTGTACACATGTGCCATCTTCCCCCACCCCCAAAGTGGCGGTTCAGGGGAGCAGTTAAAACTTTTGTCTGTCCTACAGCCATGATGACAGGGACAGATAGATGTGTTGAAGTTGGGCTTACAGTCATTGGCTCTAATCTGCTCAACTGAATAATTTTTTTAAAGAGATGTAGTTATACCGGTATTTTAAATAGTTCATTGAATTTGAAAGAGAATTTCAACTATTTTCTCTGGTTTGTTTTTCTCCTTTTCAAAAGAAAACCTTTTCAACATCTAAATATATTTGTATACATTTATTCCCCTAATCCAATGTTATCGATGTGTCATGAAACAATGAACAAAAAGGTCTAAACCTAACACAGCTACTCATTTCATTTACATTAAACGATTAATTAAAACAGTAACACTGAATTGATTTAATGATACATTATAAATTATCTCTACTAGTATTATTATAATTCCATGGCCATAACCCCCCCCCCACCAGGTGGGGACCCTCTGTCTTGAGAGGCTTTGTTCACCCTCATCAGTCTCAGACACTTATTCTTACTTTTTGTGTCTGTTTCATGTATATATATATATATATATATATATATATATATATATATATATATATGTATATATACTGGGGCGGATCCAGAAAATTGGAATGGGGGGGGCGTGGCTTAGTAAAAACGTTATATTTCGAGCAGCAGCAGAGAAAAAGGGTCTAGACATCAGAGGGGTCGGAGCCATAGAGGGGCCGAGGCCGGGTCGGCCCCCCTGTATCCGCCAATGTAGATATGCCATCTCTTACACTGTCATTTTAAATCAATTATTTATCAAATGTAATACTCACATCCACCTAATATATTTTTATACAAATAAGTGGACTTCAAACCAGACACGTTCTTACTATTTAGTTGTGTGAAGTCCATGTAAGGATGAGATGAAATATCTTAGATCCTATAAATCACTAATGGGACGGTTTTTGCAGTGCCCTTCTTTCATCCCCACCATAGCCGATAGTGCAAAGGCCATGGAGGCACCACGGGAGACATAGCGGGGATTTAAGCCATGACCTGAAATATCCACTGGTCCTCACCGTAGATCGAATCAGTGACCCTCAGGTTGACAGTCGAGCACTTTACCCCACGACCACCCGTCCCCCTTTTTTTGTAGCCCTATCAAGAGTACCACGAGGGGGGGAGATTAGCAATCTTGGTGTCCCCAGTCAAACATATTTTTGTGGACCCCAGGCATATAAGACATCAATACCACCGATCGCAATTCGTGGGCCCCAACTAATCTTTTAAATCTAGGGCCCATCTACCACCCAGAGGCGTAGCTGGGGGGCGTTACTCACAATGGGGCGCCAAATTTATTTTTTACGTATAATATTATATGATTTTCGAATGGGGGGGGGGCCGCTAAAAATGTATTAAAAAGGTAATGTGCCCCGGGCAGGAGTTAAGCTCGTTACGGCACTGCTACTATCAAATGTTAAAAAATTGCCCAAGTCACTAGTGATTATATTTCCCTATCTTACGACAGACTTGTATGTTAACAATTTAGACCAGCCAGAATTTTAAAGTCGTCACGGCATTTCTTTTAAAATCTTTTTAAAATCTTCAGATGCATAATTATTCAGAACATTTCTACTTTAAATAATATTTTTATGAATCAAATTGATTGAATTAAAGGAAAAAATAAAGTGTTGGCAGTAGGGGGGTGTGGGGCTTATAAGTGGAAACCCCAGGCAATCCCAGAAAGGCTCTGATCTTAAACTAAGTTGCCTACATAGAATAAATATCGCACAGAAAGCGCAATGTTATTTATAAAGTCATTTAAAAATGAAGCCATTTGTGTTATTTTCCTTATTTTAATTGTGTAGCAACAAATGATTGATTCACAGTCAGCACAATAATACAACTATGGCTTGCTTTCGGAAATATCAATTTAAATTAATAAAGTGTATTCCGTATAATTTATATTCTGTGGTTCTCTGTTGTAAGGAATGACAAGCTGAATAGGCCAGATCTTTATTAATAATTATGTTCTGTCATGGCTATACAAAACAACACCCTTTTTATTACTGAACACCACGCGCTCTAAATTATAGATCAGTGCTGAAAAAAAACAACCTTGTTTATTTCAAATTTGATAACGAATAATAATTTTTTAAGGTCGATAGTACTGTAGCCTTTATGGCAGTACCCAGATGTTGAAGTACACAGCAAGTTTTATCTCACGGGCTCTAAGAGACTTAGTCTCAGCCCATTGTTTCGCTGAGAGAATTCAGAGAGAATACTGTGGCCTGATATAGCGATAGTCATGTCTTCTGTATATTGGTACATTCCATTTTAAGAAAAAAAAAGAAACTTTGTTACTATAAACAAGTCTAATACGATTTGCGTCTGTTGCTGATGGGAAAAAATTATCTATAAAGTTTAGATTCTTATAATAACCGCATGTCCTGTTGTGTTATTGTCGAAACAGAGTCTGTGTTGATTGTTTACAGTTGTATAGGTCATGTCTTTCATTTGGTGCTGGAGTGTAAATCTTTTAACGTCGCTTCAGGCTATAACCTGACACAAACAAAACAGGTACGGGTCAGGCTACTGAGAGTCTGAATCTATCTTCGTTAGGGGTCGTCCATTAATCACGTGAAAAAATTTTGCACTTTTTAAAAACTTAATATAGACCCCCCTCCCCCGATCAATAAGTATCTAACCCCCCCCCCCTTTCCCAGTAAAATTACGTCCATTTTTGTTCACCACACCCCCTAAAAATACATACTTATAAAAAAGAAATTATATATATATATATATATATATATATATATATATATATATATATATATATTTACAATTTGGTTTATTTGTTTTTGTTTTTAAATTGTAATGGTTTAAAAATAGTTCCAAATGAGTTCATGTATATACACCAGTATAATGCATACTAAAATTCATTTAAAATTCGTCATATTATATTTTAGACAACCGTTGATTTATTTTATTGATCCGAGCTTTGAAGTCCTTTTTTTTTAGTTTTAGTAACTTCCATGTTTGTTTACAAATAAATCATAGATATTGACCATGATCCATCTGGATGAAGATCATTAAAGTCTCATGGAAAGGCTGTACAAAAAAAACAGCTTTTTGCGACAGTGGTCAATGAAATTGAGCCGCAGATGGTGGTGTTGAGGGATGTGGTCAGCGCACACCACCCTTCCACTGTACCATACCCAAGCAAACTCTCTTTTCCTGACATTTCTGGCACATGAGCCCCTCACACAGACACACACCCTCCTTCCGCAGTGGCAGAAAAAATATTAACTTTGCCAACACATACCCTGCTGGCCTGGCCAGTCTGGGAAGTCCAAAAAAAACTTTTTTTCCCTGCCATGCCAGCAGATGTAGTGGTCACACTCACCCCGACGCTCTGTAGGCATGGCAGACATGCATTAAGAGCCGCCAAAAAAGCTAGTGAGGCGGACACACAACAGTCTGTCATGCTAGCAGTCGTGACACACACACAACAAAAAGGAATCATATTTTATTTTTCAAAAAGAATGTCATTGTTGACGTCAAAAAATCTGTACATCTCGTCCTATCCTATATCAACAACTATCAAAATATATACTTGATTCTTGATATGAATCCTTTCTTAAGTGCCTAATATTATCGTCTGGTCCAAGGGCATCAATTGAGTTTAGTCCACCTTTGAGGAAGATTACCGTTACTTGATTCCACTAGAAAAAGTGACATGAGTTAAATCTCGAGATCCAAACTATATATGTTTCTGAAAATCGTATCTAACTCCAAATCAGTTTATTTATTATTATGTAAACTATACATGACATATTGATTTGTTCTTGAATCACCGCAAACTGAATAAAAATTGAGTAAATATAGATTTAAAAGTTTAAGGTAAATATTTGAATGGAAAATAAATTAGGTTGTGGTAAATTTGTGTTTTGTTTGTGTTATGTAAAAGTACTCTCTTACAGGAGTTGAAAGGAAGAAGAGAGAGAGAGAGACTGAAAGAAAGAAGAGAGAGAAAAATTGAGATGGGTTGAATTTGGGACGACTTTTGCTGGGCTTTTTTATTATTTTTTCATCGTTATAATTCTTTGATTAAAAATAGATTTTACATTGAAAAAAATACATTCAAATTCAGGTGAAAAAATGACGATGTGTTGAGGAAATCGTTTGATATCTTTAATGAAACAATTTAAAGAAAACAACAACTTAACATGATTTATGATTGAAACGTGTAATTAATTATCTAATGACTTTTTGTTTACAGTCATTTATCCAAGCAATGTATGACATTGTTGTTATTTTCATTTTGTTTTTGATAGAATGGTAATCTGAGAAGTATTATACTACAAAACTGAGAAGTACTATACTTCTAAAAAAACTAACAATGGCTGTATAGAGTTTCAAATGCCTTGCTGTATTTACTTTCATCCCTACTCATGTGTACAGTTTCAAGCTATAAAATACTTTGAGATAAGCTTCGGTTCAGCTAATGTTGATTTAGAACAGATCAGCTTTCAGAGTCGGGTGGAAGGGGAAGATAAAAAAAAATTCTATAAATAAACAACTTTCACAGATTGGTGTTAGTCGCAATAAATAATAATACCATAGGGATGACGTTCAGTGATTGCTTATTTAAATGTGTTTATTATTTATATTACAAATTGGCGTCTGTGTGTGTGGGGGGGGGGGGCGATTCCGAAAAATATCTCAGAAGGGGCCCTCCTACAGCAGTCACTCTTCCTATTGAGTAGGGGGCCCACAAAAAGACGTGTCTTTAAAGGTGTCATTGATAGGCCTATTACATTCAAATAATCAGATGCTTTACCATGAGACATGTTCCTTTCAAAAGCAGATATTACAAATGTGCTTTGTGATTCGCGATATTTATATTTTATTCATACAATGTGGAAGGTGCTTTGTCTGATCTGATAGACAAATAAAATCCCATTAAAATATCTATATATAGTTAGCCTTTTTTATATTATCCGCGTCTATAGACAATTATTCTGATTGAAATTTTCAGCTGAGTTTATGTATTCATATAATTTTTTTTAACTGCGTGATATCTCCCGTGGTTTATGATACACTCCATTAAATTTGCGTTCGTGAGAACTTTGGTGCGGTTACAGCTAAGTGTTTTGAATGGCCGATCTCTGTAAAACTTCCCTGTACACAATTATTCGTACACATCATTATATTTCAGTTGCGACACAAGGTATGTTTTTGTTCAAATGATATAATAGAAGTTGAAAGAACATGAGTGAAGAAGTGAGAGAGTTCATTCTTATTGTGCACGATCCGTATAAAGAAAGTTATTTTAGTTTCTAAAGCCTGGGTGTTCAGCTATGTAATAATAAGCCATACAAAAATATGTTCAATAATTATTTTTAACGGGGAAAACTGCAAGGTTATATTTAGTATAAATTCTGAGAAGGTTTCTGTTGTTGTTTTTTGTTTTATCTAGGTAGAAAATACTTAAAAAGAGTCTCACCATAGTTAATTAGTCAAAATTTAGTGAGCAAAAGTAGCTAAATAATAGTGAAGTAGCTCTTTGGGAGCAGCACTAAAGTCATCGAAAAGCCACACACGTATCTAAGAGCCGCCTATGACCACCACTGGCCTAAGCTTCTAAGTCTACACATGTGTACCCTATTTGAATTGCTACATATACGTGTAAGTACTATTAATGCGAATGTCCAAGCTTTTTGTCCACCCATATCAGTATTGCTCAACATTGGGCACACGCCTGATGGGAGAAAGGAGGGCACTTTGATTATAAAAGTGGGGGGTAATTAAAGAAAACCAATGATTCAAATTTCATTTATTTGACGATGAATTTATTTCTCTTTTTAAAATTTTGTGGTGATGAAGTTGTATAATCTAATGGCAGACCAAGAAGCAAATGGTTAGAGGAAGTGGAGAAAGGCCTTAAAGCCATAGGAGTGTGAGAGTGGAGGAAGACCTTGGATCGGGAAAAGTGGAGAAGTGTAGTATGGCAGGCCAGGGCCCTAAATGGGTTGTAGAGCCAAAGAAAGAAGAAAAAGAAGTAGGCAATCAATTAAAAGCCCTTACAACTTTATTCTTAAAATCTTCATAAAACAAACAATTATTTATTTACAAATTTTACTTGCAAAGTTTTATTTCATTATTGGTATGCTCTTAAGACTGATCAATGCAAGCATGCCAGTAATTACTAGTATTTTAAACAATCTCAGTTTTGTTCAGTATTTTATTTTTATAGTACGATGTGATTTTTCTGCATTTTGCTAGAAATAAATGTACACTTTTTTTTATTGTAGTGTTATTTTAGTACAACATAATTTTTTTTAAAATTGAAGTAAAACATGTCAAAAGGAAACAAAAATCATGTTGAAACAATCCGTGTACTTAATATACTTTCTTGTTGCTACTTCGTTTTATTTTTTTAGATTACCATTGTTGATGTTTTTTTTTTATTTTAAACATACGAACATTGAAAGTATTTGATGCATGAAAAAAATGTTTTTGATAACAAACGACAAGGTAGGCTACTCCCGTTATTTGATATTTTTTCCCGAAGAAATTTAACGCATTGTTTTATTTTTACTTCTAGGGAGGAGTCATTGTAAGGATTACCACAGACAATGTTAAGACAGACTGAGTGATACAGTTACAGGGTAAGAATGACCACAGTACCACACAATGTTAAGACAGACTGAGTGATACAGTTACAGGGTAAGAATGACCACAGTACCACACAGACAATGTTAAGACAGACTGAGTGATACAGTTACAGGGTTGTGAGCAGTTTGTGGAAGACATAGCCTCATCATATGTCTTAAGAAAAGGCATGAAGTGAGAAATAAGATTTCAGCTAGATAGATAGACAGACAGATGGATCGATAGATATACAGACAGACAGACAGATAGATAGATAGATAGATAGATGATAGATAGATGATAGATAGATAGATAGATAGATAGATAGATAGATAGATAGATAGATAGATAGATAGATAGATAGATAGATAGATAGATAGATAGATAGATAGATAGATAGATAGATAGATAGATAGATAGATAGATAGATAGATAGATAGATAGATAGATAGATAGATAGATAGATAGATAGATAAACGTAAGATGTTGCCCCCTTCTCTTATTGCGAAACTACAGTATTGGTGAACTGAACTGAACCGTCACGACTGTAAGATATAGAACCAACCTCAGACCCCCCCCCCAACCACCACTCCTTTCAGAATACGTTAAGAGAGTGAATACGATGTTTTATACAGAGTAAGACAGGTATTCCTGGAAGAGAGATTGCCCTGGAGATAAAAAAACAAACTGTGTGATATCTGCACGCTTCATCGGCAGCCTGTAATAATATCCGGGTACTCAGTTGAAAATGACAGGAAAAGAAAAACTAAATATTTTTGTAGAGTAAAAGACAGGCCAAAATGTCAATGTAGAAACTTCATACTACATATGGGTATGTGTAACTAGAGTGGGGTGGGGTTATTAAAGGGCAGACCAAAATGTCTAGCTAGAGTGGGGTGGAGTTATTTAAGGACCGACCAAAATGTCAATGCGGAAACTTCGTATCAAATAGGTACATGTCTAAGTAAGACAGTCTAACCATAGCATTACTTTAAAGCGGTTTTAACATAATTTACAGACCTGAGCAGAGATGAGATGAGTACAGTCGGTACGATTTTAGTAGCACAATTCTTTATAAACTTTTTACTATTTAGAAATGTTTACTTCATATTTGCATGCATCATAAACATACCAATCTTACTGTATCAAATCAATGTCAGAAATGAAATAGTGAGACACACATGATGGCAGAATTTTTTTTTATATGCAAGGGCCCGAAAGCCTTCTTTGAACCGAGCCAAGCGAGCGTGTCTCACTGGCCCCTCACAATCAGCAAGTTTGTAACATTAAATATCTGGTAAAAAAAAAATTAACTTAAAAGAAGCAAAAAAAAAAATGCAAACGAATGCGAAAACGAGTCGCGGAAGAAAATATGGAGACAACAGAATATTAATTGAAACCTGATTGCTAGTAATCATTTCCGTTAACTACAGTTGTACTTTATCATAGACAGACGTGTTAGTGAGATGAAATAAAGAGAAGATGTTTACAAAATATTGTTTAATACAACTTCCAGACCTCAAAGAATAAGTTACTGATGAGTTTTTCGTGTATTTTTTTAATAGAGCTGCTGATTAATGCCGTTAATGAGTGATTAACGCGTTAATAATATGGAATTGAAATGTTTAACGCAACATTAAAAATGCGATCATTTTGACACAAATACTGTTAACAGGAATTGATCAGAAAAGGTCGGAACTTAGAAAGAAAAATCGACCGCAGGAACTGGAGTGACCCTGGAGTGTTAACTTGAAATCATAGCAGAAGGATGACCTTAAAAACAAAAGGATTGTCATTTTCTAATTTTATTTTCTGACCCTGAATTATACAATTAGTTAACATCTGCTGATGCGTTGACACTTTGATTGACAGGTGCCATTGGTTCAGAATGAATTATGAAACGAAATTTCTTGTCAGTCTTTGGGGGAGGGGGGGGGAGACAGAGTGGGGTGATGATGGGGTAAGCCATAAGTAATAAATGATTTTTGTAGGGGAGAAGGGTGTGCCGTGAAGTGGTCAAAATGTGACCATTGTTGGAGGGGGTCGAGTTAAAAAAAAACATTTAAAAAATTGTTCCTTAAAAAGTGAAGGAGCTGTTTCTGGCTAGGCTTATCTATTATTTTTAAGAACAAAAAATCATCTCTTGAAATGACACATGTGAATAAACTGGTATGAATTAATAATTTAATTTACATATATGCCAATCTTTAATGCTCCTGTAACAAGTTTAAAGAGATGAGCCATATACGAAACTGACCTTATAATGCCATTTTATAGAATATAACAAGCGCCGCACTAGGGGCTTTTTTACTTGGTAAATTTTTTTATAAAAAAAAAACCGCACAACAGTCAATTTAACAATATTTAGTGAATACAAATTAATAACATAATAGATGATGGCTCTTTGAAAGCCACAAAAAAACTTAATGAAAAGCCATTAGGGCTGCTGCCAGAAAATCTATCTGGGGGTCCCGTAAAAACCTCTAAACAATGGGCCCCTTAACGCTCCCCCATTCCCACCCCCTCCAATAAAAAAAACATAAAAACTCTATGCTCGAGGAACCGTATAATTGTACTGGTTGCACATCCCCCTCGCAGCCGCCCTGCTGAAACTTATTTAGCTTGAGGGTCCCCAAATATCCTTAAAGTCTCTTAGCCTAAAGCCACAAAGACTAAGAGAACATCTCTGAGAGATGTTTTTTTTAAGCCTTTGTCTATTATATTTAGAACACTGTTACAAGAAAAATGGAGAAATGTACGAACTTGTGCTAAGGCAGTATTAACGAAAGTAAGATAATCTCCTCTGACTAAAACTGTAATAAGATGTGTACGGTAGGCCAACTACCGGACAGGCGGGGAAGACATTGCAGTGTGACAACATCGGTACTGTCACGTAGTGACTGTAGCTGAATGTAGTGACGTATTTCACATAGTTTTTAACAGGTGGATGGTGGACGAATGATGAAAATTAATAAATGATACATAATATTATGAACATGAAGATCCTCAGTGATGACTCAAACATGATGTGAAAATGTCTTTTATATGGTTAGAGAACTGTTTAAACTTCTAAAAGATTTCTGTAAGGCCACACTTCTCTCTCACAGATTTACATTTAACCAAGTCAAGAAATCCATGAAACAGTTTTACTGTGAGTTAAACCTTACCAACAATATTGCTGAGATTCGTGGAAGAGATAATAACGATGTAGCTATAGGTTCTAGAGCAACACAGGTGGCAGTGTAATCATACCTAAAGGTTCCTAAACAACACAGTTGTTCCACATGTGACAAACAATGAAGTTCATTTGTTGGTGTACATGGAGATTTAAAAAAATCTCTGAATGTATTCGAGTCATACATGTTAAACCTGTGATAAGTCATTGTCTTCGATGATATGTGTCATCTGTCACTGTCAACATCTATTGATTATTCAGCTGTGACTGGTGTTATGTCTATTATTGTGTCTTCTGCCACTAGTTTATGTATGTGTCGGTTATGTCACAAGTTTATTTCTGTGGATGTTTCAGCTATATTTTACTTCTATATACGTCACTAGCTTACGTCTTAAGATATTAGCAACACAATTTCTGATTTTTGAAACAAGGGAGTTCTATATTTATTTTTAAGTAAACTAATGTTAAACAAAATAATTTATTTATTTTTAAAATACTTTGATTCAAGACCAAGATGTATTGATTGGAGCGAAGTTGTCACAAATAACAATATGGAGATTCAAAAGTTGTTTTGTAGGGGATAAAATAACATTAGTGGAGCCTGTTACTTAACGTGCCATACTGCTCCATTAGCAATGTTTTAGAACAAATAATTTGTCATTTTGAAATCTTACACTAAATAAAACATGGAGTTGTTTGGTTTTAAACAAACCTATTAATTTTCATCAAAATCTGTTATTGGTGTAAAAAAAAACCCATAAATAGATAGCACACAATATTTCACTGCCCCATACTGTTTATTCTTATAAAGTCTCTTCAAAAGTAACTTGTTATATACACAGTGCCACAGAGAAGCTGAAAAACATATCAAAACTTTGGGGCTTGTGCATTTCAATAATCAGACTTTGGGCATGAAATGTCCTTAACACACTGTTGGAGCAATGAAATTCATAAAAATAAAACGTCAATTACGTAATAATAAAATAAAAAGATTTTTGTATGTTGGTAATTGGTCTTTATTGACGCAACTGAAATGAAATTCAACTCTTGTTACCACTGTTATGTTCTGGTCGACTTTGGATCAACGCGACTAATTTTAGATCTGGCCATATATAATCGATATTATCAATATCAGTCAACAGAAAAGGTTTGATTTGGATCAATCAGACGCGGCAAGTCACATTTGCCTTAATTGCCGGTATTAAACTCTACTACTACATAGTGTATTATAAGCACACATCTTAAGGCATGCCTATAATTACTGGAAATAATCTTTGAAGTGTTAACATTGAGAATGTATTCAGAGGGTCTATTAATGAACTAAACAGCCTACTTTGTTGTTTAAAAAAATAGCTAATAACTCACCATTGATATATGTGAACAACAAAACAACAAGAACACAGCACTTGCTCCGAGTCATACTTTCCTGGCCCAATGAACTGGTCGGCGGGCTTTGCTAATTCTACACCAGTATGTCAATCACTGAATCAGATTAACACATATGGTCAAGCTACATAATGAAGAAAGTCAAACACAATGCAAAGTGGCAGAACATTAAACACCGCCTAGTAATGGTAGTTACACAGGAATTATTTTCAATACAATGTAGCCTATATAGTACTAATTCCTACACAGAAATGAATGCATGTATATATATATATATATATATATATATATATATATATATATATATATATATATATATATATATATATTAGACCTTCATTATTTTATACTTATAGCTTTGTTTATATATTGACTTTCAAAAAAACTGAACTACACAACGCGTCCTTGCGTGAACATTACAATAAATAAATAATCGCCAATGAAAAGTGGAACATAATAAAATAGTCTCCTCTATTCAAGCAACCATCCTAAGCAACAACAAAAAGCTGACAGCATGAACACACCTGTAATACTATGACGGTACAACAACGTATTGTGCCCAGTTTATCACACTATATTGCATCTCATATGCCACAGCCTCGCCCATTCCTTGACGCTTGGAAAAAAATCCTCCATGAATCCCCCCTGATAAGAAAATATACTGTAGCCTATATACCGGTAAATATAAATACTTATAAACAGAAGGAGAAAAAAACGCTTGACAGTGTCAGCGAGAAAGCGCAGGCGTAAACTAAGTCCAAAACGAGTCACACGCAAACTGAACGTAAAAACTGTTGTGTTACAAGGGAAGGTAAACTTGACTGTGTACGGCGTATGGAGGGGAGATTGGGGTGGGGTGGGGGATATATCTGTGTTCACTGTGACCCCCGGCGGATATCTTTGAATATGCGTGTATATATTTACAAAAAAAAAAATAACTTCTTAGATCCGCGACACTGGCAGTTTTAGTTTGTCCATTTACCTGTTGCAGCACAACCTTCACAGGCGGACTGAACTAGCGAATGTCAGAGATATATTTCTTTATGATGACGACTTGTCTACGCCATAGCCCATTGAGATTATTATGATCATTACATCCTAAAATGCGAGGTATAGAACAGTGGTAATTAGTGAAATTATGAGCGTAACAGAAAGTGAAATGTTGTTTCAATTTTTTTATATTTTTTAAAATTAGATTACTTTCAAAGTAATTTGCACTATGGAGTATATAATTTCACACCATCAGCTTTAATTATAGACACACCCACACTCCCACACACACCCACCCACGCTCATGATATATATATATTTTGTGAGCACCCCCTTTCATCAATCGTGTTCATTGTCCGTAAAATACGCACACCATTGTTGATTTGTTTTTTTTTATAATTATAAGGTTTTAATTAGTTTCATTTTCTGTGTGTTGGTTTTCCAATCCTGTAACACTATTTTGCATTTTTTTAAATGTAGTGAGAAGTCTCAAATTCGGCACACGTGTAGATTCTTCATGACAGTGCCCGATTTTAATAAGTTCGGGTACATGCATTAATATCGTGTATATTTACGAAGCCAATTACGTATTAGTAATGTTTATTGTGGGAAAACATTTGATTTGAGTTTATCATGCCAAAATAAGTACGAAGCATAACACAGGCAAATTTATTAAATTATGTTATGTTAAAATATACAGCATACAATAGCAAGTTTTATTCTTTAAAAACTAAAAAGTAAAAAATAAAATATTTTTTTTATGTATAACGATCCATTTGGTGCATTCTTGAGGTCAGCGATTAAGAACCACTTCAGTGCTTGTAATCAGTGCTCGATTTACCTCCGGGGATGCCGGGGATATCCTCGGCACTGAGGACTGGATGACATTTATCTCAGGCTCTGCGGAATTTTGTTTTCATCCCCAGCACTGATTTTTTTTAAGTCGAGCGAGCACTGGTAAATATTTCCGTTTAACTTCAAAATTTGGTACTGCGCTTCTGTCTACCGAATCAATAGAAATAATCGTACATTAAGAGTTTGAAGCATTTTTTTGTAATCTTCGGTTCTAATTTTATGTTCCCTTTTAATTCGTCGCTCATAAATCGTAAGGCGCAAGTTATTAATCGAAAAATTTTATTTTTATATACAGCCAAAGATTTAAAGTAAAACTTTTATTTTATAATTTTAAATTGAGATGTCTAAAGAGCCGTCTTGCAAAAACGTTAACCAAAACAAAGTTGTCTTTTACAAACAAACAACTGTATTTCAAGGAGTCAAATCTCAAAAAGATGATCTTCATACTACGTCTACAGCATGAAAGTCATTTGTTACAGTATATCCGTAGCAATAATTTGTTACTACAAGTTTAGATTATCCGACTTTAATAAGTTTAATTTGAATTTGAAATCAAAATACCCAAGTATAGACCCCTCAGCCGCGCCGTAGAACTGATGATGGCTGGCTTAGAATTGTTATGGCTGGCTAGCCGGCTTAAGCTGTGGCTTAGGAAAATACCTAGCACCCCTGTTGAAAGCCGGATCCCAACGATCGCACTCTCTCTCTCTCTTTGAACTCTCTCAGTAATCTGCGGGCTGAGACTTAGTCTCTTAGAGCCCGTGAGATCAGACTTGCTGTGTCTCTCAACATCTGGAGACTGCCATAGAGCCCGATGGCCAGCAAGCTTCCGGACTGGTCCGCCCTGTGGTCCGCCAGTCCGGGGCACTCGAAAAGCAAATGATCTACGGTTTCCTCCACTTCCCTGCAGTGTCTGAAAAGGGTGTCGACATTGGGCCTCAACCTCCCAAAGTACGCGCCAATAGGACAGTACCCAGTACGGAACTGGGCAATTAGCGCCTGCTCGACACGCCTAAGCTTCCACCACGGGTCAGTTTTGGACGGCCGCTCCAGAAACTTTCGGACGTTAACTCCGTTCACCCCATGAGCCCAGCCCGAGAACCACTTTGATTGTCCAAAGAGACAGATCTTGGAACGTGATGCCTCAAATAGGCTAAAATATAAAAATCGCCCAGCAAATGGGACAATTTTTAGGTTTTGTAGTGCCCTTCTTTCATCCCCACCACAGCCGGGAGTGTGAGGCCATGCAGGCACCACGGGAGACATGAGAGGAACTTGAGCCATGACCTGGAAAATTTTCCTTGGTCTTCACCGGAGATCGAACCAGGTACCTTCAGGTCGACAGTCGAACGTGTTACCGCACGACCATCCGTCCCCCGATCGCACTAGGTATCACCGATATTTTTTTATGAGGGAGGTAACTGTCAAAATATTTATGTACTATACTTTTACTAGTCATACAAACAACAATTTTGAAATAAATAAATAATACTTTTTTATTCATTGTATATAAAAAGTGAATATAAAGATTTATGTTAAAAATAATAAAAAAATAATAAAAATTTTAATTAAATTAAGAACCAATTTTAAAAAAATGTAAAAATACAAAAAATGAGTTAGATTTCAAGTGTTATTATATTATGCTACTTGCAAAATTTTCATGAAGTACTCCACTAAAGAACAAGTAGTACTATAATTGATTGTTGAAGTCAATTAAATTCACGTGTGCTGGAGTTTCATTTAGAAATATTGGAATGATATTCATATGAACACTCCATCCTGGCCTGAGAGACATACCATGATCTACGGGGTATAGATCTTTGGGGTTCTCTAGTCAGGAAAAAAAAACCTTCTTTCTTGCGAGGGTGGTGGCACTGTGGTCAATGAGGACTATCCGACATCGCAGTATTCACAGCTGGCGGTGGTGACGGATGTGGTCGGCACATAACACCCTTCCACTCTGTCCCACTCAAGCATACCTGCGCAGCCTGCCATTTCGGGCTGAGGGTACAGGCACACTACACCCTCCCCTCTGTCCGAGTGGCAGGAAAAACCCCTCGCCTTGCCATTCTGGCCGATCAGCAGTACACGCACCCTGCTGGTCTGGCCAGTTTTGGGCAAGGAATAAAACCCATCTTTCTGGCATCCCGGCAGATGATAGCGGGCACACTCACCCCGCCGCTCTGTAGGGATGGCAGATGTGCATCAACGCCTCCAACAGTGCTGGTGTGGTATGCACACTACACCCTACCATGCTGGCAATGGCGGCGTAAAAAAAAAAGGTTAAAATTAATATAAAAAAAATGTTTTATATAATTTTTGGATGCGATTTTCGTAATCGCTTTAAAATGACATGAATTACTAATTCCGAATCTCACACGGCTTAGAAAAGTTTTTGGTAGCTTGGCTTAACATTTTTTGTGGCGGCTTACAGCTTACAGGCTTCGTGGCGGCTTACGGCGGCTTAAGACGGCGGCTGAGGGGTCTACCTAAGTAGCTGGATGTATTGATAAAATAATGTTTTATTCTGCATGCACTAGATTTATGTTTAATGGTAACACTGGAATAAAACCATTTGCTCGTAAACAGTGTAATGTAAGTTTTCAAGACTGATTCGCAGCTATAAGATACGTCACATGTTATAAAATTAAACCAAACAGTGTAATCTAAAATGATTTTTCTCTTGATGATGCTGATATTAATACTCTGACAAGGCGTATCTAGGAATTGAACCTCGGGAAGACCAGTATATAAGCCAGGGGATACTTCAATATTTTGATGCAAAGTTGTATGCCACAATGTGGTTAAAAGACGGAAGGAATTCTGCCAACGATGTAGCCTACCTTCAGGCAAACCAACAAAGGAATTAGTTATGGAACAACGTCATAATTTGTTTAAATAATAGAAATAATTATGAGTAATGAAATATTTGATTTCAACAAACAGAGAATAAATGAAAAATTTGCATTTTTTGTTAAAAATAAATTCATTGCTTGTCCTATTAATGTGCAGCTTCAAAATTTGTTTGAACCAACGTGAACTATGTTAATTAAGACAAATGTTTTCCACATTTTAAAAATATTATTGTTGGTTTTGTCTATGAAAATAAATTAGTTACTTGTTGGCCCATGGATTGTAATTGAAGATCCTCAAAAAAATTGTTGGCATCTCGCATCCGCTGGGGATGCCGGGGATTTCCCCGGCACTGAGAATTCACATGCCCGGCTCTGGTTTAGCTTTTTTCATCCCCGCCGGGGATGACATTTATCACAGGCTCTGTAGAAAATTTTGCTCATCCCCGACACTGGTTTTTTCTTAAATCGAGCACTGCTTGTAATTAATAAAATTTAGCAAAGATGTTTTATCTCTCCCCCCCCCCCCCAAAAAAAAAAAAACTTCTTAGAGGACTTAGAAAGACGAAAAAATAAAAATAAATTCTTACCCCATTTTAAAGCTACGTTGTCATGTGATCAGGAACGCAGCCAAATTCTGGGGCCATTGTCAAAATACGACTACGTGCCCCCCATCTGGCCTCATTAGTCCATTTTTGCATCAATCTTGTAGGCAATATACGCTTTAAAAAAATACGAAAATTGATAGTTCTTAATATATATTTCACATTCAATATGCATTTAATACGATTTTACAGACATATTTTAATTGTTTTGTCAACGCAAGATTTCAAAATGACATTTGTTTTAACAAAAAATTAAATGCGGAGTTTCTTTTCCATCTTAGCCATAGATATAAAGAACTTAGATCGACCACACTTATCATTTAAGTTCTTAAACGGAAGTCGTTCATGGACATACTTCATGGGCCACCGCCATTTAATTTGGTGCTCATATAAAGTACACTGACATTACATAACTCACATTGATAAAACAAAAAATATTTTTTACGGCGATTTTATGAAAAATAAAATCGAACATTATTTCTCTGAACTAAGCAACAATGAGACCTAGCTGGACACTAACTAAATTTATATGTTGACGAGACGTTTTCATAATATATATTGTTGCATTGAAAACAGGCTTCCTTAGAGACTTAATCAAACTTTCAGCATTTTTTTTAAGCCCTAAGCACGGATAAAATGACCCTTAATTTTTTAAAAGTTAAAGTAAATTATGTCATTTCATTTAATTATAGACAGGCTATCTATAGTATACGCAGTGACTTGTCAGGACCCCATGAATGTAAGAGGGTCCCGTTATTATGCCATAATTTATGGCTTGGCAACTTTAGCGACCGCCTATGATCATCACTCCCATTACTCCCCTTTAGATTTAATTCCTATAAAATATAATGCTATGGTACCCCTCCCACTGCCAGACTAGTCAATTACATTTGCTAATACTTCTGACTGAAAGGGACCCACTTTAGTCCATCATATGGGTCTTCATAGCATCCTCCGGTTGGCCTGTGGGTCCATAATGCTGTTTAGACAGTATGCAGTAATGATTAAATAGGCATACCGTTTATATCACACAGTCAGTGTGATTACTGTGTAGAAGATGTATGTATTTTTCTAAAAAATATTCGCAAAAGAAAACACATATCCATTTTTTTTCAATATACTAAAATATCGCCATCTCTTTGTCTTCTATAAAGAGCAAATAAAAGTATAACTATCTTGACTTAAGCATAGTCTATAGTTGGTCTATAACATCATGCCAAACATTTATTTTAGCTTTGTTAAAATCTGACATAGGTATTTTAGGCACCGTCAGTTTTTATTGTAATGTTACATTGGTATTAGACTTTTTGTAACAATTTAAACTATTGTAACTAATTCAATGTAATGATAACAATACAACATTTTAATAAACAAAACAAAAAAAAAAAGATAAGTCAAAATACAATTTAGATATTTTAATGGTGATAAATATTTTTACAGTAGTATCAAAGAGTAGATATGTGTAAGTTGTCATTTTTTTCCTGTATGTAACACTGTGTTTTTGTATATAATGTTATGTACTTGTTGATGTAATGCTTCTCCAAGGTAACACCGTGTGTTCCTCACTGCTGCTTCAAATAACTATACTGGTTTTATGTAGCTGCCGATATCATAACTGGTTTATAATCTTAAGTAGCGTTCAGTCTCGTTGCACTCTCAAACAACACACCAATCAATGAGGCAAAGTTCCACGATTCAATTATATTTATTAGATAATAAGAAAACATATGTAATCTGAACTTGTTGCAGCAGTATTCACAAAAATGCTTCGTACACAATATAACACGTAGTATTCCAGGTCCCCGAAAGGATTATCTGGCAATACTTTGACACTTAGTATCCTGCGTCCCCGAAAGGATTATTCAGAGATACTTCAATAAAATAGACTTTGACTGTGTACTGTAAAACTCAATAACTTGATAGCTTGTGCCTCTATTATTTCTCCACTAACTTCTCCTCCAACTATCTCTACAACTGGTGTTCTGATGTCTCTATCGTCAGTCTGTCGAACTGTCGGTCTGTCGATGTCTCTCGTAGGTCTGACGAAATCTCAGTTACCTCAGATATTTATGTGATTGTGAATTATCACGTGCCCCAAACGCCCAGAACTTCTGATTGGTTCCCTAACACCCTTTCTAACTCATCTACATATTAATGACTCTTATTCCAGCCTAGGGATTGGTGCGGCTAAAAACTCACTATGGGCTAGTATTCCTTTGTCTGCCTAATTACATCTATCGTCACCTACCTCTGGGGGCATAGACCTGTGATGACAACCTAATTCTACCCTAAACAAAGATACCGCTGGAATTCTAGTTATCAAAACATATGACTGTGTCCTGGACCCATGAGTTTGAACAGTGGTTCTAAAATTGTATGAATCTATCTAAAGCTATTGTTACACTGTATAATGTATAAAAATCTAATTGCATGAATTATTTAATTAACAACATTTACATTATAAAAAGGAAAAACAATTATAATGAAAAAAAGTAAGTACTGCTCATATTAATCTTAGTCTTGTGAAATGATAGAAGCACAGTTATTCATATCATCTGTTTCATATAAAATAAAAAGATTTAATCTTTCTAAATGGTTTTTTCTTTTTGAATAGTAAATATTTTAAATTTAAATCATGTGTTATAAATATATACAATATTCTAATAATTAAAAAACTTTGTGACATATCATTCTACTTTGTGCATATGATTTAATGAAATAAACTAGCCACTTTATTATATTTCAACATTTCAATAGACATGATCATACAAAGCAGCTTAATTTAAAAAAATAGCCAATTGACAAAACAATGTATTTCTTGCAACATGTGACTGGAAATTTACACTAAACAAATTTGCTTTCAATAGTCACTTTTTCTGAAATAATATAAAAAATGGGTACATATCTTTTAAAATAGTACTAATAATGACAATAGTTATTAATATACATAATATTAATCATTTTTAATGATAGTTACATGAACTATATAATTTTCTTTCTAAATACATTCATTCATGCAATAGTAAAAAACATTCTATCAGATATCGTATTATTGAAAAGTGCAGCCTTAATTAATTATTGATGGCAAGATAGTGCATCACCCTAAAATGAAATTTCTTTAAATTAAATACCAGTACATTTAAATTATATCTAGCTTTACCTTTTAAAAACAAATTTTATTTTGTGAAGTTAAATGGATTCAAAAGTCATGCAAATTTTTGGTTTCTGAATATTACAGTTCAACTAAACTTTTGTCTAATACTATTTTTTTTCATTGCTATGTTGGTTAGTGTTACTGTATGGTAGCATCTTAATTTAAAACTTCACTACAAATAAGTTTTAGAAGAATCTGTACATGAGAGTCAATACCATTGCTCGTTTCTAAAAAAGTTCAGTTAAGTCAGTAAAAAGTTGCTAGTAGGCAGTAACTGCATCATTATCTATTTGTAGGATATTAAAATTATTTTGAGGTACACCATTTGTGATGTTGCAAAATGTTCACCTGAATTCCAGCATTAGCCTCTACATAAAATGCTCTGAATTGCAGATGGATAATTGTTCCAACTACAAAAGTGTCCCATGGATGGAAAAAAAGACCAAAATATCTAAAACATTATTATATATTAAAATGAAATTTACTGTGCCTTTGATAGATTAAAATTTTTTACATCTTGACTCTGATGCAAACTTCAAGGCTATAGCCACAGACAAAACTAAGTGTTTGTGTAGCTAAGAAACTAACTTTCATTTTGTTATTTTATAGTGTACATGTTTATGAGAGCGTTTGCTGGCTGCCCTGAAGCTAATGAACACTCTGATGTTTTTGTTTTGTGAATGTGCTATATTTCTGTTATTAATGGATGCGTGTTTTTGTGAGACTTAGTCTTAGTATTTCAATATGGATTACATTATTTATGATGACTTATAAGAGCATGAGTAGCTACATTTTCCATTTTAAAACATTGTTTGTGTCCTTATTATGTTTAGTTTTAGTACTTATAACTTAAATCACTTATTTTTTCTAAATCACTATGATTTTATTGAGATATATAATTTGTGTCCGGACCGCTTTATGGTCCAATATGGTGACCGATTTCAAAAGTTCGTTATTATATTAATTTTGGAAAAAAATGAAGAAAGTATAGCCGATAGGAAGAGAAATGAACATTTATTATTATAAAGCTTAAATTCGGAAACATTAATTATAATTAGTTTGTTGTTTTTTCGTTTGTAATGTGTAAGGTTTGAAAGTTGCATAACCAATTGAAGGAATACATTATATCTAATTTATATACTTTTATCATCTTTACTATAAAGTCAACATACATAAAATATATATCATAAGAAAGATTGTTTAATTTCCGACATGTTGATATATAGATCATACTATTTAAGCATTGTAGTTGATAAATAGTTGCACAATAAATAAAGTCTATATAAACAGCCTACACTAGGTCCTCCATTAAAAATAGTGATTATTTTCAATTCATAACAACTTGGTCAAATCTTGATCAATTTTAGTAATTCTTACACTGTTGTAGCGAAATTGAATGATGTTTGTTTTATCTCGATATACCTATAGGCTATTTTTATAATCTCTCCAGTTAAAATTTTCAGTTGAAAATAGGGTTTAAAATCAAAAT
>JAGDYQ010000114.1:2950225-3037993 GCA_021962125.1 Bulinus truncatus | reverse complement strand
CTAACTTACCAACCAAATGCCAGGAACAGGAAAGCGACAATGACACAGACCATGACAAAACTGACACATCCCGCTACAGCTATACTCAATGACAAAGTCAGGGTTGGCCATGGTTGACACCTGGGGAAATAGAACGTATTTTTAATATAGATACAGGTAGATTGATAAGATAGACAGACAGATGGACAGACAGACAGACATATTATAGATAGATAGATAGATAGATAGATAGATATATAGATAGATAGATAGAGTAGATAGATAGATAGATAGATAGATAGATAGATAGATAGATAGATAGATAGATAGATAGATAGATAGATAGATAGATAGATAGATAGATAGATAGATAGATAGATAGATAGATAGAGTTTGTGCTATTAGTGCAAACAATGAAAACTATGTCTGTAATAGATTGGTGGCTTGTAATACAAGTAAATCACTGTTGTTTACAGAAAAAGGTAGGATGGATGTTCATTAGCTTTCTTGACAATTTAATTCTTCAGCGGCAATCTGCGTTGCTTCCATCTACTTCACTGTGATTCGTTATTTATTCTTGTTTAAAAAAATTAAATTCCTTATGTTTTAGTGGCTTTGGTGTCCTTTTAAGAAACCAATTCATTGGTCAATATTTTCCCCCATCAAAGCTGTTATAACATTATATTATATCTATATTTCAACGTTACAATATGACTGTCTGTCCTTTATATTTTTAGCTGACTCAAAAATCAGAGATTATCTTGTGTATGAATTAGTAAACTAGGCGACCGCCTTGGGACCCCCATTGACAATGGGGCCCCACTAACAAAGGGGCCCTTACAGTCAACAGGAACTCACCGACAAATAGGGGGCTCCATTGACAAAGGTGCTTCAACTGACAAAGGAATTTTTTTTCTGGCTTGCCAAATGTAGCACGCTTGTCGTATAATTGGTTTATAGCAATGTTATTTATTACATTTTTTTCACTTTGGTAATAATTCAATCAAATAGGTTATTGTTGGTTTCTAAAATGATTTGTTTTTCATTTCAATCAAAAATAAATTAATTTATGTCGCGCCACCTCACACAATTGTTGGGCAGCCACTGACTAGATTATGGAGCAGACGTCTTTAGAATTAATTATTTAAACACTGAACAAAAAATCAAGAGAACTCTTTGAAAACGTTGCATACTTGCTGAGTGTATTGTGTTTTCAACCAATACACGCCTGAAGGCATTATTCATTACACAGCCTGCTAGCTATGTATGTGTGTGTGTGTGTGTGCGGGCTACTAATGTATGGGTTAAAGTGTGTGTGTCAATGTGTATGTGTACACATGTGCCATCTCTCCCCCACCCCCAAAGTGGCGGTTCAGGGGAGCAGTTAAAACTTTTGTCTGTCCTACAGCCATGATGACAGGGACAGATAGATGTGTTGAAGTTGGGCTTACAGTCATTGGCTCTAATCTGCTCAACTGAATAATTCTTTTAAAGTTGAGATGTAGTTATACCGGTATTTTAAATAGTTCATTGAATTTGAAAGAGAATTTCAACTATTTTCTCTTGGTTTGTTTTTCTCCTTTTCAAAAGAAAACCTTTTCAACATCTAAATATATTTGTATACATTTATTCCCCTAATCCAATGTTATCGATGTGTCATAAACAATAGAACAAAAGGTCTAAACCTAACACAGCTACTCATTTCATTTACATTAAACGATTAATTAAAACAGTAACACTGAATTGATTTAATGATACATTATAAATTATCTCTACTAGTATTATTATAATCTCCATGGCCATAACCCCCCCCCCCCCCCCCCACCAGGTGGGGGACCTCCTCTGTCTTGAGAGAGAGGCTTTGTTCACCCTCATCAGTCCCAGACACTTATTCTTACTTTTTGTGTCTGTTTCATGTATATATATATATATATATATATATATGTATATATGTATATATATATATATACAGGGGCGGATCCAGAAAATCGGAATGGGGGGGCGTGGCTTAGTAAAAACGTTATACTTCGAGCAGCAGCAGAGAAAAAGGGTCTAGACATCAGAGGGGCCGGAGCCATAGAGGGGCCGAGGCCGGGTCGGCCCCCCTGGTAACCGCCAATGTAATATGCCATCTCTTACACTGTCATTTTAAATCAATTATTTATCAAATGTAATACTCACATCCACCTAATATATTTCTTTATACAAATAAGTGGACTTCAAACCAGACACGTTCTTACTTCATTTAGTTGTGTGAAGTCCATGTAAGGATGAGATGAAATATCTTAGATCCTATAAATCACTAATGGGACTATTTTTGCAGTGCCCTTCTTCATCCCCACCATAGCCGATAGTGTAAAGGCCATGGAGGCACCACGGGAGACATAGCGGGGATTTAAGCCATGACCTGAAATATCCACTGGTCCCTCACCGTAGATCGAATCAGTGACCCTCAGGTTGACAGTCGAGCACGTTACCCCACGACCACCCGTCCCCCTTTTTTGTAGCCCTATCAAGAGTACCACGTGGGGAGATTAGCAATCTTGGTGTCCCCAGTCAAACATATTTTTGTGGACCCCAGGCATATAAGACATCAATACCAATCCGATCGCAATTCGTGGGCCCCAACTAATCTTTTAAATCTAGGGCCCATCTACCACCCAGAGGCGTAGCTGGGGGGCGTTACTCACAATGGGGCGCCAAATTTATTTTTTACGTATAATATTATATGATTTTCGAATGGGGGGCGCTAAAAATGTATTAAAAAGGTAATGTGCCCCCGGGCAGGAGTTAAGCTCGTTACGGCACTGCTACTATCAAATGTTAAAAAATTGCCATCAAGTCACTAGTGATTATATTTCCCTATCTTACGACAGACTTGTATGTTAACAATTTAGGACTAGCCAGAATTTTAAAGTCGTCACGGCATTTCTTTAAAATCTTTTTAAAATCTTCAGATGCATAATTATTCAGAACATTTCTACTTTAAATAATATTTTTTATGAATCAAATTGATTGAATTAAAGGAAAATAAATAAAGTATTGGCAGGTAGGGGGGGTGGGGCTTATAAGTGGAAACCCCCAGGCAATCCCAGAAAGGCTCTGATCTTAAACTAAGTTAAGCCTACATAGAATAAATATCGCACAGAAAGCGCAATGTTATTTATAAAGTCATTTAAAAATTAGCCATTTATGATTTTTCTCCTTCCTTATTTTAATTGTGTAGCAACAAATGATTGATTCACAGTCAGCACAATAATACAACTATGGCTTGCTTTCGGAAATATCAATTTAAATTAATAAAGTGTATTCCGTATAATTTATATTCTGTGGTTCTCTGTTGTAAGGAATGACAAGCTGAATAGGCCAGATCTTTTATTGTAATTATGTTCTGGTCATGGCTATACAAACACCCTTTTTATTACTGAACACCACTGTGCTCTAAATTATAGATCATGCCGAAAAAACAATCTTGTTTATTTCAAATTTGATAACGAATAATAATTTTTTAAGGTCGATAGTACTGTAGCCTTTATGGCAGTACCCAGATGTTGAAGTACACAGCAAGTTTTATCTCACGGCTCGAAGAGACTTAGTCTCAGCCTCCATTGTTTCGCTGAGAGAATTCAGAGAGAATACTGTGGCCTGATATAGCGATAGTCATGTTTCTGTATATTGGTACATTCCATTTTAAGAAAAAAAATGTAACTTTGTTAATATAAACAAGTCTAATACGATTTGCGTCTGTTGCAGATGGGAAAAAATATCTATAAAGTTTAGATTCTTAAAATAACCACACAAAAAAAAACGTAATACAATGTTATATTGTATGTCCTGTTGTGTTATTGTCGAAACAGAGTCTGTGTTGATTGTTTACAGTTGTATAGGTCATGTCTTTCATTTGGTGCTGGAGTGTAAATCTTTTAACGTCGCTTCAGGCTATAACCTGACACAAACAAAACAGGTACGGGTCAGGCTACTGAGAGTCTGAATCTATCTTCGTTAGGGGTCGTCCATCAATCACGTGAAAAAATTTGGCACTTTTTAAAAACGTAATATACACCCCCCCCCCATCAATAAGTATCTAACTTTCAGTTACCCCCCCCCCCTTCCCAGTAAAATTACGTCCATTTTTGTTCACCACACCCCCTAAAAATACATACTTACAAAAAAGATATATATATATATATATATATATATATATATATATATATATATATATATATATACAATTTGGTTTATTTGTTTTTGTTTTTAAATTTTAATGGTTTAAAAATAGTTCCAAATGAGTTCATTTATATACACCAGTATAATGCATACTAAAATTCATTTAAAATTAGTCATATTATATTTTAGACAACCGTTGATTTATTTTATTTATCCAAGCTTTGAAGTCTTTAGTAACTTCCATGTTTGTTTACAAATAAATCATAGGTATTGACCATGATACATCTGGATGAAGATCATTGAAGTCTCGTGGAAAGGCTGTACAAAAAAAAAACAGCTTTTTGCGACAGTGGTCAATGAAATTGAGCAGCAGATGGTGGTGTTGAGGGATGTGGTCAGCGCACAACACCCTTCCACTCTACCACACCCAAGCAAACTCTCTTTTCCTGACATTTCTGGCACATGAGCCCCTCACACAGACACACACCCTCCTTCCGCAGTGGCAGAAAAAATACTAACTTTGCCAACACACACCCTGCTGGCCTGGCCAGTCCGGGAAGTCCAAAAAAACCTTTTTTTCCCCTGCCATGCCAGCAGATGTAGTGGTCACACTCACCCCGACGCTCTGTAGGCATGGCAGACATGCATTAAGAGCCGCCAAAAAAACGAGTGAGGCGGACACACAGCAGTCTGTCATGCTAGCAGTGGTGACACACACACAACAAAAAAGGAATCATATTTTATTTTTCAAAAAGAATGTCATTGTTGACGTCAAAAAATCTGTACATCTCGCCCTATCCTATGTCAACAACTATCAAAATATATACTTGATTCTTGATGTGAATCGTTTCTTAAGTGCCGAATATTTTCGTCTGGTCCAAGGGCATCAATTGAGTTTAGTCCACCTTTGAGGAAGATTACCATTACTTGATTCCACTAGAAAAAGTGACATGAGTTAAATCTCGAGATCCAAACTATATATGTTTCTGAAAATCGTATCTAATTCCAAATCAGTTTATTTATTATTATTTATTTATTATTATTTATGACATATTGATTTGTTCTTGAATCACCGCAAACTGAATAAAAATTGAGTAAATATCGATTTTAAAGTTTAAGTTAAATATTTGAATGGAAAATAAATTAGGTTGTGGTAAATTTGTGTTTTGTTTGTGTTATGTAAAAGTACTCTCTTACAGGAGTTGAAAGGAAGAAGAGAGAGAGAGAGAGACTTTGAAAGAAAGAAGAGAGAGAAAAATTGAGATGGGTTGAATTTGGGACGACTTTTGCTGGGCTGTTTTATTATTTTTTCATCGTTATAATTCTTTGATTAAAAATAGATTTTACATTGAAAAAAATACAATCAAATTCAGATGAAAAAATGACGATGTATTGAGGAAATCGTTTGATATATTTAATGAAACGATTTAAAGAAAACAACAACTTAGCATGATTTATGATTGAAACGTGTAATTAATTATCTAATGACTTTTTGTTTACAGTCATTTATCCAAGCAATGTATGACATTGTTGCTATTTTCATTTTGTTTTTGAGGAATAGAACAACTCTAATAGAATGGTAATCTGAGAAGTATTATACTACAAAACTGAGAAGTATTATACTTCTAAAAAAAAACTAACAATGGGTGTATAGAATTTTAAATGCCTTGCTGTGTTTACTTTCATCCCTACTCATGTGTAAAGTTTCAAGCTATAAAATACTTTGAGATAAGCTTCAGTTCAGCTAATGTTGATTTAGAACAGATCAGCTTTCAGAGTCGGGTGGAAGGGGAAGATAAAAACATCATCCTATAAATAAACAACTTTCACAGGTTGGTGTTAGTCGCAATAAATAATAATACCACAGGGTTGACGTTCAGTGATTGCTTATTGATAAATAAACCACTTTCACAGGTTGGTGTTAGTCGCAATAAATAATAATACCACAGGGATGACGTTCAGTGATTGCTTATTGATAAATAAACAACTTTCACAGGTTGGTGTTAGTCGCAATAGATAATAATACCATAGGGGTGACGTTCAGACATGGCTTATTTAAATGTCTTTATTATTTATATTACAAATTGGCGTCTGTGTGGGGGGGGGGGGCGATTCCAAAAAATATCTCAGAAGGGGCCCTCCTACAGCAGTCACTCTTCCTATTGAGTAGGGGCCCCCAAAAAGACTTGTGCCTTTAAAGATGTCATTGATAGGCCTATTACATTCAAATAATCAGATGCTTTACCATGAGACATGTTCCTTTCAAAAACAGATATTACAAATGTGCTTTGTGATTCGCGATATTTATATTTTATTCATACAATGTGGATGGTGCTTTTTCTGATCTGATAGACAAATAAAATCCCATTAAAATATCTACATATAGTTAGCCTTTTTTTATATTATCCGCGTCTATAGACAATTATTCTGATTGAAATTTTCAGCTGAGTTTATGTATTCATACAATTTTTTTTTAACTGCGTGATATCTCCCGTGGTTTATGATACACTCCATTAAATTTGCGTTCGTGAGAACTTTGGTGCGGTTACAGCTAAGTGTTTTGAATGGCCGATCTCTGTAAAACTTCCCTGTACACAATTATTCGTACACATCATAATATTTCAGTTGTGACACAACGAATGTTTTTGTTCAAATGATATAATAGAAGTTGAAAGAACATGAGTGAAGAAGTGAGAGAGTTCATTCTTAATGTGCACGATCCGTATAAAGAAAGTTATTTTAGTTTCTAAAGCCTGGGTGTTTAGCTATGTAATAATAAGCCATACAAAAATATGTTCAATAATTATTTTTAACGGGGAAAACTGCAAGGTTATATTTAGTATAAATTCTGAGAAGGTTTCTGTTGTTGTTTTTTGTTTTATCTAGGTAGAAAATACTTAAAAAGAGTCTCACCATAGTCAATTAGTCAAAATTTAGTGAGCAAAAGTAGCTAAATAATTGTGAAGTGGCTCTTTGGGAGCAGCACTAAACTCATCGAAAAGTCACATAGTCTCTAAGAGCCAAGTCACATAGTTTCTAAGAGCCGCCTATGACCACCACTGGCCTAAGCTTCTAAGTCTACGCATGTGTGCCCTATTTGAATAGCTACATATACGTGTAAGTGCTATTAATGCGAATGTCCAAGCTTTTTGTCCATCTATATCAGTATTGCCCAACATTCGGCACACGCCCGACGGGAGGAAGGAGGGCACTTTGATCATTAAAGTGGGGGTAATTAAAAAAAAACAATTATTCAAATTTCATTTATTTGATGATGAATTTATTTCTCTTTTGAAAATTTTGTGGTGATGAAGGTGCATACTAATTATAGAAAACCTTAGGAATAGTAGTATGGCCGGCCAGTATGACAGGCCAGGGCCCTAAATGGGCTGTAGAGCCAAGGAAAGAGGAAGATTAAAAAAAACGTTGGCAATCAATTAAAAGCCCTTACAACTTTATTCGTAAAATCTTCATAAAAACAACAATTATGTATTTACAAATTTTACTTCGCAACGTTTCATTTCATTATTGGTATGTTCTAAAGACTGATCAATGCAAGCAAGCCAGTAATTAGTAGTATTTTAAGCAGTCTCGGTTTTGTTTAGTATTTTATTTTTATAGTACGATGTGATTTTTCTGCATTTGGCTAGAAATAAGTTTACACATTTTTATTTTAGTGTTATTTTAGTACAACGTAAATTAAAAAAAAAATTGAAGTAAATCATGGCAAAAGGAAAAAAATCATGTCGAAACAATCTGTGTACTTAATATATCTTCTTGTTGCTACTTCGTTTATTTTTTTAGATTACCATTGTTGATGTTTTTTCTGTTATTTTAAACATACGAACATTGAAAGTATTTGATGCATGAAAAAAATGTTTTTTTGATAACAAACGACAAGGTAGGCTACTCCCGTTATTTGATATTTTTTCCCGAAGAAATTTAATGCATTGTTTTATTTTTACTTCTAGGGAGGAGTCATTGTAAGGATTACCACAGACAATGTTAAGACAGACTGAGTGATACAGTTACAGGGTAAGAATGACCACAGTACCACACAGACAATGTTAAGACAGACTGAGTGATACAGTTACAGGGTTGTGAGCAGTTTGTGGAAGACATAGTCTCATCATATGTCTTAAGAAAAGGCATGAAGTGAGAAATAAGATTTCAGCTAGATAGATAGACAGATGGGTCGATAGATATATAGACAGACAGACAGACAGATAGACAGACAGACAAACAGACAGACAGATAGATAGATAGATAGATAGATAGATAGATAGATAGATAGATAGATAGATAGATAGATAGATAGATAGATAGATAGATAGATAGATAGATAGATAGATAGATAGATAGATAGATAGATAGATAGATAGATAGATAGATAGATAGATAGATAGATAGATAGATAGATAGATAGATAGATAGATAGATAGATAGAAGTAAGATGTTGCCCCCTCCTCTTATTGCGAAACTACAGTATTGGTGAACTGAACTGAACCGTCACGACTTAAAGATACAGAACCAACCTCAGACCCCCCCCCCCCCACTCCTTTCAGCATACGTTAAGAGAGTGAATACGATGTTTTATTCAGAGTAAGACAGGTATTCCAGGAAGAGAGATTGCCCTGGAGATAAAAACAAACCGTGTGATAACTGCACGCTTCATCGGCAGCCTGTAATAATATCCGGGTACTCAGTTGAGAATGACAGGAAAAGAAAAACTAAATATTTTTGTAGAGTAAAAGACAGGCCAAAATGTCAATGTAGAAACTTCATACTACATATGGGTATAAATAACTAGAGTGGGGTGGGGAGATTAAAGGGCAGACCAAAATGTCTAGCTAGAGTGGGGTGAAGTTATTTAAGGACCGACCAAAATGTCAATGCGGAAACTTCGTATCAAATAGGTGCATGTCTAAGTAAGACAGTCTAACCATAGCATTACTTTTAAGCGGTTTTAACATAATTTACAGACCTGAGTAGAGATGAGTACAGTTAGTACGATTTTAGAAGCACAATTCTTTATAAACTTTTTACTATTTAGAAATGTTAACTTCATATTTGCATGCATCATAAACATACCTATCTTACTGTATATCAATGTCAGAAATTAAATAGTGAGACACACATGATGGCAGAATTTTTTTTTATGTGCAAGGGCCCGAAAGCCTTCTTTGGACCGAGCCCAGGCGAACGTGTCTCACTGCGCCCCTCACAGTCAGCAAGTTTGTAACATTAAATAACTGGCCAAAAAAAATTAATTTACTTATAAAGAAGTAAAAAAACAAAACAAATGCAAGCGAATGCGAAAACGAGTCGTGAAAGAAAATATGGAGACAACAGAATATTAATTGAAACCTGATTGCTAGTAATCATTTCCGTTAACTACAGTTGTACTTTATCATAGACAGACGTGTTAGTGAGATGAAATAAAGAGAAGATGTTTACAAAATATTGTTTAACTTTCTTCTTGACAGTTCTCGGTCAAGTGAGGAAGCAGTGGCTAATACAACTTTCAGACCTCAAAGAATAAGTTACTGATGAGTTTTTCGTGTATTTTTTTTAATAGAGCTGCTGATTAATGCCGTTAATGCGCGATTAACGCGTTAATAATATGGAATTGAAATGTTTAACGCAACATTAAAAATGCGATCATTTTGACACAAATGCTGTTACAGGAATTGATCATAAAAGGTCGGAACTTTGAAAGAAAAATCGACCGCAGGAACTGGAGTGACCCTGGATTGTTAACTTGAAATCATAGCAGAAGGATGACCTTAAAAACAAAAGGATTGTCATTTTCTAATTTTATTTTCTGACCCTGAATTATACAATTAGTTAACATCTGCTGATGCTTTGACACTTTGATTGACAGGTGCCATTGGTTCAGAATGAATTATGAAACGAAATTTCTTGTCAGTCTTTGGGGGAGGGGGGGGGACAGAGTGGGGTGATGATGGGGTAAGCCATAAGTAATAAATGATTTTTGTAGGGGAGAAGGGTGTGCCGTGAAGTGGTCAAAATGTGACCATAGTTGGAGGGGGTCGAGTTAAAAAAAAAACATTAAAAAAAAGTGTTCCTTAAAAAGTGAAGGAGCTGTTTCTGGCTAGGCTTATCTATTATTTTTAAGAACAAAAAATCATCTCTTGAAATGACACATGTGAATAAACTGGTATGAATTAATAATTTAATTTACATATATGCCGATCTTTAATGCTCCTGTAACAAGTTTAAAGAGATGAGCCATATTCGAAACTGACCTTATAATGCCATTTTATAGAATATAACAAGGGCCGCACTAAGGGCTTTTTTACTTGGTAAATTTTATTATAAAAAAAAAAACCGCACAACAGTCAATTTAACAATATTTAGAGAATACAAATTAATAACATAATAGATGATGGCTCTTTGAAAGCCACAAAAAAAAAATTAATGAAAAGCCATTAGGGCTGCTAGAAAATCTATCTGGGGGTCCTGTAAAAACCTCTAAACAATGGGCCCCTTAACGCTCCCCCATTCCCACCCCTCCAATAAAAAAACATAAAAAACTCTATGCTCGAGGAACCGTATAATTGTACTGGTTGCACATCCCCCTCGCAGCCGCCCTGCTGAAACTTATTTAGCTTGAGGGTCCCAAATATCCTTAAAGTCTCTTAGCTAAAGCCATTAAAGATAAGAGCATCTCTGAGAGATGTTTTTTTAAGCTCTTGTCTATTATATTTAGAACACTGTTACAAGAAAAATGGAGAAATGTACGAACTTGTGCTAAGGCAGTATTAACGAAAGTAAGATAATCTCCTCTGACTAAAACTGTGTTAAGATGTGTACGGTAGGCCAACTACCGGACAGGCGGGGAAGACATTGCAGTGAGACAACATCGGTACATGTCACGTAGTGACTGCAGCTGACTGTAGTGACGTATTTCACATAGTTTTTAACAGGTGGATGGTGGACGAATGATGAAAATTAATAAATGATACATAATATTATGAACATGAAGATCCTCAGTGATGACTCAAACATGATGTGAAAATGTCTTTTATATGGTTAGAGAACTGTTTAAACTTCTAAAAGATTTCTGTAAGGCCACACTTCTCTCTCACAGATTTACATTTAACCAAGTCAAGAAATCCATGAAACAGTTTTACTGTGAGTTAAACCTTACCAACAATATTGCTGAGATTCGTGGAAGAGATAACAACGATGTAGCTATAGGTTCTAGAACAACACAGGTGCTCTATATGTGGCAGTGTTATCATACCTAAAGGTTCCGAAACAACACAGTTGCTCCACATGTGACAAACAATGAAGTTCATTTGTTGGTGTACATGGAGATTTTAAAAAATCTCTGAATGTATTCGAGTCATACATGTTAAACCTGTGATAAGTTATTGTCTTCGATGATATGTGTCATCTGTCACAGTCAACATCTATTGATTATTCAGCTGTGACTGGTGTTATGTCTATTATTGTGTCTTCTGCCACTAGTTTATGTATGTGTCGGTTATGTCACAAGTTTATTTCTGTGGATGTTTCAGCTATATTTTACTTCTATATACGTCACTAGCTTACGTCTTAAAATACTAGCTACACAATTTCTGATTTTTGAAACAAGGGGGTTCTATATTTATTTTTAAGTAAACTAATGTTAAACAAAATAATTTATTTATTTTTAAAATACTTTGATTAAAGACCAAGATGTATTGATTGGAGCGACGTTGTCACAAATAACAATATGGAGATTCAAAAGTTGTTTTGTAGGGGATAAAATAACATTAGTGGAGCCTGTTACTTAACGTGCCATACTGCTCCATTAGCAATGTTTTAGAGCAAATAATTTGTCATTTTGAAATCTTACACTAAATAAAACATGGAGTTGTTTGGTTTTAAACAAACCTATTAGTTTTCATCAAAATCTGTTATTGGTGTAAATAAAAACATAAATAGATAATACACAATATTTCACTGCCCCATACTGTTTATTCTAATAAAATCTCTTCAAAAGTAACTTGTTATATACACAGTGCCACAGAGAAGTTGAAAAACATATCAAAACTTTGCGGCTTGTGCATTTAAATAATCAGACTATGGGCATGAAATGTCCTTAACACATTGTTGGAGCAATTAAATTCATAAAAATAAAACGTCAATTACGTAATATGTTGGTAATTGGTCTTTATTGACGCAACTGAAATGAAATTCAACTCTTGTTACCGCTGTTATGTTCTGGTCGACTTTGGACCAACGCGACTAATTTTAGATCTGGCCATATATATAATCGATATTATCAATATCAGTCAACAGAAAAGGTTTGATTTGGATCAATCAGACGCGGCAAGTCACATTTGCCTTAATTGCCGGTATTAAACTCTACTACTACAAAGTGTATTATAAGCACACATCTTAAGGCATGCCTATAATTACTGGAGATAATCTTTGAAGTGTTAACATTGGGAATGTATTCAGAGGGTCTATTAATGAAATAAACAGCCTACTTAGTTGTTAAAAGAAAAAAAAATAGCTAATAACTCACCATTTATATATGTGAACAACAAAACAATAAGAACACAGCACTTGCTCCGAGCCATACTTTCCTGGCACAATGAACTGGTCGGCGGGCTTTGCTAATTCTACACCAGTATGTCAATCACTGAATCAGACAAACACATATGGTCAAGCTACATAATGAAGAAAGTCAAACACAATGCAAAGTGGCAGAACATAAAACACCGCCTAGTAATGGTAGTTACACGGGAATTATTTTCAATAAAATGTAACCTATATAGTACTAATTCCTACACAGAAATGCATGTATATATATATATATATATATATATATATATATATATATATATATATATATATATATATATATTAGACCTTCATTATTTTATACTTATAGCTTTGTTTATATATTGACTTTCAAAAAAACTGAACTACACAACGAGTCCTTGCGTGAACATTACAATGAATAAATAATCGCCAATGAAAAGTCGAACATAATAAAATAATCTCCTCTATTCAAGCAACCATCCTAAGCAACAACAAAAGCTGACAGCATGAACACACCTGTAATACTATGACGGTACAACAACGTAATGTGCCCAGTTTATCACACTATATTGCATCTCATGGCACAGTCTCGCCCATTCCTTGACGCTTGGAAAAAAATCCTCCATGAATCCCCCCTGATAAGAGAATATACTGTAGCCTATATACCGGTAAATATAAATAGTGTCAGCGACAAAGCGCAGGCGTAAACTAAGTCCAAAACGAGTCACACGCAAACTGAACGTAAAAACTGTTGTGTTACAAGGGAAGGTAAACTTGACTGTGTACGGCGTATGGAGGGGAGACTGGGGTGAGGTGGGGGGGGGATATATGTGTGTTCACTGTGACCCCCCGGCGGATATCTTTGAATATGCGTGTATATATTACAAAAAAAAATAACTTCTTAGATCCGCGACACTGGCAGTTTTAGTTTGTCCATTTACCTGTTGCAGCACAACCTTCATAGGCGGACTGAACTAACGAATGTCAGAGATATATTTCTTTATGATGACGACTTGTCTACGCCATAGCCCATTGAGATTATAATGATCATTACATCCTAAAATGCGAGGTATAGAACAGTGGTAATTAGTGAAATTATGAGCGTAACAGAAAGTGGAATGTTGTTTCAATTTTTTTTCTTTTTTTTAAATTAGATTACTTTCAAAGTAATTTGCACTATGGGGTATTTAATTTCACACCATCAGATTTAATTATAGACACCCCCACACACCCACACACACACCCACACACACACCCACACACACCCACACACGCTCATGATATATATATTTTGTGAGCACCCCCTTTCATCAATCGTGTTCATTGTCCGTAAAATACGCACACCATTGTTGATTTGTTTTTTTTTTTATAATTATAAGCTTTTAATTAGTTTCATTTTCTGTGTGTTGGTTTTCCAATCCTGTAACACTATTTTGGATATTTTTTTTAATGTAGTGAGAAGTCTCAAATTCGGCACACGTGTAGATTCTTCATGACAGTGCCCGATTTTAATAAGTTCGGGTACATGCATTAATATCGTGTATAATTACGAAGCCAATTACTTATTAGTAATGTTTATTGTGGGAAAACATTTGATTCGAGTTTATCATGCCAAAATAAGTACGAAGCATAACACAGGCAAATTTATTAAATTATGTTATGTTAAAATATACAGCATACAATAGCAAGTTTTATTCTTTAAAAACTAAAAAGTAAAAAATAAAATATTTTTTTTATGTATAACGATCCATTTGGTGCATTCTTGAGGTCAGCGATTAAGAACCACTTCAGTGCTTGTAATCAGTGCTCGATTTACCTCCGGGGATGCCGGGGATATCCTCGGCACTGAGGACTGGATGACATTTATCTCAGGCTCTGCGGAATTTTGTTTTCATCCCCAGCACTGATTTTTTTTTTAAGTCGAGCGAGCACTGGTAAATATTTCCGTTTAACTTCAAAATTTGGTACTGCGCTTCTGTCTACCGAATCAATAGAAATAAACGTACATTAAGAGTTAGAAGCATTTTTTTTTTTGTAATCTTCGGTTCTAATTTTCTGTTCACTTTTAATTCGTCGCTCATAAATCGTAAGGCGCAAGTTATCAATCGAAAAAAAATATTTTTATATACAAATCCAGCCAAAGATTTAAAGTAAAACTTTTATTTTATAATTTTAAATTGAGATGTCTAAAGAGCCGTCTTGCAAAAACGTTAACCAAAACAAAGTTGTCTTTTTCAAACAAACAACTGTATTTCAAGGAGTCAAATCTCAAAAAGATGATCTTCATACTACGTCTGCAGCATGAAAGTCATTTGTTACAGTATATCCGTAGCAATAATTTGTTACTACAAGTTTAGATTATCCGACTTTAATAAGTTTAATTTGAAGTTGAAATCAAAATACCTAAGTATAGACCCCTCAGCCGCGCCGTAGAACTGATGATGGCTGGCTTAGAATTGTTATGGCTGGCTAGCCGGCTTAAGCTGTGGCTTAGGAAAATACCTAGCACCCCTGTTGAAAGCCGGATCCCAACGATCGCACTCTCTCTCTCTCTTGAACTCTCTCAGTAATCTGCGGGCTGAGACTTAGTCTCTTAGAGCCCGTGAGATCAGACTTGCTGTGTCTCTCAACATCTGGAGACTGCCATAGAGCCCGATGGCCAGCAAGCTTCCGGACTGGTCCGCCCTGTGGTCCGCCAGTCCGGGGCACTCGAAAAGCAAATGATCTACGGTTTCCTCCACTTCCCTGCAGTGTCTGAAAAGGGTGTCGACATTGGGCCTCAACCTCCCAAAGTACGCGCCAATAGGACAGTACCCAGTACGGAACTGGGCAATTAGCGCCTGCTCGACACGCCTAAGCTTCCACCACGGGTCAGTTTTGGACGGCCGCTCCAGAAACTTTCGGACGTTAACTCCGTTCACCCCATGAGCCCAGCCCGAGAACCACTTTGATTGTCCAAAGAGACAGATCTTGGAACGTGATGCCTCAAATAGGTTAAAATATAAAAATCGCCCAGCAAATGGGACAATTTTTAGGTTTTGTAGTGCCCTTCTTCATCCCCACCACAGCCGGGAGTGTGAGGCCATGCAGGCACCACGGGAGACATGAGAGGAACTTGAGCCATGACCTGGAAAATTTTCCTTGGTCTTCACCGGAGATCGAACCAGGTACCTTCAGGTCGACAGTCGAACGTGTTACCGCACGACCATCCGTCCCCCGATCGCACTAGGTATCACCGATATTTTTTTATGAGGGAGGTAACTGTCAAAATATTTATGTACTATACTTTTACTAGTCATACAAACAACAATTTTGAAATAAATAAATAATACTTTTTTATTCATTGTATATAAAAAGTGAATATAAAGATTTATGTTAAAAATAATAAAAAAATAATAAAAATTTTAATTAAATTAAGAACCAATTTTAAAAAAAATGTAAAAATACAAAAAATGAGTTAGATTTCAAGTGTTATTATATTATGCTACTTGCAAAATTTTCATGAAGTACTCCACTAGAGAACAAGTAGTACTGTAATTGATTGTTGAAGTCAATTAAATTCACGTGTGCTGGAGTTTCATTTAGAAATATTGGAATGATATTCATATGAACACTCCATCCTGGCCTGAGAGACATACCATGATCTACGGGGTATAGATCTTTTGGGTTCTCTAATCAGGAAAAAAAACCTTCTTTCTTGCGAGGGTGGTGGCACTGTGGTCAATGAGGACTATCCGACATCGCAGTATTCACAGCTGGCGGTGGTGACGGATGTGGTCGGCACATAACACCCTTCCACTCTGTCCCACTCAAGCATACCTGCGCAGCCTGCCATTTCGGGCTGAGGGTACAGGCACACTACACCTTCCCCTCTGTCCGAGTGGCAGGAAAAAACCCCTCGCCTTGCCATTCTGGCCGATCAGCAGTACACGCACCCTGCTGGTCTGGCCAGTTTTGGGCAAGGAATAAAACCCATCTTTCTGGCATCCCGGCAGATGATAGCGGGCACACTCACCCCGCCGCTCTGTAGGGATGGCAGATGTGCATCAACGCCTCCAACAGTGCTGGTGTGGTATGCACACTACACCCTACCATGCTGGCAATGGCGGCGTAAAAAAAAAAGGTTAAAATTAATATAAAAAAAATGTTTTATATAATTTTTGGATGCGATTTTCGTAATCGCTTTAAAATGACATGAATTACTAATTCCGAATCTCACACGGCTTAGAAAAGTTTTTGGTAGCTTGGCTTAACATTTTTTGTGGCGGCTTACAGCTTACAGGCTTCGTGGCGGCTTACGGCGGCTTAAGACGGCGGCTGAGGGGTCTACCTAAGTAGCTGGATGTATTGATAAAATAATGTTTTATTCTGCATGCACTAGATTTATGTTTAATGGTAACACTGGAATAAAACCATTTGCTCGTAAACAGTGTAATGTAAGTTTTCAAGACTGATTCGCAGCTATAAGATACGTCACATGTTATAAAATTAAACCAAACAGTGTAATCTAAAATGATTTTTCTCTTGATGATGCTGATATTAATACTCTGACAAGGCGTATCTAGGAATTGAACCTCGGGAAGACCAGTATATAAGCCAGGGGATACTTCAATATTTTGATGCAAAGTTGTATGCCACAATGTGGTTAAAAGACGGAAGGAATTCTGCCAACGATGTAGCCTACCTTCAGGCAAACCAACAAAGGAATTAGTTATGGAACAAGGTCATAATTTGTTTAAATAATAGAAATAATTATGAGTAATGAAATATTTGATTTCAACAAACAGAGAATAAATGAAAAATTTGCATTTTTTGTTAAAAATAAATTCATTGCTTGTCCTATTAATGTGCAGCTTCAAAATTTGTTTGAACCAACGTGAACTATGTTAATTAAGACAAATGTTTTCCACATTTTAAAAATATTATTGTTGGTTTTGTCTATGAAAATAAATTAGTTACTTGTTGGCCCATGGATTGTAATTGAAGATCCTCAAAAAAATTGTTGGCATCTCGCATCCGCTGGGGATGCCGGGGATTTCCCCGGCACTGAGAATTCACATGCCCGGCTCTGGTTTAGCTTTTTTCATCCCCGCCGGGGATGACATTTATCACAGGCTCTGTAGAAAATTTTGCTCATCCCCGACACTGGTTTTTTCTTAAATCGAGCACTGCTTGTAATTAATAAAATTTAGCAAAGATGTTTTATCTCTCCCCCCCCCCCCCACAAAAAAAAAAAAACAACAACAACTTCTTAGAGGACTTAGAAAGACGAAAAAATAAAAATAAATTCTTACCCCATTTTAAAGCTACGTCGTCATGTGATCAGGAACGCAGCCAAATTCTGGGGCCATTGTCAAAATACGACTACGTGCCCCCCTCTGGCCTCATTAGTCCATTTTTGCATCAATCTTGTAGGCAATATACGCTTTAAAAAAATACGAAAATTGATAGTTCTTAATATATATTTCACATTCAATATGCATTTAATACGATTTTACAGACATATTTTAATTGTTTTGTCAACGCAAGATTTCAAAATGACATTTGTTTTAACAAAAAATTAAATGCGGAGTTTCTTTTCCATCTTAGCCATAGATATAAAGAACTAGATCGACCACACTTATCATTTAAGTTCTTAAACGGAAGTCGTTCATGGACATACTTCATGGGCCACCGCCATTTAATTTGGTGCTCATATAAAGTACACTGACATACATAACTCACATTGATAAAACAAAAAAATATTTTACGGCGATTTTATGAAAAATAAAATCGAACATTATTTCTCTGAACTAAGCAACAATGAGACCTAGCTGGACACTAACTAAATTTATATGTTGACGAGACGTTTTCATAATATATATTGTTGCATTGAAAACAGGCTTCCTTAGAGACTTAATCAAACTTTCAGCATTTTTTTTAAGCTAAGCACGGATAAAATGACCCTTAATTTTTTAAAAGTTAAAGTAAATTATGTCATTTCATTTAATTATAGACAGGCTATCTATAGTATACGCAGTGACTTGTCAGGACCCCATGAATGTAAGAGGGTCCCGTTATTATGCCATAATTTATGGCTTGGCAACTTTAGCGACCGCCTATGATCATCACTCCCATTACTCCCTTTTTAGATTTAATTCCTATAAAATATAATGCTATGGTACCCCTCCACCCAGACTAGTCAATTACATTTGCTAATACTTCTGACTGAAAGGGACCCACTTTAGTCCATCATATGGGTCTTCATAGCATCCTCCGGTTGGCCTGTGGGTCCATAATGCTGTTTAGACAGTATGCAGTAATGATTAAATAGGCATACCGTTTATATCACACAGTCAGTGTGATTACTGTGTAGAAGATGTATGTATTTTTCTAAAAAATATTCGCAAAAGAAAACACATATCCATTTTTTTTCAATATACTAAAATATCGCCATCTCTTTGTCTTCTATAAAGAGCAAATAAAAGTATAACTATCTTGACTTAAGCATAGTCTATAGTTGGTCTATAACATCATGCCAAACATTTATTTTAGCTTTGTTAAAATCTGACATAGGTATTTTAGGCACCGTCAGTTTTTATTGTAATGTTACATTGGTATTAGACTTTTTTTGTAACAATTTAAACTATTGTAACTAATTCAATGTAATGATAACAATACAACATTTTAATAAACAAAACAAAAAAAAAAGATAAGTCAAAATACAATTTAGATATTTTAATGGTGATAAAATATTTTTTACAGTAGTATCAAAGAGTAGATATGTGTAAGTTGTCATTTTTTTCCTGTATGTAACACTGTGTTTTTGTATATAATGTTATGTACTTGTTGATGTAATGCTTCTCCAAGGTAACACCGTGTGTTCCTCACTGCTGCTTCAAATAACTATACTGGTTTTATGTAGCTGCCGATATCATAACTGGTTTATAATCTTAAGTAGCGTTCAGTCTCGTTGCACTCTCAAACAACACACCAATCAATGAGGCAAAGTTCCACGATTCAATTATATTTATTAGATAATAAGAAAACATATGTAATCTGAACTTGTTGCAGCAGTATTCACAAAAATGCTTCGTACACAATATAACACGTAGTATTCCAGGTCCCCGAAAGGATTATCTGGCAATACTTTGACACTTAGTATCCTGCGTCCCCGAAAGGATTATTCAGAGATACTTCAATAAAATAGACTTTGACTGTGTACTGTAAAACTCAATAACTTGATAGCTTGTGCCTCTATTATTTCTCCACTAACTTCTCCTCCAACTATCTCTACAACTGGTGTTCTGATGTCTCTATCGTCAGTCTGTCGAACTGTCGGTCTGTCGATGTCTCTCGTAGGTCTGACGAAATCTCAGTTACCTCAGATATTTATGTGATTGTGAATTATCACGTGCCCCAAACGCCCAGAACTTCTGATTGGTTCCCTAACACCCTTTCTAACTCATCTACATATTAATGACTCTTATTCCAGCCTAGGGATTGGTGCGGCTAAAACTCACTATGGGCTAGTATTCCTTTGTCTGCCTAATTACATCTATCGTCACCTACCTCTGGGGGCATAGACCTGTGATGACAACCTAATTCTACCCTAAACAAAGATACCGCTGGAATTCTAGTTATCAAAACATATGACTGTGTCCTGGACCCATGAGTTTGAACAGTGGTTCTAAAATTGTATGAATCTATCTAAAGCTATTGTTACACTGTATAATGTATAAAAATCTAATTGCATGAATTATTTAATTAACAACATTTACATTATAAAAAGGAAAAACAATTATAATGAAAAAAAGTAAGTACTGCTCATATTAATCTTAGTCTTGTGAAATGATAGAAGCACAGTTATTCATATCATCTGTTTCATATAAAATAAAAAGATTTAATCTTTCTAAATGGTTTTTTCTTTTTGAATAGTAAATATTTTAAATTTAAATCATGTGTTATAAATATATACAATATTCTAATAATTAAAAAACTTTGTGACATATCATTCTACTTTGTGCATATGATTTAATGAAATAAACTAGCCACTTTATTATATTTCAACATTTCAATAGACATGATCATACAAAGCAGCTTAATTTAAAAAAATAGCCAATTGACAAAACAATGTATTTCTTGCAACATGTGACTGGAAATTTACACTAAACAAATTTGCTTTCAATAGTCACTTTTTCTGAAATAATATAAAAAATGGGTACATATCTTTTTTAAAATAGTACTAATAATGACAATAGTTATTAATATACATAATATTAATCATTTTTAATGATAGTTACATGAACTATATAATTTTCTTTCTAAATACATTCATTCATGCAATAGTAAAAAACATTCTATCAGATATCGTATTATTGAAAAGTGCAGCCTTAATTAATTATTGATGGCAAGATAGTGCATCACCCTAAAATGAAATTTCTTTAAATTAAATACCAGTACATTTAAATTATATCTAGCTTTACCTTTTAAAAACAAATTTTATTTTGTGAAGTTAAATGGATTCAAAAGTCATGCAAATTTTTGGTTTCTGAATATTACAGTTCAACTAAACTTTTGTCTAATACTATTTTTTTTCATTGCTATGTTGGTTAGTGTTACTGTATGGTAGCATCTTAATTTAAAACTTCACTACAAATAAGTTTTAGAAGAATCTGTACATGAGAGTCAATACCATTGCTCGTTTCTAAAAAAGTTCAGTTAAGTCAGTAAAAAGTTGCTAGTAGGCAGTAACTGCATCATTATCTATTTGTAGGATATTAAAATTATTTTGAGGTACACCATTTGTGATGTTGCAAAATGTTCACCTGAATTCCAGCATTAGCCTCTACATAAAATGCTCTGAATTGCAGATGGATAATTGTTCCAACTACAAAAGTGTCCCATGGATGGAAAAAAAGACCAAAATATCTAAAACATTATTATATATTAAAATGAAATTTACTGTGCCTTTGATAGATTAAAATTTTTTACATCTTGACTCTGATGCAAACTTCAAGGCTATAGCCACAGACAAACTAAGTGTTTGTGTAGCTAAACTAACTTTCATTTTGTTATTTTATAGTGTACATGTTTATGAGAGCGTTTGCTGGCTGCCCTTAAGCCAATGAACACTTGATGTTTTTGTTTTGTGAATGTGCTATATTTCTGTTATTAATGGATGCGTGTTTTTGTGAGACTTAGTCTTAGTATTTCAATATGGATTACATTATTTATGATGACGTTATAAGAGCATGTGAGTAGCTACATTTTCCATTTTAAAACATTGTTTGTGTCCTTATTATGTTTAGTTTTAGTACTATAACTTAAATCACTTATTTTTTCTAAATCACTATGATTTTATTGAGATATATAATTTGTGTCCGGACCGTTTTATGGTCCAATATGGTGACCGATTTCAAAAGTTCGTTATTATATTAATTTTGGAAAAAAAATGAAGAAAGTATAGCCGATAGGAAGAGAAATGAACATTTATTATTATAAAGCTTAAATTCGGAAACATTAATTATAATTAGTTTGTTGTTTTTTCGTTTGTAATGTGTAAGGTTTGAAAGTTGCATAACCAATTGGAAGGAATACATTATATCGAATTTATATACTTTTATCATCTTTACTATAAAGTCAACATACATAAAATATATATCATAAGAAAGATTGTTTAATTTCCGACATGTTGATATATAGATCATACTATTTAAGATTGTAGTTGATAAATAGTTGCACAATAAATAAAGTCTATATAAACAGCCCACACTCAGGTCCTCCATTAAAAATAGTGATTATTTTCAATTCATAACAACTTTATCAAATCTTGATCAATTTTAGTAATTCTTACACTGTTGTAAAGGAAATTGAATGATGTTTATTTTATCTCGATATACCTATAGGCTATTTTTATAATCTCCAGTTAAAATTTTCAGTTGAAAATAGGGTTTAAAAAATCAAAATTGAAAAAAAAATTCTCATACTTTTCTGAATAATAACTTTTTAAATATCAATTGTATAACTTTAATTCTTTCACAGAATGAAAGATAA
Organism: Bulinus truncatus; assembly: GCA_021962125.1. Classification (NCBI taxonomy): domain Eukaryota; kingdom Metazoa; phylum Mollusca; class Gastropoda; family Planorbidae; genus Bulinus; species Bulinus truncatus. Next base: position 3,015,250 of record JAGDYQ010000114.1, on the reverse strand, counting down.
TTCATTTCTTTGTAATAAAATGTATACTTTTAAAAAACTATCTCTATTACTTTAAAAGTTACATGCGTTTTTGTGCACCCACCCGTTTTTTCCCAAAACTTTTTGCTCAAGCCCAAAAACCCTCAGTAATTGCAGGGTATCTCTAGTTTTTCCCCTAAGGAACCAATGGGTTAAAGTACAGTGACAGTGTGTACACTATTACATAAGTGAAGAGTTAAAAACTTCAAGTTGAAAAATTAACTAAAAAATACTGCTGATTCTTAGGTACTTCAGTTGCTATGTTGTGGTCTGCTAGAAATTACGTACATTTTCATTTTTTTTGAAAAGCAAAATGGGGGCTCTCTAATTTAGCAAAATTAATATGTATTACAAAGAAATTTAAGAAAATAAAGTAAAAAAATCGATAAAAAAGTGAATTTTGATTGATTTGATATATTTTTTATCTTCCTTTATTATGTTGTTAAAAAGTTGCACTTCATTGAAAAAATAGGTCAGTTTATTTACAAAAAAAAAGTACTTTAGAGTGTTGTCTTATTATGTCTTGGCTAAAATTAATTTTTCATTTTCCTGTAAGTGTGTCAAATTTCAAGCTATTTAGACTTGTAACAGAATGTTAATTTTTTGTAGCAGAAATGTCACCATCTCTGGATTATCAAAATGTTTCTTTTTCCTGACAGGAAGTCTTCCATTGTTTACAAATTTTAATGAAAAAATCGTTTTTTTTAGTTCTTAATATGGTCCTCAATAAATTTAATCTTTTATTTAGAGATATTTCTAAAACAGTATTAAAAGAATTTTTACATAGTTTTGATATGTTTTAGGCTTATTGTTTGTTAAAATAGCAAATTTATAACTAATTATGAGTGCTAGTATTTTTATTAAGTATTAGCATGAACCATGCCTATGGCATGTGTTGATGTGATGACTATTTTAAGCTTAATGCTAGCATTTTAGTATTAATTTTTAATTAATCTAACTTTTAATAGTTATTTATATTTTAGTTATATGAATATATTTGTAACATTAAAATCAGTAATTTTTTGTAGCAGAAATGTCACCATCTCTGGATTATCAAAATGTTTCTTTTTCCTGACAGGAAGTCTTCCATTGTTTACAAATTTTAATGAAAAAATCGTTTTTTTTAGTTCTTAATATGGTCCTCAATAAATTTAATCTTTTATTTAGAGATATTTCTAAAACAGTATTAAAATAATTTTTACATAGTTTTGATATGTTTTAGGCTTATTGTTTGTTAAAATAGCAAATTTATAACTAATTATGAGTGCTAGTATTTTTATTAAGTATTAGCATGAACCATGCCTATGGCATGTGTTGATGTGATGACTATTTTAAGCTTAATGCTAGCATTTTAGTATTAATTTTTAATTAATCTAACTTTTAATAGTTATTTATATTTTAGTTATATGAATATATTTGTAACATTAAAATCAGTAATTTGTTTAAGAATAAACAAAAAGGTTAGCTTAGTCTACTGTTATTACTAAGACTAATGTGTGACTATAACTTATAACTACAAACAGTGTGATTGTACACACAGCTCTGCTAATAATATGAGCTTTTTGTCTTTACCCATTGTACCATTTAGAATTTACCCCCACCTTCACCGCCCCCGGCATGTGAAACTTTCCCCTCCCATCTTAGTGAGTATGTTATGTAACCCAAGGTCATGGTCAAGCCAAGCTCCCAACTTACTTAGTTGCCTTAATGGCACATGCATAGCAAGCTGATCACCTCCACCCCCGACCTTTATTAAGTTAAGTTAGAAATAAGTTAATAGATAGTAGATGAGAGAAAGATGTAGTAGAGTATAGCGCTGACAGGCTTAGAGTAAACATAGGTAGATATAAGTAGTTTGTTATAGTAGAAGTAGTCAGAAGATCTTTAAATAAGCGAAGTTGTATTATAGTTGTATTGAAGTGTTTGTTATATTGTGTACTGCATAGAGTTTTGTTCTTCATATAATAGTCTTGTAGAACATGAACTAACATATTTGGTGAGCTTTTTAAAATCACCGTAACATATTTAGCACATTTAAAAGTCGACGACGTCACATATTTGGTGAGCCTGCCCTCAACATATAAATTCTGATACCACACTTATATTGTGTGATAAAGTGAAAGATAATAAATCTGCCCTAGCACGTCCATTCAGTGCGTTTCTTTTTTTTATGAAAATGTTAAAGATATTAACATATTATGTAATTAAATAATTTAATAAAAAAAAACTGAATTAAATTGAAATTGATAATCAAAAGTTGAAACAACAACAAGTTCCATGCATTTAGTGCAAAAACAGTAAAAGCAACATTTTCTATTACACTTCTTATTTATTGTCATTTTTTGCACACAAAAATCATTTTTTTTGTTTTTCTGTGTTAGAAACTATAAAATCTCCAATAACAAACAAATAATTAAACATTTCTCATTAGTTTCTCAAAAAATAAATATGTTTAATGGTCTGTGAGTGCAAAAAGTAGCATTCAGGAAAGACGAAAATTAGGACCCCCACCAGCATTATATGCATATTCTGTGCAACCTTTTTGAAAATAGTGGTAAATTTCTTTATAGTTTGAAAGTAGATACACACATTTATAACAATTTAACATATTAAAATTTCATCAGAATATCTCAAGTGGTTTTAAAGTTATAAGCTTTTTAGTGACAAAATTACAAATTTGGGTCACTAATTCTGACCTTTTTTTGCCCTGTTTTCACAGACACAAAAAAATGTCATAACTTCGCTTCTAATTGAGCTAGAGAGATCATCTTTGCTGTTGTGAAAATGGTTTAATAAGCTCTTTAATATGGTATCATTCATTTTGGTGAATTTTTAATTTCACTTTTTTCACTGAAGTACCTACTGATTCTAATTCATTATTGTTCTTTATCTTTAATACCACATTACACTATTATCTTTCTAAATAAGTACAAAATGTGTTTACAAAGACAACTACCGTATGTTTTTTTTTTTCCCAAAACACGTTCACTAGTGTCGGAAAGAAAATCAATGTCGTAAAATGTCGGATTTCCACATACCTAGGAACAGTAATTTACCTTATTTTGAGCTGAGAAACAAGAAAGGTTCTGCTGTTTTCTTTAGTGTTGTATTAATGTTGTTAATATGAAAATCACTTCGTAGTACTATCTCTGAAGGTATTAGACATTTCCTTGTCTAATTGAAGCAATTAATCTACATTTAGCATTCTTTGAATTCCACACTTCCGCAACAACAGCCATTAAAATACTAGAAATTTTTATTTTTTCTCATAGAAGAGTAGCACCAAAGCTTACGTCGCGCCTTCTAACAGAAATGAAATCATTAGGGGGTATAACGTCGATCTAGTTCTTTATATCTATGATCTTAGCCCATTATCTGAAACATTTTTTAATAAACCTGATACGTGAAGTATGGAAATAGTGCTAACGCAAATCTTTCGATGTACAAAAAAAAAAAGCAACCTCCCAGTCGTGCAGGGCCTTTATTTTATTTTTTCCTTTTTTTTTTAATTTTTTTATAGACACAGTTATTTTTTAATTACTTATAGTGTGTGCAGGCTATTTATATTTATGTGATACACCCGTTATTTCTTCTCTAAATAGTCACCAAAAGCCCTCCCCCCAACTCCCCATTTCCATTCGTATTTTTTTTTCTTCCAAAAATAAACCTACAAGTTTTGCTTTGTTCACATCAAGTAAAAGGGCAAAAAAATATCTTTTTAAAAGTATTTTTATAAGTCAATTTTTTTGTTCTCGGACCCCCCCCCCCCTAATATTTCCTGCTGACCAATGAATTTAAGTTGATTTCCGCGTACTGAAATCCTAAAACCGTTCAACTGAAAATGTTATCAGTTTTCTATATTTTCAGCATACATTAAAGAATTTATATAAATATTTTTAATACAGAAAACACATTTTTATTTTTTTTATACGGTCAAGAAACATTTTTCTCGCGGGCCACTAATGGTCCACGTGCCATCCTTTGCCGACCGCTACCCTGAACATTAAATACGTCGATGAAGGTTTCAAAGATAAGATTTGCAGTGTGTAAAAAGTCTTTAGCATGATTAAATGCCTCAAAATTATATTAAAACCATGGTACTTTTTTTTTTATTTTTAAGTCGACAAATGTAATTTTGGTTTCACTTTGTGAAGAGTTTTTAAAGAAAATAAAACAGCACTATATTTAGACATTTGCTGCCGAACTTATCTACATCATGGCGATCTATGGGATATTCCCTGTTAGTTTCGTCAGGGCGCACATATTTTTACCAGCAGTACATTTTATAACTTTTTAAAATAAGCTTTTTACATTCATTATGGACACCTGACAAAAGCTTAGTGTTATGAGTGAGGTACTGAATGTCGAATGCGTCAAATCTCCAGATAATAATGCCAAATGCAATGGCATTGGCAGCACTACTGGAGATAGACGAGATCACACTCCATCAAGTCGGGCAACTGACCGTCGTGGACGCGGAGAAGGATATATGAACGAAAACAGACTAAAACAGTCTTCTTCAAGAACTGATATTAACTCCCGTGAAGACAGAAACCATTCCTATTCTGGACGAGATGGACCAAGAAGTAAGGAAATACCACGAAGAAGCACCAGTAGAGGGGGTACATCTCAAACATCAACAAACAGTTTTAGTAATTCAGTGAATTCAAGCAGTGTTACTGGTAGTAATAGTAACATTTCTAATCATAGCTCACGAGGGAGACGTCAAGATGATATTGAGAGAAGAGGAAATATCAACAATTCTCGCCCAGGTCGACGTATTGATGAATCACAATCACAGCGTAGGACACAAGGCCCGAATTCTTATGATAAAAAGAGTAATGGACTTGGTAATTATTTTAGACTATATTAATTCATTAAATTTAAGCGCTATGAATATGAGGAGCTTTCCCGACTTAAAAGCTAAATTGTAACATGTCTTATATAGCTTATTCTAATAGAGTAGTTCTAAATTTTAAGATTTGCGCCCACTTTGATTGTGAAAACTTCACTTTTCACGACCCACTTGAATGTCTTAAAAAATTATTTTGCTTTTTTTACCCTCCTATATAAAAATCTGCATCAAAAGAAAAATTATAAAGCGTCATTATTTAACTTTGCGGATTAAGAATTATTTAAATTATTAAAGTGTTGAGATACTGGTATAGAATTATAATATGCTTACAAGTTACATAGATTCTTGGTCCATTATTAATAATTTTAAATATTGTAGCGACCCACCTAAAATTCATATGTGCCCCTTGCATACTTTGCGTACCACTGTTGTATAAAGTTTTTTTCTTGTTAGTTATATATAATGGGGTATTTGATTTTTACTTTTAAAAAAATTAACTGGTTTGTTATTCTTATAAAAAACATGATGTTACTCTTTTTAAAACCTAACAAATAATTGCAAAAATTTATTTTGCGTATGTTTTCCTTTTTCACTAACAGATGAAAAATAATTTCGAATCAATTAAGCTAAGACATTTGGCTTCATGCTTTCAGACTTTGGCTGAAAATGTGAAAAGACTAAAAAAAATTTAACAAAATAATTGGTTAAATTTTTTTTGCTTCGCTGTTTAAATTTGCTATATAAATTAGAATTGAATCATTTTAAGCAAGACTAGCCTAATTCACTTACCACATTTTACATAATTTTGCTTTTTAGGGGATGGTAAGGATATGAATAAACCCTACATAGATGATCCACTTATAAAGCTAATGAAGAGAATCACACGTATTGGTTTTGAGCGAGAAAGGAGAATAACTTCAGCTAGACAACTTAAGGACTATCTTCTTGGACCGGAATTTAAATCTTCTAAGGTATAATATGTTCTGTTCATAAAATATGATGACTGGGATTAAAATGTTAATTTTTCTTAGTAGCTAACAAATGCATATCTTTCCAAAGCCATAGTCAAATTCTACTCCAAAATTCAGACTAAATTTGTGTTTATGTTTCAAATAGTTAAATGCTTGTGGCTTTTTTATTAAATTTACTATATAGCCATTCACATATTCTAGTAAATATTTTAATATTTTTAAAAGTGAATTTTCATGTATAGGCCTATGAATTTTGAAGGCTACCACACATTATTGCTAAACGTTCTGCATTGATAAGTTTCTAATAAAAACATTTGTAGTAATAAAGTATCCCCTCCCTACTTTTAAATGCTGATTCAGCTGATCAAAAGCCTGTCAAAAAATTATATGATAAATTTGCTTGTTTATATTATATTTGGATATAATGGTCATTTACTTTGCAAAAATTTTATAACTCCAACTCAGTGCTGTTCTTTCTTTTTTATTTAAAATCTTAGCTTTCATAATTAATTTTTTTTTCTTTGAAAATGAGTAACTGTTTTGCATTCTCAATCGACATGTTTAAACAAGCTAACTAGTCGTTGTGATTTTTTCATCAAAGTAAAACTTTTCTCTTTAGAACAAATGCTTTAGTGTTATGATCGTAGATGTTTGAAGCAATGTTTGTGTACACAAGCATCTCACTAGTTAACCAACCTAATGTGGCATAACTTAGCAGAAAATCCAGATACCTGGAACTATTTAAATACTTACTTTGTGTTGTTTCTGTAGAAATTTAAGTGTTCTTTTTATTCTAAATTTGATTTAAGAAAAAAAAAATTCGGTCAAGAGTCAAATTATTAATTCTTATTTTACATTTGTTTGTTTTTTATTTTTCAGACAGCCAAACAAATCTTTGATGCAATTGAAAATTTACAGGATGTACTTTTTGAAAGGTAATTTAGAAAAATAGAAAAGAATCCTAAACGTTCATAAATATTATCGTTGAATTTTGTTTGCACATAAAAATGCATCTTCCTATAAGGTGAAGGGCTGTCCGGGCTGATGAAATGTAGAAATCATCTGTTTTAATATGCATTAAGAGGTTGCGTGGCTTGCACAATGCCCAGCTGCCTATACTTTCTTAACTTACGTCAAGTACCATTTAAAGCTGGTTGAACTAGTGGAATTTACAACCAATTTTCAAATGGACCTGGGAAAATTCCCTTGGATTTGACAAAGGATCAATCCCGGGACACACATATCAACTGTTGAGCACTGTACACTGCTCAATCATTTATTCACCTGCATCTCTCGTGTACACTTATAAATATTAACGTTGCATTTTTTTTTAACTTAACATGTGCAACTAATTGGATGTGAGTTTATTATTGTCCTGTTTTGTCTACTACTAGAACATATATTTTTCATAATGTTTATTTATGCTTACTTTTTCCAGAAGTGGTAAAGAATTGAAACAGGAAGTGGCTGCATGTATTGGTATTTTGGGAAGTCATTTGGGGCAAGATATTAATGGGTAAACATCTTATCTTTATTTATTTTTTTATGAAAGAGTATGGGTAATCTAAGGCAGTGGTCCCCAGGACATAGACCGGTACTGGTCCATGGAATAAATGTTTCTGGGCCGCCCAAGAAACATTGAATCATTTCCTTTTTATTTACTTTCCGTGGGTGAGAAATAATCCCTCCTTTTCAGTGGGCTGTGGTGAAATTATCAAACGCTGACCGGTTCGTGGCGAGAAGAAGTTTGGGGCCACTGATCTAAGGCATATGTTTGTCTTTGTTTGGTTTTTTTTTTTAACAAGTCAAATTCTTTTTAAACTAATGATTTTTTATGTTTTTTTTTTAAATAGATTTTTTGAATGGGTCTTTACAAATGTAAATACTTCTGATGTGGATGTTAAACTCTTTGTTTCTTTGGCCTTGTTAGAGGTGAGTTTTTTTTAAAAAACTATCCTTTATTATTGAAATGTAACAGGTTTTTTCATTATTATTAACAATTTCGTTATTAATTTTGGATTATAAACTATTTTTTATAAATTTTAGATGTTAAAACATGATGAGCAGCAACAGAGAGCTAGAGATTTTATGCCAGTGAGTACTGAGACTGCTTCTTTCTTCACACTTCATTTTTATCCCAGAAAAAAGGCATTTCTATTATAACATACATCTTTACCCTTTTTTTTCTTCTAAAGAATGTTATGGTCAACATCCAACACATGTTAGAATCAGCAACAGCATCTAATCTTCTTATGGTGGTCATGGATATCATTATTGTCATTGCTAGAGTATATCCTCATGTTTTTAGCTCCTGTTTTAGAGTAAGTCTTAAAAAAAATAATCTGAAAATACTTGTGAGCAGTAGTTTTGTCTACCAAAAAAGAAAAAGTTGTTACCTTAAAATTTAAATTAAAGTAGTTTTAAGCCTGATAAATGACATGTTGGCTTAATCAGTATACAACAAAATTTCTAGGAGGTTTCTGACATTGTGATTGGCTGGCTGATAGATCCTACTCAAAACATGCACCTTATTGACCATATGTCTGCAGCACTTGTACAACTTCAACCATTTTGGAAGTCTGATATTAATTTCTCTATCATGTTGTTGGGTCAGTTCACTGAAGACTTGGAAATAATGTTAGGACAGGTCAGTTCAGTTTATGCTTTGAAAATATTTAATAATTTTTTTTGGCATAACTATCTTCCCTTGCATTACAAAAAATTATCAAAATTTCAGTTTTGGCTAATTTTTAAAATGAATTTGACAAAAAACATTTCTTTTCACAGTTATTACATGATACACAATTATGCCATATATTGGAGGGGATAGCAGACATATATTATTATTAGTGAAAAGAAATGTCCAGTTCCTGATACTGGTGTATTGTCCCATCACTAATTTTTATTATCTTGTTTTAAATCAAGAAATAATTATGTACATGTTTGTTGTTAATTTTTGAGAATCGTTAAGAGATGTTTAAAGTGGAGTTTATTTTCTATCGTTGCCGTTGCATCAGATAAGGTTTGAAATCTTTTTACAGGATTTGAACCAAGCAGTACAAGGCTTAAGTGAGGTATCTATAAAATCTGTGACAGAGAAGATTACTGCCTTACTGCGTGTGTTCTATACTGTGGTGCTTAGTCTAGGGGACTCCATCAGTGCTCTTAGAGGTGGACACATTAATGTGGAGTTTTTAGTTCAGGTAAAATAAATTATTGTTGATTATTCATCATCACCATCAAGATAGTTAATGCAGCATATGCTAATTAAAAAAAAAACTTTTAACATGAACAATTTTTTTTTTATTTGGCTTACAGTTATTACATAAACTTTTGAGCAGTTTAGGACCTGCAGTGAAAATGGGAAATGTAGACAATATCACAGTCATCAGTAAGTATACTGGAAATGTTTAATTCCTTTAACATATTCACACAGTAAATGAAATGAAATTTCTTTGATTGCACTTATATTGATAGTGCATTTCATTATCTTCCAAAATGGTTTTCTATAACTAAATATATCATCCTAGGTAATGACAGTGCAAGACTGCTACTTCACCAGCTATCAGCAGAGCATGCCTTGAGCTGTGGGGACATAATTTTGCCTTATATTATTTCTCAAACGGCATCAAATAAAATACTTTCAGATTCAGTTGCTATCTCTCTTCTGCGATTGTTAAAGAAGGTATAAAAAAAACATCTTTGGATATGAAATAAAATAGAATTTTCGAAACTAATGAACTAGCAAAAAGAAAATTAATCAATTGATTATTTAACATGATAAAAGAATCTGTAAAGAAAACATATAGTCTGTAAGTAAAATAATTCATTTTTAAATATTTATATATGTATTTATAACATTTTACTACAAATTTTTTTCAGGTTGTAGAAATATTCAGTGTACAGCTTCCAGTTTACTTTTTGATGAATCTGATAGGACCCGAATCTAAATTGCCTACATTAAGATTTTCACACTGTCCTCAGGTTTGTTTACGCATTATTTTCTTTTAATAGTAATTATATAATTTTAAGTCTTATTTTTTATTTATGCAATGTAATCACTTACTGTTATGATTTTAATTCAACCTTTCTTAATTATTTTTGTTTTTAGTCATAGTAGTGAAATTAGTTTGTCAAGGGTAATGAAATTCTGTTTGAAGCATTAGTGTATTTGCAGTCTAAAAAAAGTATTTTATTTATTTTACATTTTCAAATATTTATTATGTTTTGTAGATTTTGACAGAATTGCTAGCCGTCTATCATTCACTTTTAGCACTGAAAAGCGTTCCTCTTCTTGAAGAAGCTTACAGGTAGGAACTGTTTTTTTTTTTCACATGTTACTAACATATACTGGACAGCTTTTATTTATTAAAAAATCTTCCTTTATTCTTGGTGTTCTTTGCATTTAAGACAATTTTATTAGATATACTTAAAAAAAAATAGAAGTTTCTTTAATATTTCATTAGATTTAAAATAGAACATTGTGGGTTTTTTTTTTAGGCTGGTTCTGAGTGACATTGAAGTGAGCTATAACACTTTACTGACCCATGGCAAGCAACAGCAGCTTCAGTTAGTGGCAGGAGACAACCCATTTTCTTCTATGAAGTACAGTCTTAGAAAAGCCCAGCAGGCCATTATGTTTAATATAATGGCCTTGACAGAGATAGCTAACACCAAGAGCAACCTGATAGGGGTGAGAGATTTTAATTGTTCATTTGGGTTTATAGTTTTTAACTGCATTTTTAAAAAAAAACCACTTTTTATAGCCTATCATTTTTTTAAAAATTGTCTCTGTCTCTGAAGCAAGGTAAAAAGCAAGAGAATAACCCAAACTTGTTTATGCCAGTATTGTATTTATTTTTGTTTCACAGATGTGGGCATTATCCCCTAGCATTTTCACCCTACTGTCCTGTAATTTGTTTTTGACCGATCCCTGGATGAACAAATACTACCCTCAAGTAGTTTACACACTGTTACATGCTTTCTATTCACATTGCAACAGGTTGGAATTTATTTCTATTAACATATAATCCTTTTTGTCTGTTAATTTTGCTGTATCTGAGTAGTAGTTGATCTGTCTTATTTTAATAATTAAAAAAATGTCTTTATTTTAATATCTTTATTTCCATACTGATACTATTTTTGTTTCAGGCATGCCAATTTTATGTCCAGCAGCATTCTGCTGTCACCACCTGGACAAATGGACATAACACGGCTTGCCACCATGAGCCAGGCTACTAATCAGAACTTTTCAGAAATTCTGAAAATCATCATCACACTCCTTGATTCTGAACATACTGCCTTCGATAGCAGGTGCGCTTGTATTAAATCACTACTATATTTATATTAAATATGATATTTAGTACAAACTTACATATTTAATTTCTTCATTTTATCTCTGATCCAGTGTGGAAATATTTTTGGATTAACATGGATACATTTTTGTGAGTCTAAAAAGATGAATTGTGCAAAAATAAAAATTATGTATGTTTTTAACTTAAGATGCCTTTTGATGAAGTGGACTTCAGATATTATTGCAGCCCTTGCTTCATCTCCCCACACATTCACTACATCAGCCTTGGGAAGCATGATCAGCTCCATCATAATGCAAGGTAATATGTATTCATTAGTAAAATGTTATCTGATTATAAACTATTATAAACCATCTTATTTAGATATTTACATCACAACATATTTATTGGTTTTATAAAACAACTGTCTCTTTAATAGGATATCAGAGGGAGCATCAAATTCTGCAGTGCTCAGCACAGTGTCTTAAGTCTATTTATAAAACTACAACTAACTTCTCTGACAGCATTACTAAAAAGTAAGTAGACTTCGGTCTCCATTAAAGTGCCTGTATTTTCATAGTCAATAATGTGTTTTTCTTTTTAAATGTAAATAAAAAAGTTTTTTTTTTTTTACACTTTGATTCATTCATTTATTGCTTTTCTTTTATTGCTCAGATCCATGGAACTGTGTGTGTACAGGCTGAGTGATACTAGAAAGACTATTAGAGAATCTTTTTTATCACTTCTTAAAATACTACCACTTGACAAGATTCTCAAGTAAGTTTTTAACTGAGGCTCCAAAAAAAATAGACATGGTAAAAGAAAGTTTGTAAATAAAATTAAAAAAAACAAACTCTAAACATTAGGAATTTTGATTCAATAGACTTTCATATTGTAAATGTTGTTCATTAATGATTTTTCTATGGGCACTTCCATAAATATCAACATATAATAAATGTATATCCATATCAAATAAATAAGTAATGACTAATTTCATTTTTTTTTCAAGCATGGACTTGTTTGAAGGAGAAGAAGAATGGATGTCCAGTGAACGTAAAAATAAAGAGGTCGGGCTGACAGCTGCTTGGCATGTGAGAAGGTCACACATGGCTCAAACTCCAAGTGGAAATTTTCACTCTCACAATTTTAGACATGTCATGGCTTTCATTTTAAATGGAACTCAGCCAAGGTAGGAGATGGGGAAGCTAAAATAAATTTTTTTTTTTTTTTTTTTTTTTTTTTTTTTAACTTAAAAGATGGATTTTAAAAAAAAGTCAAAAACAGTACTATGATTTCTAAAATTGAACATGCCATAAAGGATTTATAATTATGACTTAAGAAGAATTAAATTTAAAATAGAGTTTAGTTTATGAAAGGTCTGTTAGTCTTACAAAGGAAATAATATAACTTCTTTTTCACAAGAATAAACAAATAAAAATTGCTTAATTTTACTTATCTTTTAATGTTGATCTATGTCAGTTTTACCAGGATATATCTCAGTGAAATATTTAGTTTCTCATAATTTTTTATTATGATGCTCTGTGCATAAAAAATTACGTTCTCTAATTCTTGAATGTTTTATTCACTTCTAGTCAAAATGGAAGCTTCCAATGGCTTGAAGCAATGTACCATGCTAAACAAAGGAATCCGAAAAACAAAAGCAGATCAGATTTCTCAGTCACATTAACAGATGTGGTATGCAGAATTTATACATTATCTTAGCCTTTCAGGAAAATAAATGAAAATGCTTTATTGAAATGCTTATTCTCAAATGTTGATATGCTAATTTGAATATTACCAGATTGATAGCAATGAATCACTGTTGTGGTTCTGGGCCACTTGGGAATGTGCTCAATTTGCCATTTTGTCTAGACTGAGAACACCTTTGGGAAAGGCACCAGAAACCTTCATGGCTATTGAAAGTGTTATCAAAGTTTTTGCTGCAGAATCTCATAACTTTACATGTTTAGATGATATGCAAGACAAAAGAGATGGTGTTAGAGGTAATTTTATTATTATTTAAATATTGCAATCCACTAATTTTTGTTCAGATCCCATATCTTTAGTATTGTGGGAGACGGATGAGTATAGCTCATATAGAGAAGAGCCTTCTCTTAAGTGAGTTGTCGTGGTGTGCGTTTTTTTTTTTAAACTTCTAACTTAAATTCATTTCATTAATGTTCATTACATTTTCCTTGTTTATTCAAGGTGAAAAAGTTGGAGAATATGTATGCCTTCAGCGTGTACATCTACTTATGAATTTTATGGAGCATTTGGACAAACTTCTGTACAATGCTTATGAAGGTTGTGCTGTTGCCATGCCTGCTGTGCATAAGGTCAGTACATTGTTATTAAAATATCATAAATAGTGCTGCAAAATTTAATCTTAAAAAATAAATATTTGCTAGTTTACTTTTATAAAAATGATTTATTTACTGTAGAGTTTTTATAATTTACAGTTGCGAATGCGAGCATCTGCCTCCATTTTGTGAAATACAAAATAACAAATCTAGTTTTCATTATAATTATTGCATTAATACTTTACCTCTTATACATGTTTGATAAAAATCGTAAGTGTAATACTGGAGTTTATCTCAATGAAGTTTAAATTAGATTATTAAAATTATAATATCTTGCTTATAAAATATTTTTGTTAAAATTCTTCTTAATGTTAGACTGTGAAGACATTTTTCCGCACTAATCGCAACACCTGTCAAGAATGGCTTTCAAGGATTCGAATGGCTCTCTTAACAATTGCTACTCATTGTGGTATGTGGGCCATGGCAGTTCGACAGGCTTTTGAGTTGCTTAGAGACATGGAAGATGCAGGAACAACACAAGTGAGGAATGGGGGCAGTTTTATTTTTAAGAAAATATCTAGATACATTTTTGTAATTTTCTTGTGAAATTTATTTCTGGGTTAGATCATTGAACAATAAAAAACAATTTTTTTTTTATTTTTTTTTTTTTTGCAGAATCCTGTCTTTGAACAAGCACTGGTGTATTTAGTTCAAGCTTTATGTGAGCTAAATGCTCCTAAAGCCATTATTGGCCTGTACAATGTCTACAAAGATTCAACAGGACGGTCTATGGCATGGATTCTAGCTGCGGCAGAAAAAGCTAGCAAGAGGTATTTTCATATCATTTGCACAGCTTCATTTTTTACACTTAAATGGCTGCTTTTTATTCTTAATACATTGTCATTTAACTATTAAATTTTAAAAAAATCTATATATCTTTATATATTTATGTGGTAGGTCTTAACTTTTTCTTTTAAAATAAAAGGTTATTTCATAGAATATAAAACTGCCTTTTTTTTTATGCATAAATGTTTTTTTTAAAACTAAGATATGAAAAAGCAGCAACAGAATTTCAGAGCTCATTAAAAGCTATAATGACAGGAGAAAGTACTGATAGTGCAATTGAAGAACTTGATGTTCTCCATTCACCTCGTAGCAGTCCTAAACATAAAGAAAATTTGAAATTGGCACAGAATACTGGGAAACCTGGCTTTCTTCCTGCTACAGTTACCTTCATAGCAAACCAAGTAATTATTACTAGTTTTTACTGGCTGAAAATCAGTGTTCTTCTGAATTTTACTTCCACTTTAAATGTTTTTTAATTTTTTTTTTGAAATTGTCAAAAATTATTTTGCTAAATTTGCTTTTATAATATTACCAGGTGACTGAGTGCTACTCAAAACTTTCTGATTGGTCATCCATTATTGAGTGGCAGGAGTCCATCTCACAGCAACAGCAACAGTGGCTAGCTGATGGCACCATTTCTGGCAACATTATTAAAAACTCAGTGGATCTAAATTATATCAGGTACTAAGCCAAAACTTATGTTCCAGTGTGCATTTTTTTTACATATATATTTTTTTAATAGTCCCTTATTGAAATTGAAACATTGTTCATTTAGAGCTCTCTCCGAGTTTGAAAGTGGAAACCTGGAGGGTATAAAACAACACCTGGAGCTGATACCTGGTATGTCTCTGTCAGAAAATAACTGTCAGCGGTCAGAAGGCTGCATGGGACTTTCCAGCTGGGACATAAAAAAAGAAGAAGAGCAGCTTCATAGAATGTTCATTAAAGCCTCTACACAGTTGTTGGAGCAGTCTGAGAACCTACACAGGTAAGCTTATATCTGTTAGTCTATGAGTGATATTCTCATGAAATGTATGCTCTGATTAATTTCCAAGTTATGTCTTCTAGAACTGATACGGTGAGATGTGTTCAAGTAGCTGAGAGGCTAGGGGATGGCTTGCTGAAAATTTGTGCAATGAATTGGCCACCAGCGCTATTACCTGATTGTCTAACTCAGCTTTCTTCTTTGGTGGCTCTAAGGAAACAGCTGGATGCCAGGCAGAACAAGGTCACAATATTTCTTTGATGTTTTTTTTTCCCAGAATTATTAGTGAACTGAACCTAAAAAAATTAATTTGGATTATTGGTTACCTTTTATATCATGTTCTAATTTGGATTTCTACAGACCAGTTTGATTCCACTGTCATCAGCCCTAGATCCCACTGTTGAAGATGATCTCAGTGTGTACAATCAAATGATAAGGACTGTCAGTTTACAGCAGAGGCTTCTCTCTTGTGACAAGTATCATGGTCAGTTGTGGTTTTTGTAATTACTCCTTACAGTACAAACAAACGAAATGGAAAATATTGTGAACTAGGATAAACTGTTCAATGTAAAGTTCTGTTTTGATATTTGCTGACTATACTTAATTGGCATATATATCTCCTGTTATATTTACACTCTAAAATACTTTTTACATTTTTTTCAGATCTTCGGCAACAGTTGTCTGATATGCGATTAGCTGCAGCCACCATTGCCAGAAAACAGCTAAATGTTGCAACTGCCGAAGACATACTACTGAAACAGGCAGGTTCTGTCCTCAACACTCAGCCAGATTCTTTGATGACAGTTATGACAAGCATCAGGTCTATGGCTATAGCTGGATGCTCAATGCAAAAAGAAATGCTCATGATGCAGGTAAGATGATTGTCACCATTCATTTATGAATTCTTATGAAGTTTGGATAATTTATTTTAAAATGATCAGTGGCCCATACTTCGCTTAAATTTTGCATTCAAAATTGTTTTGTAGCTTAAAGTTATCCCCAGACCAATCAAATTTCGAGTATCTAGGGACTTAGTGAATTTCATCTTTTTTTGCTGTAATCTCAGACCATGGCGGATGTCTGGTGTGGTGCCGCAAAAATTCTCTGCTTTGCTGCTAGGTGAATTAGCTGTTAGCTTTGCTAGGGATTTTATTTTTACCATTTTCAACTAACCCAAATGACTGCTGAGGATCATCAACCCAAAATTTAAAAAAATATCGCCAAAATTAACGAATATGCGAACTGCAACAAATATTAAATGAAAACTAATACACGTAGTTATAGAAATTTTTAACTAAGCAAAATACCTTATTTGTGCCTGTTGATCAATCCCACTAATATTAATTGATCTAAATGCAATCTCTTACTGAGATTAGCAAATTTATATAATATAAAAAAAATAACAATACATGTAATTAGTTTTAATTTGTCTAATATTTTATGGAATACATTTTATTGTGATTCTAATTTGTTTTAAAACTATATTTTTTTTTTAATTATAAACTGCTACAATCTAATGCTTTCGGCCAACATTGAAATCTTTTGGAAGAAAAAATATATTAGAAATATCATTGTTTTGGCCTACTTTCGGCTTATTTTAGATTTGCTTCAGTGTGAATGGGAGGGCTTTGTGCTAAGAAAACTTTTATGTGATAAATAGCACACAGAGTGGTTTGGCTCAACCTTTTAATTTTGCCTTGTAATTGTTTTCCAGAGAGAGGGAGCTAAGCTTCTAAGGACTATGGGGAAGCAAAGAAGTTCTCTTGATGTTTTAGCTGGCAGTGTTATTGCTTCCAGTTGGCCTACTAGTGGAACATCTAACTGGACATTAGACATTGACTGTGCACAGTTAAATGCCAAGTCCTTGTTAACTTTAGTGAAATGGTTGCAGGTAAATTACTTAGGGAAATCATTTCTCAAGCTTGGTTTTTTTTTAACACTTAATCTTCCGACTTTCACCTAGAATTCCATTTCCTGCCTCCCAACTTTTTTTGGGGCCTCATCTGCTTTTGAGGGTGTCATATTTTAAAAATTCATAAAAAAAATTAATTAATGAGCAATTACCTTAAAAACTTCAACACAGAGACAAAATTGATTGTAGATTTATAAGAAAAATATTTAATATGAACAATATAAGTTGAATTTGAAAAAAAAAATACAGGAACAAAAAAATTCGTCAGTCAAAATTCAAGACCGTGTCCAAGAGTCTTAAGTTGTTAGCAATATCCCGATCATTGTCTCTGTACTGCTTTCATCACCCAATATCTCAGCTGATTCAATATTAAATAAAGTTCTAATCTGTATATCATTTAAGATCATCAAATAAATAGTAAAATTTGTAAAAATAAATACATTCTGATCATTTTTGCTAACTTTTTAAGTTGCTAAGATTAACATTTTATAGATCGTAAACAACTATCACAAAATCAATTTAGCAGAAAAACTCGACAAGCATTAATAATAAAACCAACGTGCTTCCGGAAATTCACAATATTTTAAAATTCTGACACTGCATGGTGATTTGATTCCATGGTAAAGTTGCTATGTAAACATCAGCGGTAGATCAGCGGTAGGGGAATAATCGTAACGAGCGTATGATCATCATATGGTAGATTAGGTGTTAAATCAATTCTTGAAAAATTAAAGAATGTTGGTTGTTTTAAGCTCATCATTTAACAAATTCAATATTTTAGGCTGACCCCAAACTTCTCAGTTTATTGACCAGTCAAATTGATACTAGCAGTGATTCTAACTCTACACTGTCTTCCCTTGCATCTCATATAAGTAGCCTTCTGGAGTTGGAGAAAATGGCAGTCAGTCTGGGACAAGCTAGCTTACTGGAATCTGGTAATTAAATAATACAACATCAATTCTTTAATGTGTTTTTGATGTTCAGAATTAAAACATTGTTAAATTATTGCTAAAATGATGTCATATTTAAATATATATGAAAAGTCCACAGGAAGATGGGCTTTGTCACAAAATTTTAAAAATTCAAGTTTCTTCCTGCATTACTTGCTAAGACCCTTTCCCAGCTTTATACATAATATTTTTAACTAACAGTTTTTTTGGAAATGCTATGAGAGTTCCAAAAAAATAGCTGCAGTGGAAGAACGTGCATAGTCCAGTGATACTTTTTAATTAGTTTTAATATTTTTAAAAGAAGATCTAGATGTACCCATTTCAAGTTAACCCTATTAAAGAAATTCTTCTCAAAATTGATAGTCCTAGTAAAATGTACAAATGTATAAACGAGACTCAAATAAAGCAAAAACTAACACTCGTAAGATAAATAAATATCAAATTTAAAGAAAATTAAGAGGTTGTTATAATACCAAGATCTCTTGAAAGAAGGTCACAATGGTCGACATATGCCCGGTGATACTTTCGATTCAGTAGCACTGAGCTTGCTACTAGATGCCTTATTTAGGCCTATTTAAAAAAGTAATTTAGAAAAATGTTTATCGTCTCCGTTAATATAAAAAGAAAAAAACAGCACAGTCTATTCCCTACATACTGCACAGAAAGTTTTGCTACTTTGTTTAAACAGCTCAACTCTATCTTTAGTTTATACATTAGTTAAATACCGATTTCATTAAACTAAGATGAAGATTTTTAGAGTGGAAATAATTCTTTTTTGAAATGTCAATTATTACCAAGAAAACAAATGTTTCTAAAGGTACTTCTATTGGAGAAAGCAGTACCTTACCAGATACTGAAGCTGTTATTGGTAGATTACTTCATCTGAGCAGTATTCAAAGTCCTATTCTTGCCAAGTCTTGGTTTACTCTTGCTGGTTGGTGTTACAAGTGGGGTAGAAAAGCTGTTGATAATGCAAGGTAGTTTGTAAAAAATTGTCATTACATTTATGTGATTAACATTCACATTGGTAATTATGTTTAATAATAAACGCAAATAAATCATTGTTTCAGTAACGGATCTGTAGCACTAACTGAAGAAGAGGAGAAACAAGTTCTAAAAATTTTGCCAAAGGTGAATAAAAAAAATTAAGTTTAGTAAATTTTCTATTAATTTTTTTCTTGAAATCCTTAAGTGTTTTAACTTTTTATTAAATGTATTGGTTTTTATACCACAGGGCACAAGCAAAGAAGAAAAAGAAAAGGTACTGTCAGTCTTGAGCAAGATTCATAATGTCGAGTCTAGTGAAGAGGATATCATTGATGAAGACCAAGTAAGTGCAATATGCATGTTTGTTATATTTTAAATGAACATGTTTTAATGAATTTTATGACCATATAATGTTTTTACTTTTAATTTTCATAATACATGTACATGTATTTACAAAAAGACAATTTTACACCTGGATACAAAATTGATTAGAATTAAGATACTATTAATAAAAACAAAATCTCACATGTAAGCACAAATGGGCTGGCTTGATCAAATGTGTAAAATTCTATTACAGAGTATGTATGATGATGGAACAGAGACAACAAGAAAACAGCTGCTGGCTTGTTCTATGTCATTGTCAATGGCACTTGATTCATGCGTTGATAGACTCATTTTAGTTTGGAAAGGAGTTGTTAAGAGAGTCTACTACTATTATCAACTTTCTGCTAAAGCTTATTTTACGTATTTGCATGTGAATGGTCTGGTAAGTAGTTAACTTTGCTAAATTTAATTTCTGTTTGAAAAACCTATGACTGAAACAATAATTCCCAGAAATTTAGTTTTTACCTTCACTGTGAATTTGTTTATTTTCCCCCAGAGTGATAATTTTGATAACAAAGGAGGTAATACTATTTCAACTCTTCGACTACTAAGGCTGCTTGTAAAACATGCTTCAGAATTAAGAGAGGTTTTAGAAACGGGTCTTTCACAGACACCAACCTCACCATGGAAAGGTAACTTGTATGAATTATTCAGATGTCAAGAAATGTTACAATATGATAATCTGATTCCATTAATCATTAATGTTATTATTTATTATATGCATACATTTTTCTCCTTGTCCAGGCATCATTCCACAATTATTTTCACGTCTCAGTCATCCTGAAAGTTATGTGAGACAAAGTATTTCTGATCTTCTGTGTCGCATAGCTCTTGATGCACCTCACTTGATTGTCTACCCTGCCATTGTTGGCAGTTCATCAAAAATTCAAGTTAAGATCCCAGTTCAGAAAGGTAGTTCATTTTTTTTTATTGGCTTATGCAAAATTTCATTAAAATTTTTCATGAAAGTTAAAGTGTTGTTAAAAATTTTAAATATTGTGATTACTCATAATTCAAACCTCTGTTTGTTCTAGGATTTTTAAAGCCATTTTTGTCTCAAGAAGATGTTCAGGAAGATCTGGATGTAATTCCTGAGGTTGAAGAAAATGATGAAGATGATATGGATGAAAACTCCAGTCCTGAATTACAAGCTTGCTTATCCTCCATTGTAGAAGCTTTGTCCAAACTTAACCCTCAGTAAGTAAATAACTGTTATTAATTTACTTCAACTTTTTTTAATTGTTCAGTATCCATCAAATTAATTATCAAGATGGAAACCCATTTTGATTTGATTTTATTTCAATTCCACTAGGATGATATCAGAAGTTCAGTTGATGGTTCAGGAACTCCGTCGTATAACCTTGTTGTGGGAGGAACTTTGGTTAGGTACACTAAATCAACACCAGGCTGATGTTCAGAAAAGATTAGCTCAGCTAGATGCTGAAATTAAAAGAGTTGAAGCAAATAAGTCTCTGTCTAAAAGCATGAAAGCCACAGTGATTAAAGAGAAGCATAGGACAATAATGAAACCGGTAAGTAGTTTGGTCATATGTTTATAATTATATACAATATACTTGTTACTAAATTTACTGTTTTTTTTTTTTTTTAGTTTTCAAAGTTAAAACTTAGTTAATAAGTTATGTATATCATTTAACTGGGCTGAATGTTTTAAAAAAAATTCTGAATATTTTAAAGAAAATTAAGTTTGTTCATGAAAGTAACAATTTATGTGAATAATTTAGTCATAAGTATCGGACCACTAGGTCTCCCCATATAAACAAACTATATCTTAACATCCGTGGGGAATAAAACAATGGTTATCTAAATAAACTATTTAATTTTAGGAACTTTGATAGGTCTTGATGATATTCAAACAACTTTACTAAAAATGTTTTTATTTTATAGGGTAATATTCATTTGTCTTTTTTTTTTCTATCTAAAACATGAAAAATGTAGTGGTACGAAAAAAATTAAAATCATGGGTGATTATAACATACTGAGCGAAATATGCCTTTACATTAGTTGATAAGAGGCAATAAATAATCATTATAACTATACGGGCACCGATGCTTAGTAATGATAATTTATATTTATACATGTATATGTATAATATAATGAATTCTTTTTTTTCCTACTTTTTTAGTGCATTTTTATAAAAGCTTTTTTTTTTCAAAAAGGTTTTTTTTTTTTATTAATTTTTTTCATTATTTAAAAGATGAAATGATTATTAAAAATTGAATGTCTAACCTTACACTCATATTTTTTTAAAAATTGAAACTAATTATTAAAATGTAAATCTCCTCAGACACTTTACACCATGGAACATCTTCATGAAATCACGGCTCAGCCACCACAGACACCACAAGAAAAAGCATTCCAGGCTTCTTATGGCAAGCAAATCAGTGCAGCTCTACAGAGACTTCGAGAACCTCCTGATCCATCTAATCCACAGGACACATGGAGTTTGTTTAAATGTGTAAGTATAGCTCAAGACTTTTCTATCATATGGATGTAATGCTTAATGTTCGATGTAGTTTCCAATCTTATATATCTACTCTTTTTAAATTTTTTGTGTTTCATTAGATACACCATAGTC
Source organism: Bulinus truncatus (assembly GCA_021962125.1). Lineage (NCBI taxonomy): Eukaryota > Metazoa > Mollusca > Gastropoda > Planorbidae > Bulinus > Bulinus truncatus. The sequence goes on along the minus strand of JAGDYQ010000114.1, from coordinate 2,993,155 downwards.
TTCAACAGCGAGCTCAGAAAAGAAACAGTTTACAACTAAAAATGGAGGAAATCAGTCCTAAGCTGATAGCCTTAAAGAACTCTGCCATTCCAATGCCAGGACTGACATCTGCTGGAAAAGTAAATATTTCTATATTATGAATTGTAAAATCATTAAAATAAAATAAATTATCTTAGAAACTAATTATTGAATAAATATTCTCTGTCTTAAGTTTGTTTGACCGAAAGTAAAAAAAGGTTGTTTCCTGTTACATGTACATATATAATATTAATGGCTTCTTGACAGTGTCTAGATTCGATAAATTTTTTTTTCAAATACATGTATACAGTTTTGTAATAGTTTCTGTGGTTTTAAATATAAGACGTACAAATCTAAAATATCAAATAACTCGGTTCAAATGTTTGTTGTTGCTTTTTTTTTTATTATCATTACAACATATTGCATTTTTTAATTGAAAAAAAAATGGTCTGTCTCTATGCAAACGTTTAGCGAAGTACAGATTTTTAAATTATAAAGTGATGTGTTGCCTACATTAGTATCAGCAAAGAGAAACTGATAGCATATTTTTATACAATTCGTTTTGTTAATTTTGTTTAAGGTCATCACAATTGAATCGGTACACAATTCAGCACAGATTTTACCAACTAAAACTAAACCCAAAAAGCTTATCTTTATCGGCTCTGATGGAAGAAGGTATGAGCTTTTGTGTTTTTGTTATAAAGTAGTTTTGTTTACTAATTTTGTCTTGTACCAAAATTAACTTTGAAAAAATATATGGTCTTTTCCAGACACCCTTACTTGTTTAAAGGCTTAGAAGATTTACACTTGGATGAACGCATTATGCAGTTTTTGTCCATTGTCAACAACATGTTTACATGTCACAAGAAGTAAGTTATTTTGAATACTAAGCTATTTTAGCCCTTGTTTTAAATTCAGTTAGATAAATGTGGAGTTAAGTGAAAAACTTTCATAGTGTACTAATAATGATTGTGTTATTTTAGGGGAAGTGAAAGCAAAAACCTTTATCGAGCTCGCCATTACTCTGTAACACCTCTTGGTCCTCGGTCTGGTCTCATCCAGTGGGTAGAGGGAGCTACTGCTTTGTTCAGCTTGTATAAAAAATGGCAACAGAGAGAGGCTTTAGCCCAGACTTTGAAACCCATAAATAATTCAGCACAGCCTCCAATACCAAGCATACCTCGACCAAGTGAGGTGTTCTTTAACAAACTGACCCCAGCATTAAAAGAGAAGGTCAGTCAATTATATTAACAATATTTTGTAGTGATTTTTGTTTTTAATGTAGATAACTTCATCTTCTATTTATTTTGTTTTAAATGTATTTCAGGGTATTGATAATGTTGAGAATCGTAAAGAATGGCCACTGAGTGTTTTGAGGAAAGTTCTAGATGACTTGATGGATGAAACACCTGATGATCTCTTGGCAAAGTCAGTGAATTGTATTTTTCAGACATTAAAATTTATAAATGAATTAGTTTTATCAGTCTGCATCCAATCAACTACAAGTGACATTCCATTTTAACCCAAAGGCCATGCACACTGCTGGGTTCATCATCTGCCTTTTATTGTTTTATTTTAGGGAAATATGGTGCTGTAGTTCTGGAGCTGGTGAATGGTGGCAAGTGACACAGTCATATGCCAGATCAACAGCTGTCATGTCTATGATAGGTTATATCATTGGCCTAGGAGACAGACATCTTGATAATGTCTTGGTAGATTTGGCCACAGGAGAAGTAAGTTCTGTGAAACATTTAACAGTAACTATTAATATTTTTTTCATTCAAATTCAAACCTCCAAACATTGTTTCATTTTAATTGGTTTAGTTGAGTACTTAGGAACAGATATAGAACAGATACATGTATAGAACAGAACACTGACAATAAGCACTTTGGTTTTTTAGTTTTAATGTTCTTTACTCTTTGTTTTTTCATTTTTTTATTTGTATTTGTATTGTTGGATAACTTTAAACATTAATTTTGCTTTTGAAGGTGGTACATATTGACTACAATGTATGCTTTGAGAAAGGTAAAGGCTTAAGAGTACCAGAAAAGGTTCCGTTTCGCATGACAGCTAATATTGAAACTGCTTTGGGGCTTACTGGAGTAGAGGTAAAAATGAAATTTATTTTAAAATAAAAGGATTACATTAAAGTCTGTCCTGATCACTCAACTGAAGATGTTTTTTAAAGCGACTATTTTCTTGTTTAAACAATCTCTCATAACCTTACGTATTAAAGCTAATTCATTGACAAACTTTTCTCAACAGATATTGCTTTATTATAAAACCCTCCTCTGTGAGCTAAAAACACAGAATCAGATCACAATTTTATTCTGTTTTATATTTTGTAAATATTGTACATTTTGATTTTCAGACTCTTTTATTAAAATATGTTTATGAGCATGACTTGTTGTTGGGATAATTCCAAGTAGCATTTTAATTAACTTTACAAATGTATCTTTGTATAGGGAACTTTCAGAGTTTCATCAGAACATGTCATGAAAACTATGAGAAAGGGAAGAGAGTCACTTCTTACACTTCTAGAAGCTTTTGTCTATGACCCACTAGTAGATTGGACAACAGGAGGAGATGGTGGCTACACTGGTGCATTTTATGGTGGTGAGCTAGCCCAGGGGGGTGGAGCAGGTGGTGACAACAGGCACAGCAAACAACAGATGGAGCGTGATATCACTACCAGTATGTTCTCAATACGACTGACTGAGATGGAATCTGCTTGGGCCAAAAACAAGTGAGCTCATATCAAAATATTTTTTTAAATATTATAAATCCTGCGCTCTAATCAGTTTGTAAGTTCATGTCAGTATATTTTTTAAATATTATAAAATCCTGCGCTCTAATCAGTTCGTTAGTTCACGTCAGTATATTGTTTTAAATATTATAAAATCCTGTGCTCTAATCAGTTCATTGGTTCATGTCAGTATATCTTTTTTAATATTATAAATCCCTGTGCTTTGATCAGTTTAGAATTTGAAAAATTTTGAAAGCCATTTTTATCAAATTTATTTTTAAAAATGATGTTTGGCTTTTTTTTTTTTTAAATTTAGGTCAGATCTTCTGGCAAGCTTGCCCTTACTGTCTGCATCAGTTCAGGACTGGATGAAAACAACAGACAAATTAGAGGCATCAGCCACTGGTGTGGATGGTCTCCACATTATACAACAGACATTGCTGGACGCTCAGAGTGATCCCCATCATACAATTTATACAGTGTCTGACAGGTTGTTAAATAAAACTCATTTGACAAGGAATTGAAGATACTGACTTAAAAAATGTCTTTTGAACAGTTATATTTTAGTAGTAGCCTCTTGATTTATTATCCTGAATAATATTCTGAATTATTATATTTGCATGTCATGTTTACAAAATGTGAAATTTTAAAAGTACTCATTGTATTATAGATATTCTGATTACATGGTACTGAAAGCTACAAGAGATCAAGTTGTTGCCTCTGTTGGAGAGAAGCTCACAGAACTTAGTAACTGGCATAAAGTACATGTTGTAAGTATACATTGTATTTTTTCTCATCTTTGAAAGATATTTTATGAAATATTAATAACTGGCAATGACTTTTGAATAGTAAACTTTGATCAATTAAAAATAATGCCTTATTAACAAAATTTTAAATTTTCTTTTAATGAATGTCAAACAGAACTGGTTTAATTACTATTTGTATTTTCTTATCATGCTTATGATAGCTGACAGGTTCTATTCATTGTTTGTTATTTATAGAATGTATAATTTTTTTTTGGCTTATTTTTTTTATGTTTAAATATTTGAAATTTGTTTGTTTGATGTTTCATTTAATTATAGATGTCACTGGAAAAGCTTCAAAGCTCATCATTTCAGTCCATGTGTGCTGAGGTGTCCTCTCCTCTTGACCTTGGTGCTCCAAGTTTTGCTGCTGCATCGTCATTTCTTCAGAATGCTGGCCAGTCTCAGATTATATCACAGGTAAACTATTATGTCTATTTACCCTTCTTCATATTTTTAAAAAGAATAATCATAAGTTAGTGACACAGAATTTTTACAAAGAAAGAAAAGTTTGTTATGGCAATAAAAAAAAATGCATTAATTTTGTAACTTTCTTCTCAGTGTGAACAATTAGAGACTGAAATGTGTACACTGCTAGAGCAAAAAAGAGTTCTACTCCATAATGTTGTCAAAATTCTACATACTTACGGTACTATAGTGTCTCAGGTATAAAAAAAAATAATTCATAAAAACTTGTTGAAATAAATGCATGATGAAAATTTGCAATCGAAATTTATGGAATGTACATTATATTAATGAACAGAAACTATTTCATTTATCTTTATTCAAACAAGTTGGAGATTATATTCCAGTAATAGCAGAATGCTGTTCTTATTTAGTTTAATGTGGTTCTCATTGAACCATTTTTTAAAACATTACTTTATTTGTAAATCCTGTTAAATGGACTAGAGAGCAGCTCGGGGGGGGGGGGGGGGGAGATGTTTCTATAACCTCTGCATATGAAGGGATTGTGTAGTTAGCACAATGCCCAGCCGCCTTTACTTCCCCAACTATCAAGTTCATGCAGCTGCTATAATTTCCATACTGAAAAGTGTTTCAGATGCATTACGTTACACTTCAGGTACGGGGAGGGATAGTTGAGTGTTAAATAGCTTGACTATCGACCTAAGGATCCATGGTTTGATCTCCGGAGAGAACTAGGGAAATTCTTCAGGTCATCGGTGAAAGTTGGCCATTGCACTATCGGTTATGGTGGGGATGAAAGAAGGGCACCACACTTCGGGTAACCTCTCCCAGTAAGAGCATTCATGTCAAATTAACAAATGTAGATATAGCGTTAAAAATTTAACTGCATAAATTTTTACTGAACTTGTTACACGTTAATGGTGACTAATCAGCAGCTCTAATAAATATTATCACATGTATTATTAATTTTACCATAAAGTAGGCTTAGAAGTTAATTACATTTCTTTTTTCAGTTTGGTGTATTTTTTGCCGATGACAACAGAACATTTAGGTTTTTGGGATGGCTTCAAGAATTATTACAAGATTTTACTTCTCAAAAGTTAGTTTTTGCATATTTCTTACTTAAAATCGATAGAAATACAGTATTACCTCTTACTATGAGTTACAAAAAAAAAACTAATTTGTTTTAAAAAAAATAAATTTACCTATGTAACCCTAAAAATGCTTCATTTTGTTGTTAAAAACTTTTCTGCTTAAATGTTATTAATTTTTTTTTATATGTGTGTATGTACATTTTCACATTTGTATTGTAGGTGTGAGGAAATAATGTCTCAGCACCATGATCTCTACAATCCAAGTCCTGCGATTCAAATTAGCAAAGCGCAGAATGTTTTTAATATTGAATCAAAACTTCAGAACATTATGACTGATACCAATACAAAGCTTCTCAAGGCAAATGTTTCTTTTTGGTTTTTTTTTTTTATTTAAATCTGAACATCTGTAAAACTTTCATTTCACTCGTTAAATAATTTTTTACTATTAACAGCTCATTGATAGAAGAGCACAAGAAATCAATGAGACTTTGATTTTAGAAGTTCAAGTTCAAGAAGCGGATGAAACAATTAAAATGTTTGTTCATGGTAGGCTCACACATTTAATTCCTTTAGATGTTAAAAATATGGTATGAAATATATTACAGGTTTACTTCTTTGTGGCTGATTTGTTTGTAAGAATTATGCATATTAGTACTTCTGTTTTAATGCTTTCTGTAGAAAACGGGCTTGAAGGAGAGAGAAGTCTAATGTCTGTTGTGGTGTCTGCTCTGTATACTCTCAACAAAAGATATTTACTCATGGAGGGAGCTGCAGCAGGTAATAAAATTATTTTTTTTTTACATGTGTTATTGTGGCACATTTCCTTTGGATGTTACCTATTTAATGATGCTGTTCCTTCAGGTGCTGGAGACAGGCTTATGGACTTGACATCGCGTGATGGTGATTGGTTCTTGGATGAGTTATGTAGCATGAGTGGCAATGTGAACAAGTTTCTGGAAACTTTGAATCAACATGCTCAGGTAAGCCGGTCTTCTTTATATATTTTTCTTCATCAATATGATTTTGGATTTAATCTGTTCTGAATGGTTTTTTTTTTTTTGCACTATAGATCTGTGATTTAACCCATGTCAGTAGTTTGCAGCATAGCCTTAAAGCTACTCACAATGTTTACACAGCTCTCCAGGTAAAGAATTTAGTATTGTGAATCTATGTGTGATTTATTTCTTGTGAAACTACTATTGCTTTTCGTTTGCACACTTTTTACGTAATATGTGAAAACTAATAATCGCTGCCATTAAATGTTTCAGGACTTGAACATGAACTTCCGTTCTATTATCCTGCCTGAAACTCTGAAGCTAATACAGTCTCATGACATTCACTTTGTTAGCATATTGTCACACTTGGAGAACATGATACTGCAGAAGAACCTGTCACTAGATGTCCTTATTTCACAAGTAGAAGTAATACATCGCAACGCCATAATGGGCATAGAGGTACACAATTAAGTCATTATTTATAATCATTTTGCCAGCTTCAATGCTGCAGTAGATGACTCATAGCTGATAAATTTATTTTAATACATAAAGTTTGAACGTTTTAAAAATTTTACTTATTAAACAGGATAAAAAATCTGAGGCTTTGATAGACATCCACAAACTAGAACTAGAGTTCACAGAACTGGTTCAGAACTGTAGTAATACTAATAATGCTAAACTGAATGCTGACCAACTGACTTCAGGGCAAATGCTGCTAATAGGATTCAATGGTCTGTTTACAAGGCTAGAGGCTGACTTTGCAGAGTTGTTGGATAGTGTGGAATCATTAGAAGTACCAACTGTGTGGAAAAAAGTAGATACTGTGAGAGAAGCGAAGTCCATGCAGGTAGTTCATATTTTAAAAATGACTTTTTTTAATGTCGTCAATTTCTTAAGTATACAATTTAAAAAAATTAATAAGGTGATTATAAACCAAATTTAGAAACATTTTTGTGATTGGTTAGAAATACAAATGGAAAATAACGGAAATTTTTGTTTATTTCAGCTCTCCAACTTCAGCTCAATCACAAGGCCTCTTCTAGTTCACCTTTTTTTTCTTAAAAGACTGCAGGCCATGCAAGATTTCTTCCTTATGACATCTCAGTTGGCAGAGACTCTTCAAAGTAAGAGGACAGTTACATTTTTAATTCATTATGAATGGGTAATTTATATAATAACTGTTAATTACTGTGTTTTCAATTTTATTGATCTTTTTTAGATCTGAGTGGAAGTGTCATCTATGATGAGGAACAAATGGCTAAACCAGTTAAAAGATTCATTGCTGACTTTGTCAGAAAACAGGTAAATAGACTTTGGAATAGTAATTTTTATAGTAACATTGTGGTTTTTATATTTCAATTATCAATAATTTTTTTTAGGACTTTGGTATAGTAATTTTTACTATGGTTTATATATTTTAATTGTTATTAATAATTTTTTATCAAGGTTTTGGGCTTTCCATCCCAAGTACTGGGCTACATCATCTGTGTATTCCTTGGGGAACTAGGTGTGAATGTGAAAGCAGAAATAGAATTGAAAGATATAGGTGCTGAACTTAAAGTGCCTCTAGACCTTCTTTGTAAGAAAGGAATGGAGACTTGTCTAAATAGTGGTCAGTTTCAACACAGACACCTCACACAGGTCACTGCACTGACAAGTAACTTAGACACTGCTTGGAGAAAACTGGATCTAGCAAAGTAAGTGCCATATAAATATTGGTGTTCGTGAAAACTTGGATACTTAGCCAGATTCAATCATTTGATAACTGTGTACCCCCATAGTTTATTTTTTTAAAAATAAGTTGTGTGTTTTAATCCGTGAAAATATATTAGACTAAATATAAGACTTTTAAAGAAACGCTATCAAGTTACTTTTTTATTTCACTAGACGGTTAGATGCACATATTGTCTTGATGAAGGGACATATACAGAGATGTCAGCCACAGCTGGCTCGTTTCCAGTGGCTTCACGAGGATCTCTTTCTACAATCAGGAAGACAACACACACAAATGGTTCATCCAGGGCGAGCAGCAGTAATGTCAGAAATGAAAAAGGTTTCTGTCAACATCAGTGCATTTTTTTTAGTAGCATTTGTTATATTTTTTTACTATGACAGGATTAAATGGTTTTAAGTAGGGAGCGACCGATATGCCTTTTTACCGATAGTCCGATACCGATATTTTCCCCCCAGCATTTTTACCGATACCGATATTTTCTTTTTAGGGGCTGTCCATTATTTATGTCAACAAATTTTTGGCGATTTTTACCTCCCCCCTCCCCCTTGTCAACAACTTGTCAAACTTCCAGAGACCCCCCCCTATAAAATTACGTCAACATTTGATTACCCCCCCCCCCCCCAAAAAGGTGGCTTCCAAAATGTTTATGTGGCAAAATTAGTAGGAATATAGTTAGTTTAATTAAAATACTGAATGTTAAGCGAGTGTGTAACACAGAACTACAAACGCTGCTTAATTTTCCTATTTATTAAGTAATTATATTACATTAAAAAAAGTAACATTGTTGACGTCAACTTTTCTTGACCTCCCCCCCTCCCCCTTGTCAACAATTGTCAAAAATTTTCTGACCCCCCCCCCCCCCCCCCTAATTTGTTGACTCAATTAATGGACAGCCCCTAAAGCAACAACAATGCCAAACACGTGTTTTGATCGTGCTGTATGACGTATGTCAACCCATGTTCACATATTTTGTAACACTTCGCCCATGCGTGTCTTGTTTATCCCCCCACCCCCAACTTCCCATCCCAAAAAAAATACACACAGATGTTCACTAATTGTATTATTCAAGGTCATACATTAGAACTAAGAAATGTCAATCCTATTGTTTCAAGGTCATATCTCTGACAAAATTTTTGTAGACGTGACAATTTCTGTGTACAGGTTTTTTTTTTCCTTTTTTTTTTAATCTTGTCTGATCTGGTTATAAAATTGGGTTATTTACTGATTTTTTTTTCTGCAACTCTGTTGTAAAAAAAAAACCAATATACCGGCAGCCAAAAAACGGCCGGTCCGATAGTTAACCCATAGTGCCAATATCGGTTCGACTATCGGTCGCTCCCTACAACAATCGGCCGATCCGATATTAACCGATGGTGCCAAAATCAGTCCGATACCGATCCGATTATCGGTCGCTCCCTAGTTTTAAGTGATATAATTATATTGCTTAACTTTCATTCAATGTTTGACCATAATTAGTAAATAGGTTTGAAATATCTTATGAATGAATATTTTCAAATTGGTTTTGATTAAATGAAATCAAATAATTAATGTTCCCAGACTGCTCAGGCTTTGATGTCTCAGGAATCACTAATCACTTCCTGTCAAGAACGTTATTCTCAGATGGAGGCCAGTATTAGTCAGAGACTGAGATGGGCTGCCGGGGCTAATCCATCTCTGAATATTGTGTTGAGCAATTTTGAAAAAGCTGCTTTGTACAGAAAAAAGTTTAATGATGTTAGTAATGTCCATTTTTGATTAATTAAATTATATGATCAACTTATTCTGTCTACAATAAATAATTTTTCAAGTCATAGAAAATAAGAATATAATTTGAATAATTGTGTTGATTGCAGGATGAAAACAAAAGAGTGACTGAAGCTAGTAACCTCTGTCAAGGTATTCTACATCTTGAGACTCTGCGAACACAAACTCATGAAGCATCTACTGTAGACACAACTTTCTGCCAGTTGTTGAACAAGTAATAAGTTCTTCAGAAATATTCTCTTATTAATTTGTCATTTAACAAGTCTGTTTGCAACTGTATTTTGATTTTATGTCTAATTATTCAGTTTCTCATGCTTGTCTTGTATTTTGGTATTGTTTAGGTGCTCAGAGTGCTGCATGATGCTTGAGTCGACCTGTAGCTCTGTTACAGACCTGGAACTCAGCATCATTAATATTCAAGTGAGTTTTTTTTTTTTATATATTTGGAAATATATTTACATAAGTTGAAATTTTAAAACAAAAACTTGAATGGCATGCTTTTGCTATCGTCATGATAAAACTAACCTGATTCGGTGGAAAGAAAGTACATGAATTTTTATAATTGTAATATAAAATACTGTAGCTAATTTATTTTACATGCAAATTTTATTGCTCATTCCAAGCCTTTACACAGACAAATAATTCAGGATGTACTTTTTAATTTTTTTTATTGAGTTAATTGTTTGTTTTTTTGTAGCCACTTATTGATTGTGAAAAGTCAGATATTAATTGGATAAAACGAGCTATTGAAGCCATTGCCAAAACAGTGACAGATTCTAAGAAAATAATGGAACAGATCGCTATTAGCCTTGTGGATTGTCAAGTAACATTGATTTTATTTTTTCAATCACTAAGAATAAATATTTTGTTTCAATTGGTCATTATTAAATTGGTACATTAATTAATTACCAAATGTCAAATCTGATTTTAAAAAGCTGTTATTTTTGCTACTTCTGTGAATATTTCAGAGAAACATCAAAGAAAATGTTGTTATTATCAAAGGTCACCTCGCTACACATCACAAACTCATGTCAGACATTAGATCTATTCTTAAAACCTTAGCCAAGGTAAACTTAACCTTTTTTTTTTTTTTTTTTGCTTGTGCGTGTTAGATTTTAAAAGTTGGTTTATTACTGACTTATTGCTTTATGATTATTCAAAATTAAAGACTTAACTTTTTGTTTCAATTAGTTGGAAGAGCAGGACTATGGGACTGAGGTTCATCCAAGCAGCATTAGAGCTTACATGACTCATTACAAAATTTTCTCTGAAAAAATAACAGCCATCCTTAAGACTGTTGTGAGTGAAATGACTACCAGAGAGGAAATGGCACAGAGTGTCCATGATATGGAGGCTGTCAAAGACCAACTAGACACGTAAGTAAATATATATTATATGTAAATATTTTCTTTTTCAAAAGCTTGGGAACCTTTAAATCATTTTAAATTAGGACAAAAAAATGTAATATGCTACGCTGACTGTCAGATATTCAATAAATACAAAGAAAATAGTTGACATTAAACACACATTGAATTAAAAGCACTGATTGTGGGGTCTTTAGTCCATGAAAAAATAATTAGGAGAAAAGAGAAACTTTAGTTCGAGACTATAGTAGACATTTTTTATAGCATAATACTTAAAAAAGGAATTCAAGTGAAATTTACTTTTCCACAATTCATAATTAATGTTTATCTGAAGTAGATATTTTGTAAAGGTACTTGTAAGTACCAAAGAAATAGTGTTTACCTGTGTTTTCATTTAATCATGTGCTTGTAGCCACTAATTAATAGTTATTTTTACAAGGCATCTTCTATAAAAAAAAAATAACTTTTTTTAATGAAATTGTAGAGATCTCAAATTTTCTTGCCTACAAATGTGATACCACACATTGATTCCCATTCATTAACACACAATTTTGTTCCTTACTAGAACTGGCTGGCTTTCATTAATTTCTTTCACATCTAAGAAATAGTACAGTGGCATTAAGCGACCTATTGAAAATTTTTGAGAAGTGTCATTGTAAACTTGTGAGATAATAACAAAATATTTTGGTGTCTTATATTGCTGATCCAATTTCCTGGTTCAATTGTTCAGAATCTATGATAGTCTGAGTGAGTTTGCCCCTACCATCACGACCAAGAGTTTGGCTGCTTCAGGAGAACCAAATGAAAAATTATTTGACCCTTCAAGGTCTGTTCATCAGGGAAGAGAAAGAGATTCTCCCCCACTGCTGAACCAGAATGGTCCCATTGGACAACTCACTGCTGTGAAACCACAAGGTAAGTTTATTTGAAAATTTATGACATAGGTCTTAGCATTGTAAATACATTTGCAGTCTAATCACAGGCTCATATTATGTATCTTGCTGCATTTTGAAATTTGCTATTACAGGTAAAAAAGAAAAGGAAAAAATGGCTCGGGATCCAAAAACTGGAAAAGGTATTTCTCTTTTTTTTATCTTTTCAATAAGATGTTTTATTTAACTTAGTACCAAAAAAAATATTTAGGATCAAGTAACTTTTTTAACATTTTAAAATGATGCGATTAAATATAAACTACTTAATTAAACAAAATACATGTATATAAAACTGGATGAAAATTTTGAGATTGATAAAAAAAAAGCATATTGAATGCCAGCTTAGATTTCTAGAATTTAAAAGATTTATAAAACTTAAAATTAAGTTTTCGGTTATCAATTATAAAAATTATCCAGCGTCTTCAGATGTCTGGCATGCATTTCATATTGAAATTTACTGTCATCTGTAGCATGGATATGCTGGCCCATGAAGACACAACAGGCATTCATTATGGGCCTGTTGCGTTGGAAAATAATCAAATTACATCTAAATAATACATGTACATCATAACAGGCATTAATAAATGCACTTTATATGAGAAATTGTACATAGATACAATCCATTTGAAACAGCTCCATAGCAGCTGTCAGGTCTTTCTTACAAATTGCGTGTCAGAGGATTTAATGTGCAAGCATGTCTCTGATCTGTGAATTCTATTTATATTATCAAAAATAAATCAGCAGTTTATGAGAATTTTTTTATGTTCCCTTGTTTAGCATTGCTGAACTATTGCTCTTTAATAGCTTCTTTTAGCCTAAAAAGTGTTTTCTTAATTGAAGCGTTTTAAACCAGACACCTCACCCACATCTCGCGTCTCTAAATGCTTGATATATCTATACATATTTATATAAGAAGCATTTTATGCTATACTAGCCTAACCCAAGATGTGGGTAGGGCTAATCTGGCTTAAAAGTTCAAATTATTCATAATATATTTTTAATGCATTTTAAATTTTTAGCTGTTCAAGAAAGGAACTCGTACGCTGTAGGAGTCTGGAGAAGGGTCAAAATGAAATTAGAAGGCAGAGATCCTGATCCTAACAAGAGAATGAGCATATCAGAGCAGGTTAATGAGTAATTTTACTATCTTTAACAGTAAAGTAGCCATTTTTATATTGTTTTATTAAAAATAATATATGGTTGTTTTTTGTCATTACATCAAGAGACTTAAAAAATTTCTTAGCTAACATATGGATAAATAATTACCAGATAAGCTTTAAAAAAACATCTAATTTGAATTTTCTACTTGTTAGTACAATTATAAAAGTAATAAATTACTTGAAAAAAATCATATTTATTATTTTAATTTTAAAATTCTTTCCATGAAAAAAAAGCTCATATACTATTGTTAAATTAATATTCTTTCCATGAATGAATTACACTACTGTGAAACTCTTATTTTGTGGCAACCAATTGAAGAATGTGAACATTCTACTAAATCTAAGCAGAGTTTAAACTTTTTTTTTTCAAAATAATTTTGTGTATTCTGTTTTTTAATGCATTGAAATGTGTTTTATGTCTTATTGCATTATCGTTATTGCTGTTAAATTTATTCAAATAGATGTTTGCTGTTAGATTTGTATATATTATATTTAAAAATTTTTTAACTGAAAATTGTTTTTTTGTGTGTGTATTGTGTAGGTGGACTACATCATTAAGGAAGCCAAGAATCTTGATAACCTGGCTGTACTCTATGAAGGATGGACACCATGGGTATGAGCTCCATAGTGACAAAGCCATTACATGTGGCATTAGAACAAGTCTTATCAGCACTACACAGGAAAGTTAACCCTTCGCCAACCAGCTGGGAAGGTGATGGGAAAGTGGCAGTGATCTCCCCTTCAAAACCTCTGCACTTGGTTGTGTGGTCAGCTTAAGAAAAAGAAAAAAATCACAAAAGTCTTAACAAAATTACAGAATAAACTTTGGGAGCTGCAGTTCACTTTAATGGTTATAGTACATGAGGAAAAGCTGAACTGAGAAATGCATTAGGTCGGGGTGTAGTAGAAAGGGAATGGATTTTACGAAGAGCATTCAAGTCTGAACATTGTTATACTTGGTAAAACTGGGTGAAGGAAAAAAAAAGTGTTGACTTAAGCTTAGAAAATTGTCTGGGTGTTGAATTGCCTCAAAGCAGAAACACTCAGGGTCTGTCCGATAGGCCCAATAAAAAGAGTGGCTCTGAGGAAATCAGCAAAAAACAAAAAATCTTTATAATCAGGGTGTTTAATTCTGTTTTCAAAATGTTTAAAATGTGACCACATGTAGCCAACTTATACATGTGTGATTAAAAAATTTTTGTTCAGGAAAGTGGTCCTGCAATTTTTTTAACACTGCTGACCATTGAATTTTTTTTGTTCAAATATTATTATTTCTTTATCTGTATCATTTGATATCATATACTACAAATCGATAACATTAAGCTGATCATGATAGTTAGCCGTTTGGCTACTTCACAAACCTTTTTGTTCATGCTTTCTTTAGCATTATGTTTATTGAATTAATTTTTCTTGATTTTCAAGACTGAAAGTTATATAATGATTCTGATTCGTTGTAATCAAATGCCAAAAAGTAAGAAGAATTTTTTTTTATTAATAGTATTCATAATTTTGACTTTTTTAAAATAAGGTTAAACTTAATACATTAGAACTTCACTAAATTATTTTCATGCAATAAAATAACACATTTTGAAATATTCTTTACTAATTTACACCTGTTAAATATATTTGCATGACAATATTTTTTTTTTAAATACCATAGTTGATTTTTTTTTAAGTAATAAAATGTTCTTTTAACTGATAGATTCTCCTTTTTCAAAACTTGTAGCCTATTTTAAAGAAAATATTATGCCACCTGTTTCATTAATATACATTGCTTATACTCATCCTATCTTATAAATTAATATATGCCTGCAATAATGTTCCCAGTTTGAGATATTTCATTGTGGTTCTTAATAGATATATTATTCAAAAGTTTCAGGCCAATAAAATTATTATTATTTAGTTTTTCAAAGTCAGAGACTTTGCTTTATCTTAAGTGAATTACAGCATTGTTTTTTGTTAGTTTTTTTTTTTTTATTTCAATATTTTCTATTTTACATTTAAACCAAAACCACATCTTTCAATATTTACTAAGCTGTTTACAACACTAGTTGAAAAAAAGATGTTGAAGTAATTTCTATTGAATCTTGAAACTGTTTAAAAGTGTAAAAAAAAAATATCTTGTTTTTCCCATAGTTTCTTCAATTATATTTCTTTATATATAACACTCTAAAAATTGGCTTATAGTATTTAAGATTGAAATCCTACCTGCTTGATTAATAGGTTCCACTCCCTGCCAAATTTAAATGTGTTTGGTTTGCCTTTTTTTATTCATTCATTTTTTTTTTAATTTCCATTGTTTTGATGTTTGTTTTTTTAATTTATAATAATTAGACATAGCAAAATACACCACAGTGAGAGAGAGAGCACAAGTTGCCTTTTTTTTTTTTGACCAGCTTTTGACAAAATTTTTCTTGACATGTCACAATCAACAATTATAAATGTTTCCTGTAGTATTCCACTTTAGTCAAGCATCTTATTTTCATTAGTCTCAAACATCTAAGTAAACTAATATATGGACAAATTATTGGTTACAAAATGTAACTTATAGGCATCAAATTAAATTTTCAAAGATACGAAAAAAAAAATATTGACTGTCAATAATATTTCTTTAAAAAAATTGCATCATGTTAATTATTTTGAATTTTATTGTATAATTGTATTCCTTATTTTTACAATTTTTTGGTTTTTGCAATCCAGGCTGTTAGCTGGACAGTTTTCACACAGTGCTGAAATTGTTTTTGTACTTTAGTAGATCTTTTTTTTTTATAAAGTTTGTAGATGTAGAATTTGTGTGTGTTTACTGGGTTTTTTTCTTCTGTCTGAATTGCTAGTTTCCTTCTCTTAATTTTCAGCATCAATTTATTGGTTCTATTTTACCAAGTTTATGAAATTAAAACCCACTATGTAAATTACTTCTTTACTGATATCTTATCTAGCTATATTCTATTAAAACTAAAAATAGTGGGCAATTTTTAGAATATATACAGCTGCTATTTACATATTAATTCAGACCATTTTTTAGTAGGTCTTTTGATTATTTTTGTGAATAGGTTTTTTTCTGATTCAGCTGGGTTAATGGGTATTTCTGAACTATATTTATGATAGAACTACTTAAAAGCAACTCATTTCAGACTCGTGTCTCTAGCTCAGCTTAAGTATTGCTTTATTTTGTGTAATAGTGTATTATTATTATCATTACTTATCTTTTTAGATGTTGTGTTAATAAAGTTTTAATTGTTCCAACGCAATAGCATTTCTCTTTTTTTTTAAATGAAAAATTATTATTAACTGCTTCACTCGTTGACCATTGTTGCTTGACCTGACGAGAATTTTTTTGTCTTATATCATTATAGTTTTCACCATTTTAGAACTTTAATAAAAAAACTATTTTAAATCTTTTTCAAAATAGTTTTAACAGATAAAGACTATACAAACTAAAAGACAAAACTTGTACAATGGGATGCTCTGAAATCCTTAAAAATATTTAAAAAAAACACAATTTTTTTTAGTAGAGAAAAATGCCATTATTAATAAACATTTAAATGCTGTTTACATAGATATTAATTTACAGATACAAAAAAAAAAGCCTTGACTCAATTATGCTTTTTATAACTACATATAAGTGAACATTCTGACCTTGATGCACATATTCATTTAGTTTATGATATTACAGTTTTAAAATATCGACATAGATTTCATATTAGCTGAGCAAATTACTAAATAAACATTGGACAAATTATGTACGCCAAACTGAAAAAAAAAATATTCTTGTTTTATGTGTACAATTACTTGAGTTCTATTTAATAGATCTCATTAAATGGTTTATAATAAAATTTCTCACAATCAAGAATTTATTAATCTTATAAAAGTAATAGTGTTTGCTGTTTTTTCTGTGTAGGTCACAAATTTTATCTTGTACTGATATTCAAAGATTAAACTATCCAATTTCATCAAGTAAAATGATCAGAGTATATAGTAGCCTATCTTGACCTTGATATCAGTGTTAAGGTTGTTTTTCCCACTCTCTGGCCTCTTTTTATAAATCAAGAGGTTAAAGCTATAGTTTGGCTAGAGACATAACTTTTTGTAATACATGCTGGGCTTACCAACATGGAGGGGCACAGCCAACAAACATCAATGCAAATCTTAGAAAATATTCATTAGGCTACACCACATTGCTTAGTTACAGCTCCTTTACTCTTTTAAGTGGGGGTGGGGGAAAAAAAACATAGGCCCAGTAGGGTGTATAAATTAGCTTAAAACATTTTTTTTTCTGACTTAATCATTCTGTGGGCATTTCTTGCATTAGACACATTGCACTATTTTAATATTATATTTGTTGAAATCATTTTTTTCAATACATGTATACTGTTTTATAGAAATTATTACAATAAATTAAAAGACTATAAGAAATATGAAAAAGACTTAAGAAAAGAACAAAATTAAATTAATATAAAAAAACAAACAGCATCCCTGAAAAATAGTAATACATCAACACATGAGGTTTAATTGTTAGCCCTAGAATGGATTACAACATTCATCAAAGATATTTAAAAAAAAACTAACAACTTTGGGTCCATTTATAAGTTATATATATGCTTAAATAGAAATGTACACACTTTTTAAATTATTATTTACAAAAAAAAATTATATATATAATATGTCAGTTTTTATTCACACATATATTCATCAGTGCTGTAATAAATGATGGAGACGACATTAAAAGATAAACTAAAAATAATATTTACAGTGGTTTAAAACAAATTTACAACAGTGTCTTTATTTTTCACTTTTTTAGAGTATTCAAAATATTAAACGTTTGTCAACGTGATGGGTCCTGAAATTGTGTAGCACTCTGTTTCCTGAGACGATATGATTTTCTGGCCTCCAGGCTGCTCCATTTTCTTCACCTTTGAAAAATATAAACAAAATGTAAATTTTCAGCTTATATACCTTTCAGTTTAATAGGCTTGTAGTTTTTTATTTTATTCTAAACGCTTATTATTATTTCTGCTTATTAGTATTTTGTCTCAGCTATTTTTTTCCTGCATCTTTGGCCTGGTAAATGTTTGTACAACATCAGACTTCTATTTTTATATAGCTTAAAATGGCGAAAGAATATGCATGTTCTGTTTTAGTAGCTCCTAAAACATCAAGGCTGCCTGCATTATTCATTCTCAGATAGAATGCATGTTCTGCTAAGATTATATACCTGTTATTATATTATATT
This sequence comes from Bulinus truncatus, assembly GCA_021962125.1. NCBI lineage: Eukaryota > Metazoa > Mollusca > Gastropoda > Planorbidae > Bulinus > Bulinus truncatus. The sequence continues at coordinate 2,974,884 of JAGDYQ010000114.1, read as the reverse complement.
GCTGTCTAACAGGATATTCCCTTGCTGCTCCAGGTCCTCTTAACAGTCCCAGTTTATTATGTACTCTGTTGTATTGTGACCAATAACTGTATTGACCTTCTAATGGTTTTACTACTTCTCTTGCTTTTGCTCCTTCAATCTGATTAAGTTTGTTGGTAACTGACATTAAATGCAGTTGACTTGGCTGGAAATAAAATAGTTTATATTTATTTTTACATCAGCAGAAAATCTAACAATGATAATATAACAAAAAAAACCTGTCGAATAACAAAAGAGTACACCCACAGGAGTAACGTTTTTAGGATAGAATGTGACCATATTCTCTGAATAAAAATGATCTGGCTCTTCTTGTTTACCAAATACAATTTGTGATCTGTGCATAGATGGACAAGGAAGTGGACGCTGAGTTGCTTCTAAATTTTTACTACCGCCAAAATACTGGAGAAAAAAAAAAGAAAATAATTAAGGTAAAAAAAGAAAATGAAACATTATACTATTGTTATTTTAAATAGAATAATTGCTTATTTATGCATATATTTTTAAAAATCCTTTAATTTCCATGCAACTGCTTATAACACTTTAAATGCTTTAAAATGATAACTTTGATCTCCCATCGTTAATATAAATTTTAATATATATTGATTAAATAGGAATATAGTACACTATTACAAAAATGCCAGCTCAATATTTTTGTAAAGATACTAATTATTTAGCATTTCTGAACTTTGAATTAAACTCAGACTATAAAATAGAGATATTACACTCAATATACACACACATAGATAGTGATTTTAAGTGGTCTTATATTTTTAAAATGCGGCTTTGTGGAGGCTATTTTACATACATTTCAATGGGAGTTTTTTTATTTCTGGCCCCATTAGCTCAGAATTTGCTGGGGTATTAGGGAAAAAAACATAAGCTGCAAGTGTTCTATAGATACTAGCAAATTTCACATCTAAAGATGTTCAGGCCCTTTGGATACTGGAGATATATAAAGGTTTCCAAAAGTTGTTTTTTAATTATGTCTTCTCTAATAAAATTAAAAATGAACTTTTCTGATCCTGACAGCCCTGTCAATAATAATAATGCTGATAGTCAACTGTCTACACCAGATGGCATCAAATGACAGCTGAAGCATATCCCAATAAAATCATGTTAACAATTTCTATTAACTAAATAACATTTATATTGCAAATCTAAATATTTCTGCTTTCTTTTTTAACATATCCAAAACAATTTAAAAGAAATCATGTGCTGTTTTGGATAGGTTAGCAAAAAAAAAAAGATGGGTTGGTATTTAGAATAGCAAAGTGAGATGAAATAACATGATTCAAGGACATGAAAATATAGAGGAGATTAAACTTTTTTGGTGATGAAACAAAAGTATATGGACAAAAGTATTATTAGTATTACATGCTTAAAATGGAATTGTGAAAATAACCTGTTTGCTTGTTGTAAGGTAATCTGATGACCATGGAGGTTTCGCTATGGAAAAAGTTGTCTTATGCATAGGTCGATCCCCTAGTTGATGTAACGGGGCTGAATTAGAACGCCTTGGGTTATAGTAAGCACGATGGCTATAAGGTTCGTGAATAACTGGATAGTAGCAGCCATCTTCAGTAAGAAGAGTTGTGGCAGTCTTTCCCTGACCGTATTGAATTCTAGCATCAAATAATGAAGCCATTGACGATAGATTTACACTGCGCTTATTTTTTTTCTTCTTTTTTTTTTCAGAATTTACTTTTCATTTTCATTCTGCACTATAATAAATGTTAAATATGTTAACTCTTAATTAAGAAAAAGCATTTTACTTTAAACCGTATTAACAAATATTCATCCAAACGATGATAATTGTTAGTTAAAACCACAGTTAAAAAATAGTATTTTTTATTTAAATAAACACAAAGTAAAAGTAACACAATCTATTTAGCCTTCATAAAACCAGCTCACTCTTAAAGACGCTTCCACCCAATCCGCAAAAAGAAATCTTTTTTAAATGTAACCACTAAGACATTGCCAATTCTATGAATGTAATTATTAAATTAATTTGATTTAATATTATTATTTTTACGATGTTATTTAAATATTATAATTAGGAAATGTTACTTTAAAAAATATATCTTCGTAACTACGGAGAACCTAACGCGGATTAATACTCATTATAAGACAAACAAAGACACTACTATGGATTGCACTGGCCTATATTAATATTGTAACACACATGCTTACTTGTTGATCACATTCGTCTTTATGACCACTTAATATTAATTTCTTTGATTTAGACACTATATTAAATGTGTTTTTAATGTATTATAGAGTGTTAAGAACGAATCAAAGGGATTGACGGTCTATGGGATTTACATTGGTTCTTATGTCATTATTCAATTGCAACTATTTGTGATGCAGTAGCCTACAAAGGTTATAACAAAAGAGTTTATGGTGCAGGCATATATATGATTACTGCATGTAGACAGTTAAAAATGATGTAAAAGCATTGGATGTCAGATTTTTGAGTAAAAACTTTAATGTCCAATGAAAGAGATATCTTCTTTTTTGTTTTGTTGTAAATTTGTAAAATTTAAGATGATGATACTTGAAGTTTGCATGATTGAGCTAAAACATAATACAACAATTGTTCGCTGGGTATACTTTGAGTAAAATCTAACAAAAAGACCTGAAATATCCTTGTCCTCTCAGGAGAAGTGGCGATGTGTGTGTACGTACGTTTGTTTGTTTGTGCAGCTTTGAAATAGGCCTACACATCGTCGAACAGGGAACAACCTAACTTGGCGTACCCACACGGTTAAGGCTATGTTAATGCACGTTGCTAATTTATTTTATTTAATTTTTAAATTTACGTGATTTAGATATTTAAGCATTTTAACTATAAATTATCTCGATTCATTTAGGCGATATATTTTCTTTCAAATGTATCGTGAGTGGGCAAATCATAGTTCTGAAAAGAGAACACTTCCGTGTATGATAATATATTTGGTGCACGTTTTTAATTAAATATCTCTTTCTTGAATAAAATTAAATAAAGTAACAGACATGTTAACAGACTTAGTTAATATTAAAATGAAGCTTAAAATGTACGAATTTAGATTTATAGCAAAATGAGCAATTGACAAATGTAGTTTCTAAGATTTTGTCAGTATTAAATGCTTAATAAGACGCATCATAATATGCAGTAATCACATAACCTTCAACTACATAATTTGTAATTAATATGTTATCTTGACTCAGTATAAGTGTAAGTAAAATATGTTCATATCTTAGATCATAAAAACCACTTATCGGACGATTTCCCAGCTCCCTTCTTTCATCCCACCATAGCCGATAGTTTAATTTATAAATTATACAATGAGGCACCGAACACGCCGGGAGTTGAACCCACAAAGATGGATTCGTTCAAAGTAAAAGGAAGTAAACTATATAAGGAGTATTTAAGGCAAGGGAAACCGTGGTCGAACCCGCGCGAGGTCACGGTGGGCTATATATAGAAATAACTCGTATATTCTTTTTTTTTCCCCCGTCATCATTTTTCCATATAGTCGGGTCGCAGAAAACAAAACAGTTTTAATGATTGGTCGCAAAACCAAAAAACTGTTGTCAATGTGGGTCGCGGAGCGTAAAAATTTGAAAACCAGTGTTCTAACGCAGTGGTCGGCAAAGTGCGGCTTCGGAGCCGCATGTGGCTCTTTGGCTCCTTAAGTGCGGCTCTGGCATTTAGTTTTATTTAGTATACGACTTATTTAGTGTACTATTTATTTAGTGTAATAAAATTTAGTGTAATAAACGTTTACTAAACAAGTAGATTTGGCTCCCATTATTTTTTTTTTAATTGTTGTAATGATCTATTTGGCTCTTTGGCTGATAAGTTTGCCGACCACTGTTCTAACGAATCATTTAAAAATTTAAAGCATAATGTATATCCTGTGACGTAATTGCTAATTGTGGTCACTGGGATCAAAAATAAAGTTGTACCAGCACTGACGTAATAATGTGAAATCTGCAGCAATAAAAAAGAATCCGTTATAAGTCGCTGGTCACAGCATTACAAAAGATTCCAATATGCGATGCTGGTCAAAACAATAAAAAAAAAAGATTCCGTTATACTTAGCAAATCACAATAATAAAAAGATTCCGTTATAAGTCGCTGACCCCAATAAAAAGAATCCGTTATTCGCAGGGAAGCACATTTTTTTTGGCACAAAATAAAATACCAACACTGAGTTTAAAAAAAAATGTTTTGTTTTTTATTAAAGTACTGTAAAGGATGGGGGGGGGGGCGGAACAACATCGCAATAGACGTTTCAAGTGGTTGAATAAATAATGCGATTATAGCATGTCCTACATCCACTTCAGAGTAGAATTTGAGAAAGAAAGAAAGTAAAAAAAAAAAACTTTAATTAAGATACATTATACAATAAAAGCACTGTGGTATTGTAGAACTCTGTAGGGAGGGGGTGTAGGGAGAAGGGTGTGTGGAAGGGATCAGTCATAACAAGGAGATTTGAGTCACATTGAGAGTGAGGAGGGGGGAGAGGGAGGGTGGGAGGGAGGGAGGTAGATCGATTTCATTCATTTCTCACCCTGCACGCATGACACGCAACTCCTTCTGTTGTTGTGTGCACTGACTGCTAGTCAGGTAAACCTTCACATTTACACTTGGACATTTCATGCGGTTAACCCCCCCCCCCCTACACATACAGAGTTATGATGGTATTGTTGTTGTAGTCGTGCCCATTATGTCCGCTACAGCCTGTCCCGTCTGAGAGGGCATGACACCTTCCCCCCACCTCCCCCCAAGATCTGAAACCTTCACTTTCTGTTCCAGTGTGTTGTGACACCTTTTGGATCAGTTTAGCTATTTTGTAGTGATTCTATTGATTGTTTATTTGTAGATATATGTGTGTATTGTGTTTTTTTTAACCTTCTTTAAGTCTTTATATACATAGTTCTAGTAATATGTGGATGCGTACTTAGCATTGTATTCGTGTTTTCCTTTAAGTGAATGAAAGGATGTTTTTATAAACAACTTGGATACATTTGTTTATAAACAACTTATTCAAACTGGAAGTAAGTTTTTCTTTTTCGTAAAATCTTTAATCTTAAAAAAAAAAAACGTTACCCTCTTTAAAAGCGTTTGACCATGAGATTATGGATACTGGCTTTATTTTTATGTTAAATACAATTTATAAATGTGTATTTTAAGATTTTAACGAGATGGGATCAGAGTCTTTCTTACGGTTTTTTTTTGGAGGGGGGTCGGCCCATGACAACGTATACTTGGGGCCCTGCCTGAGAAAATGTATATTTGGGGCCCTGGGAAACGCTATACTTGAGGGCCTGGGAAACGCTATACTTGGGGCCCTGGGCAACGGTATACTTGGGCCATAGGCAACGGTATTACTCGAGGGCATGGGCAACGGTATACGTAGGAGCCCATGCAAAGATTAGTTTAGGTTCAAATCTGTAAAAAAAAACGCTCTAAAAGCCCCTAATAATCTTTGATACCTAGAGCCCCTTTGACTGATACGTCATCTAAACAGGGGTTCCTGACAACTGCTTTGATTGCCTTTACTTGTGGCCAGTGGCACCGAGAGCCAACGCGGGCCCCAGGGCAGGACATCATTGCGGGCCCCTTAATAAACAATGAGTCGTGAAAAAATTGACATGGTCGGGGCTGCCGGGCCCCCTTTACGCCCCCTTACAGATGCGGGCCCCCTGGCAATGACCCCCTGCCCCCCTCTCGGCGGCTATGCTTGTGACGGGTCTGCTTGTTAGCCACAGAGTGTAAATCTTAAATTTGTAGTGGGTCACGGCAAAAACAGTCTCCACCAGAAGCGTCATTTGGGGTACAGCCTGAAGGTCTGTGGGGGGACGGGGGAGCAAGTTTTGACGAGCACGGATTGCCAGTCTATTCATTCATAGGGTCAAAAATAGGGTTTGTATCATTTAGGGATGGGGCAAACTCCCTCCCCCCCCCCCCCCCCCCGCCAAATGATGTCCCTGGTCTCGAGCGTAGGATTAGGTTGGCAGCGGGGGCCCTACGTAGTTGCCTATCCATACGAAAGGCTCTGTGTTGACTCCTGTCAAGTTAGCATATTGATCGAAATTTACAATTATCACATCAAACAATGGATGCATAATCAGCTAATACAAAATAATGATTAACTTATCGATTAGTCAAGTCATGGGACGTCATAGACACGGATTATCAGGATTAATTTAAATGTATATTTTTTTTTTCTTCTTTTGTTTAATAGACTTCAAACAGATGACTGCTGGCTTCATTATCTTCTCTATTGACACAGACCATATTGCAATGCCTCATTTCTATTGGTAACCAGCACCACACTGATCTTTGGTTGGTTTTCACGGAAAGTGTTTCTACAATGCCAACGTTTAGAATAACTAAGTAAGGAATATTTTCTTGGTGTTTGCTCATACGTTTTATCTGAGTTATTTTCTTGCAATTTGTTTTAAAAGAATAAAAAAAAGAACAAAAAAATCTATCTCGTTGTCACTATCAGGAGTTAGTTCAGGGGCAGCGTCTTTATGAAGTCATCATGACCATGACATCTGAGGTCATGGTCAACAAATGTGGCCAGCTGCCGCCCACGTTGTCCGGCTATTTGTCCGGCGCGGACGGGCACTCGCCCAAGGACCCCGGACATTCGCCGGTCCTAGAAAGACCGTCTGAGCTTGAGATGGGCAGTTGTGTGACGTCATCGCACGGTACTGTCAACGGCATCAGGTCATCGTGCACGTGCGCCGTGAGCCTGGGACATGTGTACTCACCTGTAGTAGATGAACTGACCAACAGTGTCAGGGACAGAAAGGAAATTGTGACAATGACCACTTCACAGAGCGGAATCGTTTCAAATTGTGATCAGGAGGATAAAGTCAGACACTCAGAGGTAAAGTAACCATCATCATTTGTCTCTGGTACATACAAAGTTTCATTTAATAGTAAAGTCATCATTTGTCTTTGGTACATACAAAGTTTCATTCAATAGAAAACATCATCATTTGTCTCTGGTACATACAAAGTTTCATTCAATAGTAAACATCATAATTTGTCTCTGGTACATACAAAGTTTCATTCAATAGTAAAATCATCATTTGTCTTTGGTACATACAAAGTTTCATTCAATAGTAAACATCATCATTTGTCTCTGGTACATACAAAGTTTCATTCAATAGTAAAATCATCATTTGTCTTTGGTACATACAAAGTTTCATTCAATAGAAAACATCATCATTTGTCTCTGGTACATACAAAGTTTCATTCAATAGTAAACATCATCATTTGTCTCTGGTACATACAAAGTTTCATTCAATAGTAAACATCATTATGTATCTCTGGTACTTACAAAGTTTCATTCAATAGTAAACATCATTTTGTATCTCTGGTACTTACAAAGTTTCATTAAATAGTAAACATCATCATTTGTCTCTGGTGCATACAAAGTTTCATTCAATAGTAAACATCATCATTTGTCTCTGGTGCATACAAAGTTTCATTCAATAGTAAACATCATCATTTGTCTCTGGTACATACAAAGTTTCATTCAATAGTAAACATCATTATGTATCTCTGGTACTTACAAAGCTTCATACAATAGTAACATAAACATTAATATTTGCCAGTGGTATAAGGCAAAGTTCGTAGAAAAGCAAATACTTAAATAATTTTTTTAACCCTTGCCATGTTTTGTCTAATTATCTGGAGTAAAACGTTATCTGTGAACGGAGCGGGGATGTTTAAGGAAACAAAAACTAGTTTTTCTTAACTTGTCTTCATCTCTTTGTCTCAAAAATAATACAGCAAATTTCCAAGTCTTTAGTTTATTGATGTGGTATAAACAATGGGGCAAGACGTTAATAGTTTATCTTTATGTGGAGCCTATTAAAAGTATTTAACGGAATGTTTAGTTACAATTCATAACAGTGGTGAGAACCATGGTGAGTACATATGATGTCGCTGATAGCCACGCTCCAGTTTTATTATTAAAAGCAAAAAATACTGTATAAAACTCAACCATAGTTAATGTATCAATATTTACAAAACAAATATAGTTTGAAAAAAAAAACCACTAGAATAAAAGCTTAAAGGATTTAAAGTGTAGCATTTTGACTTCTGTATAAACTTATTCTTTTATTTACCCTGCCGTTGACAGTAAATTGACCAATGAATTATTCTATATAGTCAGTAATTATGGACAAATAAAAGACTTGATTTGACTCAATGTAACCAGTGTCATGTAACTGTGTAATAAGTACTGCTATAAGTCAATGGTATTTACAGTGGCGTAGGGAAGGTAATGCTGGTTGTGAGGCTGCACAGGGCGCAGAACTAGGAAGGGGCGCCGAAAGAGCACTGTTAAATATTTGTGCACTTTTCAGAGTGAGTGGAGGGCGCCAAAATAGTCAGCTACGGATCTGGTTGTTAATACTGTGCTATGATGGATCTGATTGTTAATACTGTGATATGATGATAAAGTTGTAATTAGCAAAGTAATCAGTACTTTTATCAAACTTTCTCAGAAATATACCTCCAGTATTAAAGATATCATGTATCCATAGCAACCACCAGTGAACAGAATACTCGGTCACTAGGCACGATGTTTTACTCACAAGGACTTTGTAGCGTTCGCCTTATCTTGTGACTGCCATTGATCGGTAGCACTTGACCGTAAGGTGACCACGGCAGTCGGTCATGTTGTGACGTAATTTGAGTTTCTTATCAAACAAAGAAAAAATAAACAGCCACTCGTTTGGGAGTTAAAAGTAAAAATAATTACTGCTGATAAAACTAAGATTGTGTGTGCACGGGAAACTGATTGTGTGTACGAAAATCTTAACAACTTTTAAGACTTGTGCACGGAACATGTATTTTAATTTAAATTTGATTTAAGTGTACATTTTGTTATTTATACAATTGTTGTTGTTTTGTTTTTAAATTACATTGATATTTTTTTTATAAAAGTCGTTACTATGAATTATTACTTTTATAAAAGTCGTTACAGTGATATTATTACAAGGCCGGGGCTGTCGCTAGTTCTGTGGACTGTCACAATTTAATTTATTTGTGCGCAAATTAGCTCCTTTAGTTAGTTATTTACTAGCAAAATATTAATAAATAACGCGAAAACACAACTATTGCTTGTTTCAATAATGTTTGCATGTATGTCCAGGTGTTAACAAGCTAACATGCAAACCCTTTTAGGTGAAGCATACAACTTTCAAGTGAACACCACAACAAATACAAAAGCAACTGATGAGACATCAGCAGCTTCTTACATCACTGACATGTATAACCTTCTACCTTTTTTTTAATTTACTTTTTATCAAGACCTAACAGATGATGACTAAATCTATAATTCAAATCCTTGCTCGATTGGTTCGTTCACTCTCATCGTCCAGTGCTGACCATTCAGACTCATTGTGATGAAGAACAGAAAAGATTGTTGTCTTATGATTTGCTGGTTGATGATTTATTCCGAACAGAAAAGATTGTTGTCTTATGATTTGCTGGTTGATGATTTATTCCGAACAGAGAAGATTGTTGTCTTATGATTTGCTGGTTGATGATTTATTCCGAACAGAAAAGATTGTTGTCTTATGATTTGCTGGTTGATGATTTATTCCGAACAGAAAAGATTGTTGTCTTATGATTTGCTGGTTGATGATTTATTCCGAACAGAAAAGATTGTTGTCTTATGATTTGCTGGTTGATGATTTATTCCGAACAGAAAAGATTGTTGTCTTATGATTTGCTGGTTGATGATTTATTCCGAACAGAAAAGATTGTTGTCTTATGATTTGCTGGTTGATGATTTATTCCGAACAGAAAAGATTGTTGTCTTATGATTTGCTGGTTGATGATTTATTCCGAACAGAAAAGATTGTTGTCTTATGATTTGCTGGTTGATGATTTATTCCGAACAGAAAAGATTGTTGTCTTATGATTTGCTGGTTGATGATTTATTCCGAACAGAAAAGATTGTTGTCTTATGATTTGCTGGTTGATGATTTATTCCGAACAGAAAAGATTGTTGTCTTATGATTTGCTGGTTGATGATTTATCCCGAACAGAAAAGATTGTTGTCTTATGATTTGCTGGTTGATGATTTATCCCGAACAGAAAAGATTGTTGTCTTATGATTTGCTGGTTGATGATTTATTCCGAACAGAAAAGATTGTTGTCTTATGATTTGCTGGTTGATGATTTATTCCGAACAGAAAAGATTGTTGTCTTATGATTTGCTGGTTGATGATTTATTCCGAACAGAAAAGATTGTTGTCTTATGATTTGCTGGTTGATGATTTATCCCGAACAGAAAAGATTGTTGTCTTATGATTTGCTGGTTGATGATTTATCCCGAACAGAAAAGATTGTTGTCTTATGATTTGCTGGTTGATGATTTATTCCGAACAGAAAAGATTGTTGTCTTATGATTTGCTGGTTGATGATTTATTCCGAACAGAAAAGATTGTTGTCTTATGATTTGCTGGTTGATGATTTATTCCGAACAGAAAAGATTGTTGTCTTATGATTTGCTGGTTGATGATTTATTCCGAACAGAAAAGATTGTTGTCTTATGATTTGCTGGTTGATGATTTATTCCGAACAGAAAAGATTGTTGTCTTATGATTTGCTGGTTGATGATTTATTCCGAACAGAAAAGATTGTTGTCTTATGATTTGCTGGTTGATGATTTATTCCGAACAGAAAAGATTGTTGTTTTATGATTTGCTGGTTGATGATTTATTCCGAACAGAAAAGATTGTTGTCTTATGATTTGCTGGTTGATGATTTATTCCGAACAGAAAAGATTGTTGTCTTATGATTTGCTGGTTGATGATTTATTCCGAACAGAGAAGATTGTTGTCTTATGATTTGCTGGTTGATGATTTATTCCGAACAGAAAAGATTGTTGTCTTATGATTTGCTGGTTGATGATTTATTCCGAACAGAAAAGATTGTTGTCTTATGATTTGCTGATTCTCTCCCCCTTCCCCCATCTCTCTCCCTTGCACACGGTGCTGTCTTACCACCATAAAGGGCCCTGGGCATACTGGAGCCCAGATGGCCCTCACGTTTAAACAAACCAGATTCTGGGGCCCCTGCGGGCTCGTGCATTATGACAGAATAGATCGTAGAGGACCCTCTGGTGCACCAAACGGTCATTACTACTGACCTGGTTCCATTACTACTGACCTGGTTCCATCCCCTACCTACACACATTCACTCCCCCGATGTCAGGCAGTAGATCAGTAGCGTTGGAAGGGTAGGGCGGGTAGTCCGGCCGCCTAGGGCGCCAAAATATGTAGGGGAGCCAAAAAATCTTGATTAATGGTTATTGTTTTCAGGTCGGGAAGGTTGCGCTTTAAAAAATGTTTATCTTGCACAGTCGCGCCACAAAAGCCACATACATCTCTGCGACATAAACAAACCTTTTTTTTTTTGGCAATGGAATCAACTGTTACTGTTAAAATTGAATTTTTTTCTCAATCTAATCCAATGATTAAACTTAATACCAGATTACTTTTCTTAATTAGCACGTAGAGGCTGAATATAATTCAAAATTAAAAAAAAAAATAGATCAGTGGCAAAAACGAATGTTCTACACACGCTGTATTTTACATTGTACAACCAAAACTTAAGTTGTTTAAAATGTAGACATTGACGTAGTACTGGCTATACTAAAATCAGATTAGGTCAGAATGAATGACTTTAAGTGCTGTGGCCAGCACAATTTTGTGACATCACAAAGCTAACTAAATTTAGATCCCGCTCTTTCCTTTACAATTTTTTTTTTTGCCCAGATAACATCTGGTTGTTGGTTGTATTCTGGCATTAACCGTTCCAGCGGTTGGTCTCTGTTACCTCAGTCCAACTGTAACCTTGCTAGAATTGCTATCGATTTCAGCCGCGCCCGTTATCAGTATAGGTTGACTCATATTGATTGGAAGACTGTCCACCTAGTAGAAACACATGGCCCATCATTTTAATTAGTTCCATCATTCAGAACTATTAGCAGAGGTGGGAAGTTATCTTTAGAAGTGGCTTTGCGGCAGATGTTTCGGTAAAAATAAAATAAAATATTACCTTTAAGTTATTGCTTTAGACTTGTGGGTGATAATATAAGGTTCTCTCAGTGACATGTAACAATCAAGGCAACACTGACAAATTAGCGTGTACTGACTGTGTCAATGTATAACTGTTTTTGAGCTGCAGTTTGTGTCATATTGTCCCAATGTTTAATAGTGTTTTGGCTGCAGTTTTCACTCATATTGTCAGTATTTTACAGTATCTGTGTTTTGGCTGCAGTTTTCACTCATATTGTCAATATTTTACTGTGTCTGTGTTTTGGCTGCAGTTTTCACTCATATTGTCAATATTTTACTGTGTCTGTGTTTTGGCTGCAGTTTTCACTCATATTGTCAATATTTTACTGTGTCTATGTTTTGGCTGGAGATTTCACTCATATTGTCAATATTATACTGTGTCTGTGTTTAAGCTACAATTTGTGTCATATTGTCAATGCTAAGCTTCTGTTTTATTGTTATGTAGAGATGTGGGTGGGGGTACATTAAACATTAACTTTGATTAGTTTGAGAATTAAAAAAATATTTTCATTTAACTTAGGATTTTAAAAAAAAAGTGAATTAGTACAATGAATATTAATTTCAAAAACTTGGAGGGAAGAACCACGAAGAATAGAGTTTGTGACAGATGCATCAATACAATGACCAATAGATAGTTTGCATCAATTCATGGACCAATAGATAGTTTGCACCTATTCACTGACCAATGAATAGTTTTGTCACATATTTAGTCCAGAGAAAGTTGCTTTTTCCCCTGCGTGAAAACTAAATTATGACGAATGCCATGCGGCTAATTGTTTTGTTGCATACGACTCACTGGGGGAAAGTTTACAAAGGTCGAAATGTTAATCCAAGACTGTCTTAGGACTCGGATTAAAAAAAAACAATAGGATAACATAGCAATAGTAGCGTAACAAGTGTTAGTAGCACCAGGGGGTGGTGGTCTATAAATGCCGCCCCATTCCCGGGCCGGAAAATAGTATTCTGATGAAAATACCACTCCTTTCTGGTGACTAATTAATTACCATGCTTGGCGTATCGCATCTCCCCCCACCATCAGCTAGCCCAGTGAATAACAGTACAGTTTAATAAAAAAAACTTTTGAAAATAAGCATCAAATTATGGATCTTATTTATTTATTTATAGAGAATTTTAATACAATTTTTTTGTTTTCTAAAAAAATTAATTTTCTAATTATTTATGTTATACTTTTTAGATTTAAATTAAATTAAACTTTTTATTGATGTTACACAGTTTGGTCTTATTTTGGCCAGTCTAAATAAGATTTAAAAAGATTTACTATTTTGCACACTTGTGCATTGCTGCTGTACTTCCATAACTATGCAGCCAAATTTGATCTTTTTCGTTAAATGAGAATAGGTCCGAAATTGAGTTAAAAGAAGCTCACTCACACACCGACTCACACACCCACTCACTGACAAAAATGAAATTAACATTAAGCTTATACAAAAAAAAAATACTTTTTCATTTTTGTCAAAGCCATGTTCTTATTGTGATGCGCAAGATTTCCCGAGGTAATAAGTAATTTGTAGGGAAGTAATGTGTAATGAGCAATGTGTAGGGAAGTAATGTGTAATGAGCAATGTGTAGGGAAGTAATGTGTAATGAGTAATGTGTCGGGAAGTAATGAGTAATGCGTAGGGAAGTAATGAGCAATGTGTAGGGAAGTAATGTATAATGAGTAATGTGTAGAGAAGTAATGTGTAAGTAAAGATTGAGACCAATGTCGTCTTTAAAAAAATGGGCACACCACTGTTCTGGCCCGACGTGCTCTCCGAGTGGCCCCTTATGATAAATTATTGGTATGTTATATTTTTTAGTAGTTCTTGTATGGTTTTTCCCTGAGGGCCCAGGACCAGGCCCGTAGCCAGGTCAAAGTAAACAGGGAAGCACCAATACCCAGCAAGGGGGCACCTTCTCATTTTAGTTACTTTTTCTTTATTTTTTCCCTCTTTTTCTTCTTTTTTAAGCGGGGGGGGGCACTCCACACCTAGCGGGGGCACGGCCCCCCATTGACCCCTTGGCTACGGGGCTGCCCAGGACTATGGTTTACCCGTGGGTCCCCAATGTTATGTTTCTAGCATCATGTCCAGCTGCTTGTATATTTATCCGACCCATTTTTTTTAGCCCAGACCACAGATAATATCTAATCTGTGGGCCAGACATTGTCTAGATTTAAGGACTTGAATCTGGGACCATCATGTGGACTAATTTGTACTGTGATGCCACCTCGTTCATCAATGATTGGCATTTACTAGTGATCCATCATGGCGGGAGAATGTTAGTTTAATGAGTGCAGAGATACAAAAATAAATGTCCTTCTCTACTTGAATTTACTGGATTGTGTTTGCTTGTTTATTTAGTCGGAATGGTTTCTGATTCTAGTTCAGCGCAAGTTTAGCTGTTGATGCTGAATCGATCCCATTGTATATAGATATAGAAGCTGGGTTAATGTAGGTTTTTATCGATGTAGGATGCTTGGTTTTCATCTCAGTTTTTTTTACAACGTTTTTCTTAACTTCACTTCTTGTCTGTTTGTTTGTTTGATTGATTGTTTGTTTGTCCACGGAATTTGGCAATCCAATTTTAGACCACTTTCCGATAAGCCGTCCGTGAGTTTCGCACCCTTATGAAGCATTGTACGGCACGGCATTTGTTTTTGTTATGAGTTTCCGTGGGAAGTATCAGGGAGATGCACCGGTCACATGACATGGAGATCAATGGAAATAACCAAAAAAGGTTCTTATAAACAATTGAAGCATGTACACAGAAGCGGGCTTAGCAGTAAGCGGGGAGAGTGTCATGTGTGGGTCTTGGATGAGTGTCATGTGTGGGTCTAGGGCGAGTGTCATGTGTGGGTCTTGGACGAGTGTCATGTGTGGGTCTAGGGCGAGTGTCATGTGTGGGTCTAGGACGAGTGTCATGTGTGGGTCTAGGGCGAGTGTCATGTGTGGGTCTAGGGCGAGTGTCATGTGTGGGTCTAGGGCGAGTGTCATGTGTGGGTCTAGGGCGAGTGTCATGTGTGGGTCTAGGGCGAGTGTCATGTGTGGGTCTAGGGCGAGTGTCATGTGTGGGTCTAGGGCGAGTGTCATGTGTGGGTCTAGGGCGAGTGTCATGTGTGGGTCTAGGGCGAGTGTCATGTGTGGGTCTAGGGCGAGTGTCATGTGTGGGTCTAGGGTGAGTGTCATGTGTGGGTCTAGGGTGAGTGTCATATAGGGGCATGAAACAAGCTTTAAGTGTTGCTCCGGTTAGGTAAAAATGAAATAAAAAAAAACAAGCTGGGAGTCACCCACAGGGACTTAGTAGGCAGTGTGATTTGACTGATGGGCGATTTGTTGTTGTTTAGTCAAGTGCTGTAGCCCTGCAACCATTGGCTGATTTTAACAATTCATATGCTGTTAGAAGAAATAATGAGCGAATTTATCGTACTGTAAATAATTGTGCCATTCATCATGCCTAATACTAAGTTCCAGCAGCCTGAATATGCATGAATGAAGTCAAATGTGACATGAGAAATAATTGTGACAACTGAAGAATGTAACGATAAATAAATATTATGGGCTGCAAGTCTCTTTCTTGATGCTGAATGAAATCATCCATTAGTACAAATGCAACTCATTCAAAATCGTTTCCGCTTTTATACTTACACAAAACAATGGAATTCCAATGTTCACAATATTTGCTTGTTCCACTGGATTGTTAAATCAGTGATTCATAAATCTTTTCCTGATTAGTCCCTTATATTGATGCCGACATTTCAAGTTGACCAGAGCCTTTCAAAGCATTTTTTTTTTTTTAGTCTGTTCAGTTCCAGCTGGTAAATTTTTATGCACCCATCCACCACCAAGTAACTTTATTTTTCTATCTCCAGATACAGAACTGCAAGAAAATTAACTTGCCCCTTTGACATTAAAGCAACATGTTGCCATCACATTGCACTGTCAATGAAAAATGTGGATCAAAGTAAAATCGAATCTTTTTAGCTGATATTTCAATCTGTGACACTAGTATCACATTCAACTACCATTATTTTAATCTGTGACACTAGTATCACATTCAATTACCATTATTTTAATCTGTGACGCTAGTATCACATTCAACTACCATTATTTTAATCTGTGACACTAGTATCACATTCAACTACCATTATTTTAATCTGTGACACTAGTATCACATTCAACTACCATCAGACCAGAACCCTTATTATCAGTGCTTTTTTTTGTAAAAAAAATAGGTGCCGGTACTCAGTGATGGATTGCCTAAATTTTAGCTAAAACCCAGCGTCTAGTTTAGTTCTTATTGCGCACAATTTTAAAATAATTCAATTTTGACAAATTAATAGTAAAATAAATTAATAATAAACGTTAGAATACTAGAGAAGTAATAATTTTTTACCCACATTTAAAAAAGGTGCCGGTACGCCGTACCGGTTCGTACCGTCACAAAAAAAGCACAGCTTATTTAATTATTAAGAATGCAAATGAAGTATTTGAATTCTGAAGAAACATAAATTGTCTTCCCCCCCCAATCCGGCCCCTGTTAATCAAATTGACAGTTTTCAGGTCCGCGGTGAAAAAAGTTTGATGACCACTAAATACATCGTGATGAAAACAAACAACTATTTGCTGTGTTGCAGTGAAACTTTACAAAATAATTGTGTTCAGTCTATTATTAACCCCATTACCTCTCACAGACTTTAATAATAAAAAAAATTACAAATAATATGCAACAAAAAAATTTCTAGAAGATTCTTAAAAATTGGACATTTTCATTCCAGAACACGAGACATATTTTGAATCTATTACAAACGTAAACATTCCCTCAAGATGGCCGCTAAAATGGGGAATTTATTCCATTTTTTAAAAAAACAGAAAAAACTATAGTGCTCTGGTCGCTGGTTCTGGTTATATCTCTTTCATCCATCGAGCAAAACCTAAAACTATTTATCATTGATGGGGGGTGGGGCGGTACATTTTTTTTAATAACCTTCCCTGTACACCTGGTAGGCCGAGCTGGTAAATCTGATGTTATATAACCACACCATTATAAACTGGCCATTACATAATTCATTTTTGCGGATGAAATTATTAACCTTCTGTACAAAACACAATGTTTTTTTTTGTATATGTCTATTTATAAGTCATCAAGTCTCTGACAAGTACTGTAGGTTAGGCCCCTCCTCCAACCTCATATATTCTTCGTCACAGAGCCGTAGAATGAACCTTCATGTATAGCTGGTATAGCTGCTGGTATAGCTAGACATCGCTGTGGCGGTGGCATGGATGGTCTACACTTGGCGATCATGAAGTGGCTCTCTTGACGTATCAGCTCAACTTCCTTTGTGCTGTGTCATCTGTGAGTGCATGAGTGTGTCAGTGTGTGTTCGTTCATATGTGTGAGTGTCTGTGTGTGTGTATCTGAGTGTAGGTCAGAGCTATGTGTAAGTGTGTAGCACTTCATTTAGCAACATGTACTTAACTTTACCAATAATAAACCTGTGTAGTCAACAGCCCAAACCATAGGCTGACCTACTTCACTTTTAGTTTCTATGATGATTCTATCAGTCACAGTTTTTGTTGTAGACTTCATTAGCTCTCTAGAAAATAGTCAACGAATTCTCTAGCTTTGCTGCATCGTAACACCATCAAGTCTACCACAGTTGTAAAATATTTCAACAAATTTCTCGGAGCTTTCTATATCTCAACATGTCAAGATTACCCCAGTTGTGAAGCATACAACACATTTCTCAAAGTGTTTTCAATATTTGAACACCACCAAGATTTCCCCAACTCTAAAGCATTCAACATTTTTGTTAAAGTGTTCATAGTCTGTCAGGATTTACTCCATCCAATTGTACTGAAGGAATAACTAAAGATCTAAAGTTTGGATGGCACACACGGCCCCTGTGGTTTATCACGTGAGTTTATCTAATTTATATACAGATGTCACTTAACATATATTTCTCACGAGAAAACATTATTTTCTTTCTACTTGGCTGATTATGTTGCACAATCACCAATAACAAATATTTTGTAATTTGAATTAAGTAATTTGAACAAATGACAAAAGGCCAATAGTTTATTGTTGCCAAAAAATATTAAAATCTTTTTTTATCTTGAGTACTTCATAACCCCATACCCAGACTATCCTCGTTGGCCTGTAAAAACATTGTAATGTATGTAATGTCATTTATATGTAGTCAACTACTAATATATTGTATTGAGGGAAAAAAGATAAATTGTCGTTAACTGAAGCAGATGAATGCAGGCAGTTTTAATTAGACTAGTAGGTCATGGGTTCAAATGGCGGCGTGTCAAGTTCCAACCTGTGTCTTCCCGTGGTACCTCCATAATAATTTCCCCACTCAATTGTGGTGGAGATGAAAAAAATATACAAAGGAAAATACAACGAAAATCCATTCTGGTTTATATGATCTATTCTAGAGATAAACATATCAAGAGATGAACATATACAAGTCATGAACATATCAAGAGATGAACATATACAAGACATGAACATATTTTCCTAACATGACATATGAATAAATACCAATAGATAAATACACGGTGACGTCTGTGGTGTGGGTATAGGTGCAATAGCAGTTTGGTTCGATAAGTATTTTTACCACTGTAGAGCCGTGATCATTTGCATACATGCATCGCACTATAAATAGTTGATGAATGAATGAAGAGTCTGACATTCTGGATTCGTTGATATTATTGCGTCCTCATGAATTGATCTCCCGGGCCCCGTCCGTCAGATCACTGCATCAGAAATGACCCTCACACCGCTTTTTTGTGTGTGTGTGTAGGGCGCAGTGCACAATAGATCCATTTCAGGGGTGCGGTGGTGGTATAGTTTAGAGGGAGGAGGGTGGTGCGGCAACGGGTGCCAGAGACCTATGAATATTGAGGGGCGGGGGGGGGGGGGGGCCTTAGGCCATTGGCGTTTTATAATTCATCATGGTAGAAGTTATCTCCCCTCTATTTGTTAGTCAGCGTGCATGATCTGACATAATGATTGGTTCCGCTGGGATTTCTCCTGATTCGAATGGTTTCCCAGAGATGTGCTTGGTGTCGGGTGTATAGTATTGCTGTATCAACACAGAATGTGACGGCTTGCGGCCGCACTCTCCAAGTACAGAATTTTGCTGTAAATTACTGCTGTATCGACACAGAGTGTGACGGCTGTACACTCACTGTACAGACATTCTGCAGTACAGTACTGCTGTATCGACACAGAATGTGACGGCTGTACAGACATTCTGCTGTACAGTACTGCTGTATCGACACAGAATGTGACGGCTGTACAGACATTCTGCAGTACAGTACTGCTGTATCGACACAGAATGTGACGGCTGTACAGACATTCTGCTGTAAAGTACTGCTGTATTGACAATGAATGTGAACTCCCCACCCCACCCCAATTAATTCATTATAAATTGCTACGACGTGCTAATTAATGTAGTGAGCACGAATAAAAAAATTAACTGGGAAGTAAACCTACAACACTAATATGATGTGTAGCTCACAAGGAGAAGTTGTGTTGCTTAGTTCCTAGTTTCCACGGCGAACTTTCAAGTAGGCTATGTCACAGGAAATACAACTTATCTCGTATTTAAGAGCAAATACAATAATACTCTACAGCTCAGTATAAATCTGAATATCAGTACAATAATACTCTACAGCTCAGTATAAATCTGAATATCAGCACAGGGTAAGATAAACATCTAAAGTGCAATAATTGAGCACATACAAAACTCCGAAAATACCTAAGTTTGTACGCTGCAGATGACCAACATTTTTCTAATTGTTTATAAATTGTAAAAGTAGATAATGTAAGAAAATATCAAGAAATTTACCATTAACAAACTAAAAAGCACCAATTGCCATTTTTATTCAAGTGCATGGCCATGCGGCTGCTTTTCACCCCGATACATTCATGTAAAATCATGTTATTAACCTTATCATCAACAATACATTATTTTACATTAGCAATGGAGGTCTAATGCTGTTTTTGGTGTCGTGTGCGTCTCTTCGTTCAGTTTGGCGCCACTGTCAATGATCACGCCATTTGCTGTTTTATTTATTTTGTTATTTTTGTTAACTAATAAATTATAAATTACAGTGATTTATAAAAATGACTGCGGTGCTGCTCTTTATATTGTTTTTTTTATTTAATTATATGTTTTATTATTTTATACATAAAAATTGGAATGCTGACCTCATCGACGTTGTTTAGTGACGTATGTTCATCGTTTATACATTTCTAACAGTGGCACTGGCCTTAGCACCGTGTTGTTTTGGTTGTAAAACTATGTCCGTAATATTTCCTTTGTGTATTTGGATGCAGGGGACATGACATTTGTTTTGTTGTCTCCCCTAACAGAATATGGTGGATTCTGATTGGTCCTTCGGCATAATGTCTCGTTACACTGTCATAGACACGAACACAAAGGAGAAAAAAATACATACAAGCTTTTAATGTTACGTGCTCTGGCATGTGTCCAGTGGTGTCCATCTGTCTAGAACCATCCATCTATCTATTTACATGGTTAATAACAGAAAGTATGCCATTAGGAAATACATGAAGGAAACTCGTGTTATTGGTCTGATAGCACACAGATGTTGTCTGTCCGGGCCATGTGAAACTCGTGTTATTGGTCTGATAGCACACAGATGTTGTTTGTCCGGGCCATGTGAAACTCGTGTTATTGGTCTGATAGCACACAGATGTTGTCTGTCCAAATACGGTGAAACTCGTTTTATTGGTCTGATAGCACACAGATGTTGTCTGTCCGGAGCCATGTGAAACTCGTTTTATTGGTCTGATAGCACACAGATGTTGTCTGTCCGGGCCATGTGAAACTCGTTTTATTGGTCTGATAGCACACAGATGTTGCCTGTCCGGGCCATGTGAAACTCGTGTTATTGGTCTGATAGCACACAGATGTTGTCTGTCCGGGCCATGTGAAACTCGTGTTATTGGTCTGATAGCACACAGATGTTGTCTGTCCGGGCCATGTGAAACTCGTTTTATTGGTCTGATAGCACACAGATGTTGTCTGTCCGGGCCAATGTCATGGGGGGCATGGGGTAACGCCCATCACCCCAGCATTTACACAAACAGGAACTTAAAAATTAGTTCTCCATCTGCGCCCCCCTCCCCCAAAGTTAACAAGCCATCTCTGACTGGAGGCGTAATTTGGGTCACTGGTACATTTTAGGGGTATCGCGACAGAATTCAATTGTTTAATTAGTTTATCGAGAATATGTAGGCTGCAACTCTGTTGCACTATGTGTACAAATCTAAAATTGTTTTTATGTTTATATTCAACGTAAAATGGTTAAATCAAAGTATATAATTAATGACTCTTTATTCTCATTATTGTTTCATACTTTTTGTTTGTTTTAAAATATAGGTGGGCAGAGGCGTGGCTAGGGGTGGGCAAAGGGGGCATCATGCCCTGGGGCTACTCACAAAGGGGCGCCAAATGATATATTTTACATATAATATTATATGATTTTCGGAATGGGGGGGCGCTAAAAAGGTAATAAAAAGGTATTTTGCCCCGGGCGCGAGTTAAGCTGCTACGGCACTGTAGGTGGGTCCAGGTGCGGATTTAGGGGGCCGGGGGGTTATGCCCCCCCTGTTACCGCAAGTTTAGGTAAGACATCATTAAATTATCTATATATTTTTTTGTTCTAAAACCAATTTTCAGCAATGAAAAAAGTTTCGCCCCCCCCCCGGTCAAAGTTGTCTAGATGCGCCCTGAAAATTCGAGTACCACTATGCTAACTAAATAAAATTGGGTATTTAGTCGATAATTTTTTTAATTATCCACAAACAAAGGAACTGCGTTAACTTTGTAAACTTTACCGCGGCACATCCAATAATGTCTTGCGGCACACCGACAGCGAAGCACTGTTTTAATGAACAGAATATATCGCACTTAAATTTTTGTTCTAATTGCTATTTGAAAAAAAAAAATTGTTTACCTGTTAGAAGTGTGTTATTTATTTCTTTTTTTTTTTACTGCTAAATTTAAAATCATTATTTTTTTTTTACGGCTTTTCAGTTTAGAATTCGAATTTTAGTTTCATTTCACCGCCAATGCTTACTTCCTTTTTTTAGTATTGTTTGCGAATTAAAAAAAACTTCTTAACATGGAAATAACTCTCTTCACTATTACACAATCATTAATTTTATTATTTATATCCCAATTTTAAACTTTAAAGCTTGTTAGACTTTATTAGGTTTGATTATTTGAAAATTTAATTAATTATTTCACAATAATGTACGAACATATTCAAATATATAATAGAACATAGTAGAAATTGATTCAAAACGTTCTATCGGAATACTGAAAGGTGGGCATTTTGGTTTGTTTTCTCTGCGAGTGTTCTCCATATCAAGATAGTAATATTTTTAGAGCATTTTCGAAAAAAATGGCTCATATGACCTTGCTTGTTCAATATGTCTGACTGTCTGTCATCACCTTCGATCTCAACAACCATAAGTCCTAGACCCATGATGTATATATCATTTTGTAGGTCTTGGCCTGCCAAGAAATGACTTTTTTTCCATTTCGCGATCTGACTTCAGGGCCGTAAAAAAGGCCTTATAAAGTACCGTTTTTGTCATATGTTTATATTAATAATGGAGCGCTCCTATATCTCAGCAACCATAAGTCCTAGACCCATGATGTATATATCATTTTGTAGGTTCGCAGCCTGCCATGTGTGCAGCAAAAGTTCATTTCGCGATAAGACCCTGAGGGCCGGCTTCTAGGGCTCCTAAGTGCTTTATATATTATATACTCACCTTGTACGTTCAATAATCCATTCATTTGGTGCGAAATACTGCAGCACTAAGTTTCACCAAGATTTATTAATAAACTCATCAAATGAAATAGTAAGCTTGTGTTCTGAGTTTAATTGAAAGTATCAGAGCTATGCAACAATTGACGGAGTTTTCGGACGATTAAATGACTATAATTTCGAATGTTTTCAATTGAGTCCTATTCCAGTAACCACAAACCACTTGTAGTTAGATTTAAGAGACAATAATTTTTTTTCAAATATAAAGAAACGTCTTTATAATTTTTTTTTTACAGATATATGCATTACAAAATTGAATTTATAAACATTTCCAAAATTTACAAATATTTACTGAAAGCTAACAAACGTACTGATACATAACACGAAAATGCGCTAACACGTCCTGTGTCCAGAATGGAACAGGCTTAATTTCTTGTTTTTTTTTTTTAATTAGCCATCTTGACTGAGCCGTTCTTGTAGATAGACAAATTTTTCGGCTGCCTAGCGCCCTTGTAAAAAAAAAAAGGGGACACCCTGTATGGACCTTTATTTTGCCTTAACCCAATGGGAAAAATTTAAACATGATTCTATTGACAGCAAATGTTCATCAAAACCTTTACTACTGCCATTATGATTCATTTCCAAAGTTTACATTGGTCATTGTAAGACCGTCCTTAGCGCGGGTAATCTCAACAGTTGCCAAGTTTCCCGGGCAACAGTTTGGGATGAGAGGCCCCAGTTGTTAAAAATTGTTAGAGGCCAAAGTACTTGTGGGGTGGGTGGGCCTTGTCATGTAGCCAAAGGTATCCGTTTCCCCAACCAAAGGTATCCGTATACCCAACCAAAGGTATCCGTATACCCAACCAAAGGTATCCGTATACCCAACCAAAGGTATCCGTATCCCCAACCATAGGTATCCGTATACCCAACCAAAGGTATCCGTATCCCCAACCAAAGGTATCCGTATACCCAACCAAAGGTATCCCCAAAGGTACGCTTGCCTTGTGCCCCCAAACATTAAGCACTGCTCTGCGTCTAAATCTATAAAAAAAAATGCTATCTATATACTTTTGGTAGATTTTTTTCAAGCTAGATTTAAAATTTTGATTTTCGCATTTTTAAAAAAAAAAATTTCTGGATAATTATTTGAGGAAAGGTTGGCAGTCCTGCTCCAAAATGTGCGTCGTAGTGGGAAAAAACATATATTGTCAATGGGAGAAATAGAAGGGCCTAAGCTGACATGCAATCTGGTAGGCTCCGCCCACCACAGTATCTATGGCGTCATTCCGCCTTCTTGAGTGTAAATATTGGGAACTTTAGTGTATACGTCATTTGGTACAAATGACGTATATTTAACCGACAGTTGGGAGCACATGCTTTGTTTATAAGCAGTCGAGCTCTGTGCATCATAGGATGCGGATGCATGTTCCAGTGGAGTCTAGCTTTCGCCATCGATGTAGATGGATGCATATTTACAGTTTGCTATTGTACTCCTCCTGGATTTACCTTTATGTCAGTTTATGTTCATGAATTAAATGATTGTTTGATGTTACTTCACTGGAGTTAACTTCGTGATTTGTGTTGTCTGATTTATTACACCTTCTACAAGTATCTTCAAGGACCCGTAACAGTCAATATTGGTAAATGATTGGTTAATGGGATACATCACATAGCGGCGGCCAGAGTGTCCGACCA
>JAGDYQ010000114.1:2932837-2949725 GCA_021962125.1 Bulinus truncatus | reverse complement strand
TGTGTGGGTCTAGGGCGGAGTGTCATGTGGGTCAAGAGCAAGGCCATGTGGGGTGTCATAGGGCGAGTGTCATGTGGGTCTAGGGCAAGTGTTATGTGTGGGTCTAGGGCGAGTGTCATGTGTGGGTCTAGCAGAAAGGCGTGGTGGCATGGGGTCTAGGGCGAGTGTCATGGGTCTAGGGGGAGTGCTTCATGTGGGTCTAGGGGGAGTGTATGTGGAGTCTAGGGTGAGAGTCATGTGTGGGTCTCAGCGATAAAGTGTCATGTGGGGAGTCTTAAGGGCGAGTGTGTCATGTGGGTGTAGGGAGTTCATGTGTGGGTCTAGGGCGAGTGTCATGTGGGTCTAGGGCGAGAGTGTCATGTGTGGGTCTAGGGCGAGTGTCATGTGTGGGCCTAGGGTGAGGGTACATGTGTGGGTCTAGGGTGAGTGTCGATGTAATTGGTCTAGGGTGAGTGTCAGATAGGGGGCATTAAACAAGCTTTAAAAGCGTTGCTCTGGTTAGGTAAAATGAAGCAAAAAACAAGTTGGGAAGTCACCTACAGGGACTAGTAGGGGTGTGATTTGACTGATGGGCGATTTGTTGTTGTTAAGTCAAGGGCTGCAGCCCTGCAACCATTGGCTGATTTTAACAATTCATATGCTGTTAGAAGAAATAATTAACGTGAATTTGTTATCGTACTGTAAATATTTGTTACATTCATCATGCCTAATACTAAGTTCCATTAGCCTGAATATGCATGAATGAAGTCAAATGTGACATGAGAAATAATGGTGACAACTGAAGAATGTACCGATAAATAAAATATTATGGGCCGTAAGTCTCTTTCTTGATGCTGAATGAAATCATCCATTAGTACAAATGCAACTCATTCAAAATCGTTTCCGCTTTTATACTTACACAAAACAATGGAATTCCAATGTTCACAATATTTGCTTGTTCCACTGGATTGTTAAATCAGTGATTCATAAATCTTTTCACTGATTAGTCCCTTATATTGATGCCGACATTTCTGGGGCCCCTGCGGGCTCGTGCGTTATGACAGAATAGATCGTTGAAGACCATCTGGTGCTCCAAATGGTCTTTACTACTGACCTGATTCCATTACTACTGACCTGGTTCCATCCCTTACCTACACACATTCTCTCCCCCGATGTCACGCAGTAGCTCAGAGGCGTTGGAAGGGTAGGGCATTTTTTTTTTAGTCTGTTCAGTTCCAGCTGGTAAATTTTTATGCACCCATCCACCACCAAGTAACTTTATTTTTCTATCTCCAGATACAGAACTGCAAGAAAATTAACTTGCCCCTTTGACATTAAAGCAACATGTTGCCATCACATTGCACTGTCAATGAAAAATGTGGATCAAAGTAAAATCGAATCTTTTTAGCTGATATTTCTATCTGTGACACTAATATCGCATTCAACTACCATCAGACCACAACGCTTATTATTAAGAATGCAAATGAAGTTTTTGAATTCTGAAGAAACATAAATTGTCGTTTTACCCCCAATCCGGCCCGTGTTAGTCAAATTGACAGTTTTCAGGTCCGCGGTGAAAAAAGTTTGATGACCACCGTGACCCCTGTCCTAAAGTGATTTTTTTTTTTTTTACAAAATATGTGCCGCCTAAAGAAATCATAATGAAAAAAAAACTATTGGCTGTGTTGCAATGAAACTTTACAAAATAATTGTGTTCAGTCTATTATTAACCCCATTACCTCTCACAGACTTTAATAATAAAAAAAATTACAAATAATATGCAACAAAAAAATTTCTAGAAGATTCTTAAAAATTGGACATTTTCATTCCAGAACACGAGACATATTTTGAATCTATTACAAACGTAAACATTCCCTCAAGATGGCCGCTAAAATGGGGAATTTATTCCATTTTTTAAAAAAACAGAAAAAACTATAGTGCTCTGGTCGCTGGTTCTGGGTTATATCTCTTGCATCCATCGGGAAACCTAAAACTATTTATCATTGATGGGTGGTGTTATTTCTTTTTTTAATAACCTTCCCTGTACACCTGGTAGGCCGAGCTGGTAAATCTGATGTTATATAACCACACCATTATAAACTGGCCATTACATAATTCATTTTTGCGGATGAAATTATTAACCTTCTGTACAAAACACAATGTTTTTTTGTATAGGTCTATTTATAAGTCATCAAGGTTCTGACAACTAATGTAGGGTAGGCCCCTCCTCCAACCTTAGAAGGGCTCTGACGTCATATATTCTTCGTCACAGAGCCGTAGAATAAGCCTTCATGTATAGCTGGTATAGCTGCTGGTATAGCTAGACATCGCTGTGGCGGTGACATGGATGGTTTACACTTGGCGATCATGAAGTGGCTCTCTTGACGTATCAGCTCAACTTCCTTTGTGCTATGTGTCATCTGTGAGTGCATGAGTGTGTCAGTGTGTATTCGTTCATATGTGTGAGTGTCTGTGTGTGTGTATCTGAGTGTAGGTCAGAGCTATGTGTAAGTGTGTAGCACTTCATTTAGCAACATGTACTTAACTTTACCAATAATAAACCTGTGTAGTCAACAGCCCAAACCATAGGCCGACCTACTTCACTTTTAGTTTCTATGATGATTCTATCAGTCACAGTTTTTTTTTGTAGACTTCATTAACTCTCTAGAAAATAGTCAACGAATTCTCTAGCTTTGCTGCATCGTAACACTATCAAGTCTACCACAGTTGTAAAATATTTCAACAAATTTCTCGGAGCTTTCTCTCTCAACATGTCAAGATTACTCCAGTTGTGAAGCATACAACAAATTTCTCAAAGTGTTTTCAATATTTGAACACCGCCAAGATTACCCCAGTTGTGAAGCATACAACAAATTTCTCAAAGTGTTTTCAGTATTTGAACACCACCAAGATTACCCCAACTCTGAAGCATTCAACATTTTTGTTAAAGTGTTCATAGTCTGTCAGGATTTACTCCATCCAATTGTACTGAAGGAATAACTAAAGATCTAAAGTTTGGATGGCACACACGGCCCCTGTGGTTTATCACGTGAGTTTATCTAATATATATACATATGTCACTTAACATATGTTTCTCACGAGAAAACATTATTTTCTTTTTACTTGGCTGATTCTGTTGCACATTCACCAATAACAAATATTTTGTAATTTGAATTAAGTAATTTGAACAAATGACAAAAGGCCAATAGTTTATTGTTGTCAAAAATTATTATTAAAATCTTGTTTTATCTTGAGTACTTCATAACTCCCCATACCCAGACTATCCTCGTTGGCCTGTAAAAACATTGTAATGTCATGTAATGTCATTTATATGTAGTCAACTACTAGTATATTGTATTGGGGGAAAAAAGATAAATTGTCGTTAACTGAAACAGATGAATGCTTGCAGTTTTAATTAGACTAGTAGGTCATGGGTTCAAATGGCAACGTTCCCAACCTGGGTCTTCCCGTGGTGCCTCCATAGTAATTTCCCCACTCAATTGTGGTGGAGATGAAAAAGAAAAATATACAAAGAAAATCCATTCTTGGTTTATATGATCTAGTGATGAACATATCAAGAGATGAACATATCAAGACATGAACATATCAAGAGATGAACATATCAAGAGATGTACATATCAAGAGATGAACATATCAAGAGATGAACATATACAAGACATGAACATATCAAGAGATGAAAATATCATGAGATGAACATATACAAGAC
Organism: Bulinus truncatus; assembly: GCA_021962125.1. Lineage (NCBI taxonomy): Eukaryota > Metazoa > Mollusca > Gastropoda > Planorbidae > Bulinus > Bulinus truncatus. Next base: position 2,946,019 of record JAGDYQ010000114.1, on the reverse strand, counting down.
ATGAACATATCAAGACATGAACATATCAAGAGATGAACATATACAAGACATGAACATATCAAGAGATGAACATATACAAGACATGAACATATTTTCCTTACATGACATATGAATAAATACCAATAAATAAATTCACTGTGACGTCTGTGGTGTGGGTATAGGTGCAATAGCAGTTTGGTTCGATAAGTATTTTTACCACTGTAGAGCCGTGATCATTTACATATATGCATCGCACTATAAATAGTTGATGAATGAATGAAGAGTCTGACATTCTGGATTCGTTGATATTATTGCGTCCCTCATGAATTGATCTCCCGGGCACCGTCCGTCAGATCACTGCATCAGAAATGACCCTCACACCGCTTTTTTTTATGTAGGGCGCAGTGCACAATAGATTCATTTCAGGGGTGTGGTGGTGGTATAGTTTAGAGGGAGGAGGGTGGAGCGGCAACGGGTGCCAGTGACCTATGAATATTGAGGGTGGGGGTGGGGGTGGAGGGGGGGGGCCTTAGGCCATTGGCGTTTTATAATTCATCATGGTAGAAGTTATCCCCCGTCTATTTGTTAGCGCGTGCATGATCTGACATAATGCTTGGTTCCGCTGGGATTTCTCCAGATTCGAATGGTTTCCCAGAGATGTGCTTGGTGTCGGGTGTATAGTATTGCTGCATCAACACAGAATGTGACGGCTGTACAGACATTCTGCTGTAAAGTATGTGACGGCTGTACAGAATTTTGCTGTAAAGTACTGCTGTATCGACACAGAATGTGACGGCTGTACGGACATTCTGCTGTAAAGTACTGCTGTCTCGACACAGAATGTGACAGCTGTATAGACATTCTGCTGTAAAGTACTGCTGTATCAACACAGAATGTGACAGCTGTATAGACATTCTGCTGTAAAGTACTGCTGTATCAACACAGAATGTGACGGCTGTACGGACATTCTGCTGTACAGTACTGCTGTATCGACACAGAATGTAACGGATGTACGGACATTCTGCTGTAAAGTACTGCTGTATCGACACAGAATGTAACGGATGTACGGACATTCTGCTGTAAAGTACTGCTGTATTGACAATGAATGTGAACTCCCCACCCCACCCCTATTAATTCATTATAAATTGTTACGACGTGCTTATTAATGTAGTGAGCACGAATAAAAAAAAATTAACTGGGAAGTAAACCTACAACACTAATATGATGTGTAGCTCACAAGGAGAAGTTGTGTTGCTTAGTTCCTAGTTTCCACCGCGAAATTTCAAGTAGGCTATGTCACAGGAAATGCAACTGTTTTCGTATTTAAGAGCAAATACAATAATACTCTACAGCTCAGTATACATCTGAATATCAGCACAGCGTAAGTTAAACAACTAAAGTGCAATAATTGAGCACATACGAAAACTCCGAAAATACCTACGTTTGTACGCTGCAGATGACCTGCCAACAATCATATTGTTGTCACTAATATTTTTCTAATTGTTTATAAATTGTAAAAGTAGATAATGTAAGAAAATATCAAGAAATTTAACATTACACAAACTAAAAAGCACCAATCGACATTTTTATTCAAGTGCATGGCTATGTGGCTGCTTTTCACCCATACATTCATGTAAAATTATGTTATTAACCTTATCATCAACAATACATTATTTTACATTAGCAATGGAGGTCTAATGCTGTTTTTGGTGTCGCGTGCGTCTCTTCGTTCAGTTTGGCGCCACTGCCAATGATCACGCCATTCGTTGTTTTATTTATTTTGTTAACTAATAAATTATAAATTACAGTTATTTATAAAATGACTACGGTACTCTCTTTATATTTTTTTTATTTAATTATATATTTTATTAATGCATATATAAAAATTGGAATGCTGTCCTCATCGACGTTGTTTAGTGACGTGTGTTCATCGTTTATACATTTCTAACAGTGGCATTGGCCTTAGCACCGTGTTGTTTTGGTTGTAAAACTACGTCCGTAATATTTCCTTTGTGTATTTGGATGCAGGGGACATGACATTTGTTTTGTTGTCTCCCCTAACAGAATATGGTGGATTCTGATTGGTCCTTCGGCATAATGTCTCGTTACCCTGTCATAGACACGAACACAAAGGAGAAAAAATAAACAAGCTTTTAATGTCACGTGCTCTGGCATGTGTCCAGTGGAGTTCATCTGTCTAGAACCATCCATCTATCTATTTACATGGTTAATAACAGAAAGTATGCCATTAGGAAATAAATGAAGGAAACTCGTGTTATTCGTCTGATAGCACACAGATGTTGTCTGTCCGGGCCATGTGAAACTCGTGTTATTGGTCTGACAGCACACAGATGTTGTCTGTCCGGGCCATGTGAAACTCGTATCATTGGTCTGATAGCACACAGATGTTGTCTGTCCGGGCCATGTGAAACTCGTGTTATTGGTCTGATAGCACACAGATGTTGTCTGTCCGGGCCAATGTCATGGGGCCATACAAGGGTAACGCCCATCACCCCAGCACTTACACAAACAGGGACTTAAAATTATTTCTCCATCTGCGCCCCCCCCCCCCCAAAGTTAACATGCCATCTCTGACCGGAGGCGTAATTTGGGTCACGAGTGAATTTTAGGGGTATCGCGACAGAATTCAAATGTGTAATTCGTTAATCGAGAATATGTAGGCTGCAATTCTGTTGCACTGTGTGTACAAATCTAAATGTGTTTTTATAAGTTTATATTCAACGTAAAATGGTTAAATCAAAGTATATAATTAATGACTCTTTATTCTCATTATTTTTTCATAATTTTTGTTTGTTTTAAAATATAGGTGGGCAGAGGCGTGGCGAGGGGTGGGCTACTCACAAAGGGGCGCCAAATGATATATTTTACATGTAATATTACATGATTTTCGAATTGGGGGGGCGCTAAAAAGGTATTAAAAAGGTATTGTGCCCCGGGCGCGAGTTAAGCTTGCTACGGCACTGTAGGTGGGTCCAGGGGCGGATTTAGGGGGGGGGGCGTTGACTAGATCCACCCCTGGGTGGGACGCGTAAACAAAACAGTAGCCATAGTTGGTTGCGAAGCCTGAAAGTTCCAGTACCACTAGGCTAGCTAAATAAAATTGGGTATTTATTCAATAATTTTTTTAAAATTTTCCACATACAAAGAAACTGCGTTAACTTTGTAAACTTTACCGCGGCTCACCCAATAATGCCTTGCGACACACCGACAGCGAAGCACTGTTTTAATTAACATAATGTATCGCTCTTAAATTTTTGTTCTACGTGCTATTTGAAAAAAAAAATTGTTTAGCTGTTAGAAGTGTGTTATTTATTTATTTTTTTTTTTACTGCTAAATTTAATATCATTATTTTTTTTTTACGGCTTTTCAGTTTAGACGAATTTTAGTTCAATTACCAATGCTTACTTCCTTTTTTTTAGTATTGTTTGCGAATTAAAAAAAACTTCTTAACAGGGAAATAACTCTTCACCAACCGCCAATCATTAATTTTATTATTGTTATCCCACTTTAAACTTTAAAGCTTGTTAGACTTTATTAGGTTTGATTATTTGAAAATTTAATTAATTATTTCACAATAATGTACGAACATATTCAAATATATAATAGAACATAGCAGAAATTGATTCAAAACGTTCTAATGGAATACTGAAAGTGGGCATTTTGGTTTGTTTTCTCTGCGAGTGTTCTCCATATCAAGATAGTAATATTTTTAGAGCATTTTCGAAAAAAAATGCTCTATTGTCCTCGTTTTGTCTGTCTGTCTGTCTGTCTGTCATCACCCTAGATCTCAACAACCATAAGTCCTAGACCCATGATGTATATATCATTTTGTAGGTCTTGGCCTGCCAAGAAATGACTTTTTTCCATTTCGCGATCTGACCTCTCAGGGCCGTAAAAAAGGCCTTATAAAGTACCGTTTTTACTATATAAGCTATATTAATAATGGAGCGCCCTATATCTCAGCAACCATAAGTCCTAGACCCATGATGTATATATCATTTTGTAGGTCTTGGCCTGCCATGTGTGCAGCAAAAGTTCATTTCGCGATAGGACCTCTGAGGGCCGGGCTTCAGGGCTCCTAAGGGGTTATATATTATATACTCACCTTGTACGTTCAATAATCCATTCATTTGGTGCGAAATACTGCAGCACTAAGTTTCACCAAGATTTATTAATAAACTCATCAAATGAAATAGTAAGCTTGTGTTCTGAGTTTAATTGAAAGTATCAGAGCTATGCAACAATTGACGGAGTTTTCGGACGATTAAATGACTATAATTTCGAATGTTTTCAATTGAGTCCTATTCCAGTAACCACAAACCACTTGTAGTTAGATTTAAGAGACAATAATTTTTTTTCAAATATAAAGAAACGTCTTTATAATTTTTTTTTTACAGATATATGCATTACAAAATTGAATTTATAAACATTTCCAAAATTTACAAATATTTACTGAAAGCTAACAAACGTACTGATACATAACACGAAAATGCGCTAACACGTCCTGTGTCCAGAATGGAACAGGCTTAATTTCTTGTTTTTTTTTTTTAATTAGCCATCTTGACTGAGCCGTTCTTGTAGATAGACAAATTTTTCGGCTGCCTAGCGCCCTTGTAAAAAAAAAAAGGGGACACCCTGTATGGACCTTTATTTTGCCTTAACCCAATAAAAAAAATTAAAACATGATTCTATTGGATGAAAGGTAAAATGTTCATCAAAACCTTTTACTACTGCCAATAGCGAGATTCACATTTTGGCAAGTTTACATTGGTCATTGTAAGACCGTCCTTAGCGCGGGTAATCTCAACAGTTGCCAAGTTTCCCGGGCAACAGTTTGGGATGAGAGGCCCCAGTTGTTAAAAATTGTTAGAGGCCAAAGTACTTGTGGGGTGGGTGGGCCCTTGTCATGTAGCCAAAGGTATCCGTTTCCCCCAACCAAAGGTAATCCGTATACCCAACCCAAAGGTATCCGTATACCCAACCAAAGGTATCTGTATACCCAACCAAAGGTATCCGTATCCCCAACCATAGGTATCCGTATACCCAACCAAAGGTATCCGTATCCCCAACCAAAGGTATCCGTATACCCAACCAAAGGTATCCCCAAAGGTACGCTTGCCTTGTGCCCCCAAACATTAAGCACTGCTCTGCGTCTAAATCTATAAAAAAAAATGCTATCTATATACTTTTGGTAGATTTTTTTCAAGCTAGATTTAAAATTTTGATTTTCGCATTTTTAAAAAAAAAAATTTCTGGATAATTATTTGAGGAAAGGTTGGCAGTCCTGCTCCAAAATGTCAACGTGTAGTGGGAAAACATATATTGTCAATGTGGAGAAATAGTATAGCCTAAGCTTGATGACGCAATTCGGTAGGCTCCGCCCACCACAGTATCTATGGCGTCATTCCGCCTTCTTGAGTGTAAATATTGGGAACTTTAGTGTATACGTCATTTGGTACAAATGACGTATATTTAACCGACAGTTGGGAGCACATGCTTTGTTTATAAGCAGTCGAGCTCTGTGCATCATAGGATGCGGATGCATGTTCCAGTGGAGTCTAGCTTTCGCCATCGATGTAGATGGATGCATATTTACAGTTTGCTATTGTACTCCTCCTGGATTTACCTTTATGTCAGTTTATGTTCATGAATTAAATGATTGTTTGATGTTACTTCACTGGAGTTAACTTCGTGATTTGTGTTGTCTGATTTATTACACCTTCTACAAGTATCTTCATTATAAGGACCCGTAACAGTCAATATTGGTAAATGATTGGTTAATGGGATACATCACATAGCGGCGGCCAAGGTGTCCACCAGACAAGACTATTACGGTGCCATTACATATAATGTCTAACTTGAGTTAACGGTCAAGGGCGTCAAAAGGGGCCCCATTTGGCAAAGATTATTAGGGGCCTACATTTAACAAGCAACGGCGTTGACAGTTTTTTTTACGAGGGCCCCGTATGGAAAATTCACCTAGTGCCCCGCAATGTTCCCTTGTCTAGAGCCTCCAAATATATTTCCTAACCTTAAGCTCCCAAATAAAGAATTTCTCGGGACCCCATATGAACTTTTACCTTTGCCCCCAAAGAAAGAATTTGGTTAGGACCCCAAATGTACTTTTGTCTAGTCCCCCCCCCCCAATAAAAAAAGAAACAACCTAAGAATATTGGTTTACATATTAACTGTGATTGGCTGATACTTGAATGTATGAGATTTGAACGTACTGAATCTATTGATGTGTCTCATGAACTTATCATCCCTCACTTGACTAAGTATATGCATTTATCTTTAGCTTGTTAACCCTTTTTTTTCTAGTGTGTTTCATGTCTTCCTGTCACGTGGTCCGTTTGACAAACGCCTCACCGCCACCCTCCTCTCCCCGTTTTCCCTTCCTGCCTTTGTACGTCCTGAACTTGTTTTAAACTTGGACATAGTCACGTCTTGAACACAGGCCAAGAGAGACAACTGTGTTGAGAATCAAACACGTTTTGTTTATTCTAGGGTTATCTACTCCTGTCGGTGTGTTGATTTATTGGACATGAACCAGTCTGGCCAAATTATGAGATGGTATGGTGAGGGGAGGGGGGGGCAGTGCTTAAACTGGACCCATTTCTCAACTGGTTTGGTTTGCTTTTTATAGAGCTCATCCTCTGTACCACACAATGTCGTCGTCTTCCAACGTTTGAATTGGGGGTGGGGGAAGAAGGAGGGGGGGGTGTTGCTGGCGGAATACAACAAGGCAGATGGATTCAAGTTATTATCTTAATTGAAGACTTGAAGTCAGCTTTAACATACGGGGCCTTTTGGGCGAGTGGTCAGTACCGGTCATTACAATGTCTCGCTAAGCCCCCCCCCGGCATATTTCTATGATAAGCTGTGGAAAAAAAAAAGAATCTACAATCGCGAGGCTCCTCTCAGACTTCAGGGAGGTTGCCCTACTCACCCACCCTTGAAGGCCGCGCCTCTAAAAAAAATATTCCTAAATAATATCTCCGGTGGCGTGTCGTTGCCGGCCCATTGTTTGCTGGCGCCCTGGTCTGGCTGAACATCCGGGTTCTTTTTAAATGTAATTATATGTAATTATAAACTGGTGCGCTCAGGGCCGGACAAAGCATTGTGCTAATGAGACTCCAGCCTTAGGCACGGAACTAAATCGGCCCTCTTTTTTTTTATCGGTTTATAAGGTTTCTCCATGATTTAGTGTCACTGATAACTTCATACAAGAAGCCGGCAAGACATTCTGATAAATTCTTGGTGTCTTTTGTAAACAGGCATAATATTAGTCTATGAATTGTGGAAGGACATTGTACATCAATAGGAATTCTAGTCTTTGGAGTCTATTGTTTAGCTATCTATCTATTTATTTTTCTGTCTATTAATCTATTTGTCTATCTATATCTATCTATCTATCTATCTATCTATCTATACGTCTGTCTACCTATCTTTCTATTTATACAACTTAATGTCTGTCTGTCTTCTTATGATATCTACATATACAACCAGCCTGACACTACTGTGACATCGGACAACCATCCTACTGACACTACTGTGACATCACCCAACCATCGTACTGACACTACTGTGACATCACCTAACCATCTTACTGACACTACTGTGACATCACCCAACCATCGTACTGACACTACTGTGAAATCACCTTAAGTTAAAAACTGGTGTTTACATTTTTAAAGAAAAAAATAAAAAGGAGATAAAATAAAACAAAAATTATATTTCAAAGCCAGAGATTTGTGAGTTTATATTTCTAGTCGTCTAAACCGTTATGAGCTAAGACTAACCCATAAAAAACATATTTGTAGGTATAAACTAGAACAGTGTTCCGCAAATTTCAGTTACGTACCAGCAGCTTAAAGAAATGACACAAGTAAGGTCGGCCGCAACCATTCTAGTGTAAAAGAAATTAATATATCGACCGACCGCATGTGGCCGAAAACTGAGGAACACTGAACTAGCACATAATATAGCGGAATACTGAACTAGCACAGAATACAGCGGACCACTGAACTAGCACATAATATAGCGGAATACTGAACTAGCACAGAATACAGCGGAACACTGAACTAGCACATAATATAGCGGAATACTGAACTAGCACAGAATACAGCGGAACACTGAACTAGCACATAATATAGCGGCATACTGAACTAGCACATAATACAGCGGAATACTGAACTAGCACAGAATATAGTGGAACACTGAACTAGCACATAATATAGCGGAAAACTGAACTAGCACATAATATAGCGGGATACTGAACTAGCACATAATATAGCGGAATCATGAACTAGCACATAAGGGGGGTCCCAATTTTTTTTACATTAAATATAAAGTACATTATCTCATGTCATGGTGTCGAATGTCCAAATGCAGGGTCTTCCAAAGAGGCCAAGCCCCACCGGGCCCCCAAATCCCCAGGTTCGGCATGGGTTATCAATATAACTGACCCAAATTATTCCTAGTCGGGAGTTACATAATCTGAAATCTTCTCAAAATGGATCAAAACAAAATGTATTATGCGGTAAAACGCTGGGCTATAGACCTAAGAGTCCTGGGTTCGATGTCCGTTGAGAACCATGGGAATTTTTCGGGTCATGGTTAAAGTTCCAGTTATATCACCCGTTGTGCCCCCATGGCCACTGCACTATCAAATCAGTAGTTCTCAAAGTGAGGGTCGAGACCCAGTGGTAGGTAGGTTTGAAGTAGACCCCTCAGCTGCCGTCTTAAGCCGCCGTAAGCCGCCACGAAGCCTGTAAGCTGTAAGCCGCCACAAAAAATGTTAAGCAAAGCTACCAAAAACTTTTCTAAGCCGTGGGAGATTCGGAATTACTAATTCATGTCATTTTAAAGCGATTACGAAAATCGCATCCAAAAATTATATAAAACATTTTTTATATTAATTTTAATCTTTTTTTTTACGCCGCCATTGCCAGCATGGTAGGGTGTAGTGTGCCTACCACACCAGCACTGTTGACGGCGCTGATGCACATCTACCATTCCTACAGAGCGGCGGGGTGAATGTGCCCTCTATCATCTGCCGGGATGGCAGAAAGATGGGTTTTAATTCTTGCCCAAAACTGGCCAGACCAGCAGGGAGCGTGTACTGCTGATCGGCCAGAATGGCTGGACGAGGGGTTTTTCACACCACTCGGACCTGGAGGGGGAAAGGTGTAGTGTGCCTGTACCCTCAGCCCGAAATGGCAGGCTCTGCGCAGGTAGCCTGCCCGGTAGGACAGATGGAAGGGTGTTATGTGCCGACCACATCCGTCACCACCGCTAGCTGTGAATACTGCGATGTCGGGTAGTCCTCATTGACCTCAGTACCACCACCCTCGCAAGAAAGGTTTTTTTTCCTGACTAGAGAACCCCAATGATCTATCCCCCGTCGATCATGGTATGTCTCTCAGGCCAGGATGGAGTGTTCATATGAATATCGTGCCACTATTTCTAAATGAAACTCTCCAGCACACGTGAATTTAATTGATTAAGATAATCAATTTTTTTTAACGCCGCCATTGCCAGCGTGGTAGGGTGTAGTGTGCCTACCACACCAGCATTGTTGGCGGCGCTGATGCACGTCTGCCATGCCTACAGAGCGGCGGGGTAAGTGTGCCCGCTATCATCTGCAGGGATGGCAGAAAGATGGGTTTTAATCCTTGCCCAAACGGGCCAGACCAGCAGGGTGTGTGTACTGCCGATCGGCCAGAATGGCAAGGAACGGGGTTTTTCCTGCCACTCGGACAGAGGGGAGGGTGTAGTGTGCCTGTACCCTCAGCCCGAAATGGCAGGCTGCGAAGGTGTGCTTGAGTGAGACGGAGTGGAAGGGTGTTGTGTGCCGACCACATCCGTCTCCACCATCAGCTGTGAATACTGTGGTCTCGGATAGTCCTCATTGACCACAGTACCACCACCCTCGCAAGTAATGGTTTTTTTTTCCTGATATGAACAGTTAGCATTACTTTCAACTCTGATATATTCAATTATAAATAACATTAGACATGGGCACATATGTAAATAGAATTTTGCAAGTAGCATAATATAATAACACTTGAAATCTAACTCATTTTTGTATTTTTACATTTTTTTAAAAATTGGTTCTTAATTTAATTAAAAATTTTATTATTTTTTTTATTATTTTTAACATAAATCTTTATATTCACTTTTTATATACAATAAATTATAATGTATTATTTATTTATTTCGAAATTGTTGTTTGTATAACTAGTAAAAGTTTAGTACATAAATATTTTGACAGTTACCTCCCTTATAAAAAAAATATCGGTGATACCTAGTGTAATCGTTGGCTTTCAACAGGGGTGCTAGGTTTTTTCCTAAGCCACGGCTTAAGCCGGCTAGCCAGCCATCATCAGTTCTACGGCGCGGCTGAGGGGTCTAGTTTGAAGTGGGTCTCCGAAAATAGTACTAATTACTTAACCGATAAAATATACAATTAATTATATCTTTCTTTTCTTTCTCTCAAGCTTCTTTCATTCTGCCCCGTTAGATCGTGAAAACAGATTGTTTCTAAGTGGGTCACGACTAGCAAACGTTTAACACACTATACATGATACACGTTTGTCTGTATTTTTAATACGACATAAACACTATTTTGTCATTTAAAAAAAACAAAACAAACATTCCTAATAAAACCAATGATCTCTTCCTTAATTTAATCAGTTATTTTAAAAAAATTCTTTTAACCAAGATAGAGTATCAATCTGTTCTTTCATTGACTTATTTCAATCAATTCATAAAAACCTTCTTTCAGTTAATTTTTTTTTTCAAAATTTTTTCAATCTTCTATTTTAAGTATTCATTTTTTTTTTAAACTTCGCATCAGTTTTTTTTAACAACCAATTGTTGGAACACATATCATTTGTGTATAATCTGAGCTTCATGCCATGACATTTGGTTCGGTTTCACTTCCCAGGTTAAGTAATTAGATTTAAAAGGCTTCGTTAACTCAATTATTAATTAGCCATTGTCCCCGTGTCGAGGATAGTGTGGGTGGGTGTAGCGGCTACTTATTGGGCACACCGAATAGTGGGTGTATCGGCTACTTATTGGGCACACCGAATAGTGGGTGTAGCGGCTACTTATTGGGCACACCGAATAGTGGGTGTAGCGGCTACTTATTGGGCACACCGAATAGTGGGTGTAGCGGCTACTTCTTGGGCACACCGAATAGTGGGTGTAAGCGGCTACTTATTGGGCACACCGAATAGTGGGTGTAAGCGGCTACTTATTGGGCACACCGAATAGTGGGTGTAAGCGGCTACTTATCGGGCACACCGAATAGTGGGTGTAAGCGGCTACTTATTGGGCACACCGAATAGTGGGTGTAGGGGCTACTTCTTGGGCACACCGAATAGTCGGTGTAAGCGGCTACTTATTGGGCACACCGAATAGTGGGTGTAGGGGCTACTTCTTGGGGACACCGAATATTGGGTGTAGCGGCTACTTCTTGGGCACACCGAATAGTGGGTGTAAGCGGCTTCTTATTGGGCACACCGAATATTGGGTGTAGGGGCTACTTCTTGGGCACACCGAATAGTGGGTGTAAGCGGCTACTTATTGGGCACACCGAATATTGGGTGTAGGGGCTACTTCTTGGGCACACCGAATAATGGGTGTATGTGCTCCTGACCAGCACACTGAACTCCACCGAGACTCATTAGGAATTTGCCCCTAAAGGAATGTGCCATATGAGCTGATTTGATCCACTTTGACATCCAACAAGCTGTTAGTATTATTATTAGTTTTATTATTAGGCCTACACATAAACCATGCTCACCGCACATTCTCACTGAATTAGAAGATATGTCAAGTGACACATTTTCAGTCCAGATACGTAACACTTGCTTGAATGGGACTCCAGTTATATAGGCCAGTGGTCCCCAACCTTTTTCTCGCCACGGAACGGCCAACGTTTGTAAATTTCACCGCGGCCCGCTGAGGGGGAGGGGGCGGTAACTATTAATATTTTACATTGTTTTGATCGAATAAATAAAAAGGAAATAAAATAACGTTTCTCGTGTGGCCCGTTACCATTTGATCCACGGACCGGTGACGGTCCACAGCCCAGGGTTGAAGGGAACCACTGATTCTAAGTGACAATGTTTAATATTATGATCATTTCCGTTTTCATCGTACTATTAAATGCCAGAAGCCACCCATATTTTTTATAGTTTTACTGAATAAAATATTTTTTTTTAGATCTTTGTGTCTGGCTTAACAAGTGTCTCTAATCTTGTGTTTATTATTTATTAGTAAGTAAACATTTTTGCGACTTTAATTAGTTAAGGAAAGGCAGCTGGGCGTTGTGCTACCTACACACACTAATTAAATGTCATAGCCACACACTCTGTTTAAATGTCATAGCCACACACTCTGTTTAAATGTCATAGCCACACACTCTGTTTAAATGTCATAGCCACACACTCTATTTAAATGTCATAGCCACACACTCTTTTTAGATGGCACAGCCACACACTCTGTTTAAATGTCACAGCCACACACTCTGTTTAAATGTCATAGCCACACACTCTGTTTAAATGTCATAGCCACACACTCTGTTTAAATGTCATAGCCACACACACTGTTTAAATGTCATAGCCACACACTCTTTTTAGATGTAATAGCCACACACTCTGTTTAAATGTCGTGGCTGCATAAAAAGGCGAACTCAAAATTTCATCAGCTTGTAATTTTACTTGTAGTAAAATCTTGAATTTCGGTTAAAGTCATTCATCCATTTTTCTCGAAATCGGATTTTGACACCACGACACACGGGCCGCCTCAAGAGATCCCGGTACTAAACTTTTGGCAGTGAATTGGCGCTAGAGCAATGAAACTTTGCTGAAATGTTGCTTAACACCCTGCACAACACCCACCTCCACATTCTCACACATAATCCAGCACAACATCGTGGCACAACACCGAGTACCACACCCAACACAACGCCCAACACAACATCCTGCACAACACCCGAGCACAACACCCACCACCACATCCTAACACAACATCCTGGCACAACACCGAGTACCACACCCAACACAACGCCCAGCATCCCCCTGCTGGCTTACCCGAGCACAACACCCAGCACCACACCTGAGACACAATCACCACAGCACCTACAATACAACACCATCACCACACAC
>JAGDYQ010000114.1:2916302-2932337 GCA_021962125.1 Bulinus truncatus | reverse complement strand
GCATCTTGATTTATTAAATCATAAATTTTGTTTGTTTGAAGGGATGAGCTCGGTAAATTCCGAATCAGAAATGATCCAGAACTAGTTCTTAGGTGTTGTGCTTGGTGTAGTGCAGGGTGTTATGTTGAGCGTTGTTCTTGTTGTTGTGCCAGTGTGTGGTGATGGGTGTTGTAGTGGGTGTTGTGGTGGATTTTGTGTTAGGGTGTGGTGCTCGGGTGTTGTGCAGGATGTTGTGTTGGGCGTTGTGTTGAGTGTGGTACTCGGTGTTGTGCCAGGATGTTGTGCGGGATGTTGTGTTAGGATGTGGTGGTGGGTGTTGTGCTAGGTGTTAAGCAACATTTCAGTAAAGTTTCATTGCTCTAGCGCCAATTCACTGCCAAAAGTTTAGTACCGGGATCTCTTGAGCCGGCCAGTGTGTGTGGTGTCAACATCGGACTTCGAGAAAAATGGATGAATAACTTTAGCCGAAATTCAAGATTTTACTACAAGTAAAATTACAAGCTGGGGAAATTTTGATTTCGCCTTTTTTATGCAGCCACATTTAAACAGAGTGTGTGGCTGTGACATTTAAACAGAGTGTGTGGCTATGACATTTAAACAGAGTGTGTGGCTATGACATTTAAACAGAATGTGTGGCTATGACATTTAAACAGAGTGTGTGGCTATGACATTTAAACAGAATGTGTGGCTATGACAATTAAACAGAGTGTGTGGCTATGACATCTAAACAGAGTGTGTGGCTGTGACATTTAAACAGAGTGTGTGGCTATGACATTTAAACAGAGTGTGTGGCTATGACATTTAAACAGAGTGTGTGACTATGACATTTAAACAGAGTGTGTGGCTGTGACATCTAAAAAGAGTGTGTGGCTATGACATTTACACAGAGTGTGTGGCTATGACATTTAAACAGAGTGTGTGTAGGTAGCACAACGCCCAGCTGCCTTTACTTAACTAATTAAAGTCGCAAAAATGTTTACTTACTCAGTAAATAATAAACACAAGATTAGAGACACTTGTTAAGCCAGACACAAAGATCTAAAAGAAAATATTGTATTCAGTAAAACTATAACAATATGGTTGGTTTCTGGCATTTAATAGTACGATGAGAACGGAAATGGTCTGGGAAGTATGGATGCAATTATTTATTGCCTAGATCAGTGGACCCCCCCCCAACCCCCGGGCTGTGGACCGGTACCGGTCCGTGGATCAAATGGTAATGGGCCACACAAGAAACGTTATTTTTTTTTCCTTTTTTATTTATTCGATCAAAACAATCTAAAATATTGATAGTTAACACCCCCTCCCCCTCAGCGGGCCGCGGTGAAATTTACAAACGTTGGCCGTTCCTTGGCGAGAAAAAGGTTGGGGACCACTGGCCTATATAACTGGAGTCCCATTCAAGCAAGTAATACGTAGGCTAACTGGACTGAAAATGTATCACTTGACATATCTTCTGATTCAGTGAGAATGTGCGGTGAGCATGGTTTATGTGTAATAATAATAAAACTAATCATAATACTAACAGCTTGTTGGATGTCAAAGTGAATCAAATCAGCTCATGGGGCACATTCCGTTAGGGGCAAATTCCTAATGAGTCTCGGTAGATTTCAGTGTGCTGGTCAGGAGCACATACACCCACTATTCGGTGTGCCCAAGAAGTAGCCGCTTACACCCATTATTCGGTGTGCCCAAGAAGTAGCCGCTTACACCCATTATGCGGTGTGCCCAAGAAGTAGCCGCTACACCCATTATTCGGTGTGCCCAAGAAGTAGCCGCTTACACCCATTATTCGGTGTGCCCAAGAAGTAGCCGATACACCCACAATATTCGGTGTGCCCAATAAGTAGCCGCTTACACCCACTATTCGGTGTGCCCAAGAAGTAGCCGATACAACCACCCACACTATCCTCGACACAGGGACAATGGCTAATTAATAATTGAGTTAACGAAGCCTTTAAAATCTAATTACCTAACCTGGGAAGTGAAACCGAACCAAATTCCATGGCATGAAGCTCAGATTATATTCAAATGATATGGTTCCAACCATAGTTCCAACAATTGGTTGTTAAACTGATGCGAAGTTTAAAAAAAAAAAAATTAAAAACTTAAAATAGAAGATTGAAAAAAGTTTGAAAAAAAAATTAACTGAAAGAAGGTTTTTATGAATTGATTGAAATAAGTCAATGAAAGAACAGATTGATACTCTATCTTGGTTAAAAGAATTTTTTTAAATAACTGATTAAATTAAGGAAGAGATCATTGGTTTTATTTGGAATGTTTGTTTTGTTTTTTTTTAATGACAAAATAGTGTTTATGTCGTATTAAAAATACAGACAAACATTGACAAAATAATGTTTATGTCGTATTAAAAATACAGACAAACATTGACAAAATAATGTTTATGTCGTATTAAAAATACAGACAAACATGTATCATGTATTGTGTGTTAAACGTTTGCAAGTCGTGACCCACTTAGAAACATAATCTGTTTTCACGATCTAACGGGGCAGAATGAAAGAAGCTGGAGAGAAAGAAAAGAAAGATATAATTAATTGTATATTTTATCGGTTTAGTAATTAGTACTATTTTCGGAGACCCACTTCAAACTAGACCCCTCAGCCGCGCCGTAGAACTGATGATGGCTGGCTTAGAATTGTTATGGCTGGCTAGCCGGCTTAAGCTGTGGCTTAGGAAAATACCTAGCACCCCTGTTGAAAGCCGGATCCCAACGATCACACTAGGTATCACCGATATTTTTTTATAAGGGAGGTAACTGTCAAAATATTTATGTACTAAACTTTTACTAGTTATACAAACAACAATTTTGAAATAAATAAATAATACTTTATAATTTATTGTATATAAAAAGTAAATATAAAGATTTATGTTAAAAATAATAAAAAAAATTAAACTTTTTATTAAATTAAGAACCAATTTTTTTAAAAATGTAAAAATACAAAAATGAGTTAGATTTCAAGTGTTATAATATTATGCTACTTGCAAAATTCTATTTACGCATGTTCTAACGTTAAATGTCATTTATAATTGATTATCTTAATCAATTAAATTCACGTGTGCTGGAGTTTCATTTAGAAATATTGGCATGATATTCATATGAACACTCCATCCTGGCCTGAGAGACATACCATGATCGACGGGGGATAGATCATTGGGGTTCTCTAGTCAGGAAAAATAACCCTCTTTCTTGCGAGGGTGGTGGTACTGAGGTCAATGAGGACTACCCGACATCGCAGTATTCACAGCTAGCGGTGGTGACGGATGTGGTCGGCACTTAACACCCTTCCACTCTGTCCCACTCAAGCACACCTGCGCAGCCTGCCATTTCGGGCTGAGGGTACAGGCACACTACACCCTCCCCTCTGTCCGAGTGGCAGGAAAACCCCCCCGCCTTGCCATTCTGGCCGATCAGCAGTACACGCACCCTGCTGGTCTGGCCAGTTTTGGGCAAGGAATAAAACCGATCTTTCTGCCATCCCTGCAGATGATAGCGGGTACACTCACCCCGCCGCTTTGTAGAGATGGCAGATGTGCATCAGCGCCGCCAACAGTGCTGGTGTGGTAGGCACACTACACCCTACCATGCTGGCAATGGCGGCGTAAAAAAAAGATTAAAATTAATATAAAAAAATGTTTTATATAATTTTTGGATGCGATTTTCGTAATCGCTTTAAAATGACATGAATTAGTAATTCCGAATCTCCCACGGCTTAAAAAAGTTTTTGGTAGCTTTGCTTAAAATTTTTTTGTGGCGGCTTACAGCTTACAGTCTTCGTGGCGGCTTACGGCGGCTTAAGACGGCAGCTGAGGGGTCTACTCCAAACCTACCTACCACTGGGTCTCGACCCTCACTTTGAGAACTACTGATTTGATAGTGCAGTGGCCATGGAGGCACAACGGGTGATATAACTGGAACTTTAACCATGACCCGAAAAATTCTCATGGTTCTCAACGGAGATCGAACCCAGGACTCTCAGGTCTATAGCCCAGTGTTGTTTTAGTCCCAGGTCATATTTTAGTTTCAGTTTCTATTTCGTTTTTTCTGTTATAATTTTAGTTTTCGTCTAGTTTTAGTCTTGCTTCTAATTTTAGTTTTAGTTTTAGTTCTCGTTGACGAAAAGTTAACATTTTCGTTAACGAAGGTTTTAGTTTTAGTTTTCGTGAACGAAAGCAACACTATATTTTAGTTTCAGTTTTTATTTCGTTTTTTTCTGTAATAATTTCAGTTTTCGTCTAGTTTTAGTCTTGATGCTAATTTTAGTTTTAGTTTTAGTTCTCGTTGACGAAAAGTCAACATTTTCGTCAACGAAGGTTTTAGTTTTAGTTTTCGTCAACGAAAACAACACTACTATAGCCCAGCGTAATACATTTTGTTTAGATCCATTGTGAGAAGATTTCTGTTTATGTAACTCCCGACTAGGAATAATTTAGGACAGTTATATTGATAACCCATGCCAATGCCGCCCCTGGGGAAGCCCCTGCATTTTGACATTCGACACCATGACATGAGATAATGTACTTTATATTTAATGTAAAAAAATTGGGACCCCCCTCAAGCTGGGGCCCGGGGGGACTTTCGAATTTAGAATCCCCCCTTCCCCCCACCCTAGGTACGCCTCTGACCTTTATAAACTATATTCTGTGCTAGATCAGTGTTCCGCTGTATTCTGTGCTAGTTCAGTATTCCGCTATATTATGTGCTAGTTCAGTGTTCCGCTGTATTCTGTGCTAGTTCAGTATTCCGCTATATTATGTGCTAGTTCAGTGTTCCGCTGTATTCTGTGCTAGTTCAGTGTTCCGCTGTATTCTGTGCTAGTTCAGTATTCCGCTATATTATGTGCTAGTTCAGTGTTCCGCTGTATTCTGTGCTAGTTCAGTATTCCGCTATATTATGTGCTAGTTCAGTGTTCCGCTGTATTCTGTGCTAGTTCAGTATTCCGCTATATTATGTGCTAGTTCAGTATTCCGCTATATTATGTGCTAGTTCAGTATTCCGCTGTATTATGTGCTAGTTCAGTATTCCGCTGTATTATGTGCTAGCTCAGTATTCCTCAGTTTTCGGCCACATGCGGTGGTCGATATATTAATGGTTGCAGCCGACCGTATTTGTGTCATTTCTTTAAGCTGCTGGTACGTAATTGAAATTTGCGGAACACTGTACTAGTTTATACCCACAAATATGTTCCATATGGGTTAGTCTTAGCTCATAACGGTTTAGATGACTAGAAATATAAGCTCACAAATCTCTGGCTTTGAAATATAATTTTTGTTTTATTATATCTCCTTTTATTTTTTATTAAAAAATGTAAACACCAGTTTTTAACTTAAGGTGATGTCACAGTAGTGTCAGTACGATGGTTGGGTGATGTCACAGTAGTGTCAGTACGATGGTTAGGTGATGTCACAGTAGTGTCAGTACGATGGTTGGGTGATGTCACAGTAGTGTACGCTGGGTTGGGTGATGTTACAGTAGTGTCAGTACGATGGTTGGGTGATGTCACAGTAGTGTCAGTAGGCTGGTTGGGTGATGTCACAGTAGTGTCAGTACGCTGGTTGGGTGATGTCACAGTAGTGTCAGTACGATGGTTGTCCGATGTCACAGTAGTGTCAGGCTGATTATATATGTAGATATCATAAGAAGACAGACAGACATTAAGTTGTATAAATAGAATGATAGGTAGACAGACATACAGATAGATAGATAGATAGATAGATAGATAGATAGATAGATAGATAGATAGATAGATAGATAGATAGATAGATAGATAGATAGATAGATAGATAGATAGATAGATAGATAGATAGATAGATAGATAGAGATAGATAAATAGATTAATAGACAGAAAAATAAATAGATAGATAGCTAAACAATAGACTCCAAAGACTAGAATTCCTATTGATGTACAATGTCCTTCCACAATTCATAGACTAGTATTATGCCTGTTTACAAGAGACACCAAGAATTTATCAGAATGACGTCTTACCGGCTTCTTGTATGAAGTTATCAGTGATAAATCATGGAGAAAACTTATAAACCGATAAAAAAAAGATGGCCGATTTAGTCCCGTGCCTAAGGCTGGAGTGTCATTACACAATGGTTTGTCCGGCCCTGAGCACACTAGTTTATAATTACATTTTAAAAAGAACCCGGATGTTCAGCCAGACCAGGGCGCCAGCAAACAATGGGCCGGCCACGACACGCCACCGGAGATATTATTTAGGAATATTTTTTTAGAGGCGGGCCTTCAAGGGTGGGTGAGTAGGGCAACCTCCCTGAAGTGACGCCTCTGAGAGGAGCCTCGCGATAGTAGATTCTTTTTTTTTTCACAGCTTATCATAGAAATATGCCGGGGGGGGGGCTTTGCGAGACAATGTAATGACCGGTACTGACCACTCGCCCAAAAGGCCTCGTATGTTAAAGCCGACTCGGCCTCCAAGTCTTCAATTAAGATAATAACTTGAATCCATCTGCCTTGTTGTATTCCGCCAGCACAACCCCCCCCCCCCCCCCACCTCCTCCTTCCCCCACCCCCAAATCAAACGTTGGAAGACGACTACATTAGGTGGTACAGAGGATGAGCTCCATAAAAAGCAAACCAAACCAGTTGAGAAATGGGTCCAGTTTAAGCACTACCCCCCTCCCTCCCTCCCCTCCCCTCCCCTTCCCCCCCCCCTCCCCATACCATCTCATAATTTGGCCTGACTGGTTCATGTCCAATAAACCAACAGACCGACAAGAGTAGATAACCCTAGAATAAACAAAATGTGTTTGATTCTCAACACAGTTGTCTCTCTTGGCCTGTGTTCAAGACGTGACTATGTCCAAGTTTAAAACAAGTTCAGGACGTACAAAGGCAGGAAGGGAAAACGGGGAGAGGAGGGTGGCGGTGAGGCGTTTGTCAAACGGACCACGTGACAGGAAGACATGAAACACACTAGAAAAAAAGGGTTAACAAGCTAAAGATAAATGCATATATATACATACATACATGTATACATACATACATATAGGTTCAGTAGTATGAAAGGATGATGGTGGCAAAAATGATTTTTGAAGTGATTACATCAGGACAGGTGACTTAGACAAGTGAGGGATGACAAGTTCATGAGACACATACATAGATTCAATACGTACAAATCTCATACATTCAAGTATCAGCCAATTACAGAATGTTAAGTTTACACTTTATATGTAAACCAATATTCTAGCTTGAAAAAAAATATATCTAAAGTATATAGATAGCTTTTTTTATAGATCTGGTCGCAGAGCAGTGCTTAATGTTTGGGGTCACAAACTCACTAGGCAAGGATACCTTTTGGGATACCTTTGGGCATACGGATACCTTTGGTTGGGGATACGGATATCTTTGATTAGGGATACGGATACCTTTGGTTAGGGATACGGATACCTTTGGTTAGGGATACGGATACCTTTGGTTGGGGATACGGATACGGATACCTTTGGTTGGGGATACGGATACCTTTGGTTACCTGTCAAGGCCCACCCACCCCACAAGTACTTAGGCCTCTAACAATTGTTAACAACTGGGGCCTCTCATTCCAACTTTTGCCCGGGAAACTTGGCAACTGTTGAGATTACCCGCGCAAAGGACGGTCTTACAATGACCAATGTAAACTTGCCAAAATGTGAATCTCGTTCCTGGTTTTGATGAACATTTTACCTTTCATCCAATAGAATCATGTTTTTATTTTTTTATTGGGTTAAGGCAAAATAAAGGTCCATACAGGGTGTCCCCCCTTTTTTTTACAAGGGCGCCGGGCAGCGCAAAATTTGTCTATCTACAAGAACGGCTCAGTCAAGA
This sequence comes from Bulinus truncatus, assembly GCA_021962125.1. Taxonomy (NCBI): domain Eukaryota; kingdom Metazoa; phylum Mollusca; class Gastropoda; family Planorbidae; genus Bulinus; species Bulinus truncatus. The sequence goes on along the minus strand of JAGDYQ010000114.1, from coordinate 2,924,493 downwards.
TGGCTAATTAAAAAAAAATAAATATTACTATCTTGATATGGAGAACACTCGCAGAGAAAACAAACCAAAATGCCAACCTTCAGTATTCCATGAGAACGTTTTGAATCAATTTCTGCTATGTAATATTATATAATTAATTAAATTTTCAAATAATCAAACCTGATCATCTCTAACAAACTTTAAAGTTTAAAGAGGGATAACAATAATAAAATTAATGATTGGCGGTTGGTGAAGAGTTATTTCCCTGTTGAGAAGTCAATGTTGTTTTTTAGAGCATTTTCGAAAAAAAAATGCTCTATTGTCCCCGTTTTGTCTGTCTGTCCGTCATCACCCTAGATCTCAACAACCATAAGTCCTAGACCCATGATGTATATATCATTTTGTAGGTCTTGGCCTGCCAAGAAATGACTTTTTTTCATTTCGCGATCTGACCTCTCAGGGCCGTAAAAGGGGCCTTAGTACCGTTTTTTACTATATAAGCTATATTAATAAAGGAGCGCTATATCTCAGCAACTATAAGTCCTAGACCAATGATGTATATATCATTTTGTAGGTCTTGGCCTCCCATAGGTACATCAAAAGTTCATTTCGCGATAGGACCTCTGAGGGCCGGGCTTCAGGGCTCCTAAGGGGCTTATATATTATATATACACCTTGTACGTTCAATAACCCGTTCATTTGGTGCGAAATACTGCAGCACGTAGTTTCACCAAGATTTATTAAGAAACTCCTCAAATGAAATAGTAAGATTGTGTTCTGAGTTTAATTGAAAGTATCAGAGCTATGCAACAATTGACGGAGTTTTCGGACGATTAAATGACTATAATTTAGAATGTTTTCAATTATGAGTCCTATTTCAGTAACCACAAACCACTTGTAGTTAGATTTAAGAGAAAATAATTTTTTTTCAAATATAAAGAAACGTCTTTATAATTTTTTTTTTACAAATATATGCATTACACAATTGAATTTATAAACATTTCCAAAATTTACAAATATTTACTGAAAGCTAACAAACGTACTGATACATAACACGAAAATGCGCTAACACGTCCTGTGTCCAGAATGGAACAGGCTTAATTGCTTGTTTTAATTCGCAAACAATACTTAAAAAAAAAAGGAAGTAAGCATTGCTAATTGAACTAAAATTCGTCTAAACTGAAAAGCCGTAAAAAAAAAAATAATGATTTTAAATTTAGCAGTAAAAAGAAAAGAAATAAATAACACACTTCTAACAGGTAAACAATTTTTTTTCAAATAGCAATTAGAACAAAAATTTAAGTGCGATATATTCTGTTCATTAAAACAGTGCTTCGCTGTCGGTGTGCCGCAAGACATTATTGGATGTGCCGCGGTAAAGTTTACAAAGTTAACGCAGTTCCTTTGTTTGTGGATAATTAAAAAAAAATATCGACTAAATACCCAATTTTATTTAGTTAGCATAGTGGTACTCGAATTTTCAGGGGCGCATCTAGACAACTTTGACCGGGGGGGGGGGCAAAACTTTTTCATTGCTGAAAATTGGTTTTAGAACAAAAAAATATATAGATAATTTAATGATGTCTTACCTAAACTTGCGGTAACGGGGGGGGGCATAACCCCCCGGCCCCCCTAAATCCGCACCTGGACCCACCTACAGTGCCGTAGCGAGCTTAACTCGCGCCCGGGGCAAAATACCTTTTTATTACCTTTTTAGCGCCCCCCCCCATTCGAAAACCATGTAATATTATATGTAAAATATGTCATTTGGCGCCCCTTTGTGAGTAGCCCCCCGGGGCATGATGCCCCCTTTGCCCACCCCTAGCCACGCCTCTGCCCACCTATATTTTAAAACAAACAAAAAGTATGAAACAATAATGAGAATAAAGAGTCATTAATTATATACTTTGATTTAACCATTTTACGTTGAATATAAACTTATAAAAACAATTTTAGATTTGTACACATAGTGCAACAGAGTTGCAGCCTACATATTCTCGATAAACTAATTAAACAATTGAATTCTGTCGCGATACCCCTAAAATGTACCAGTGACCCAAATTACGCCTCCAGTCAGAGATGGCTTGTTAACTTTGGGGGAGGGGGAGCCCAGATGGAGAACTAATTTTAAGTTCCTGTTTGTGTAAATGCTGGGGGTGATGGGCGTTACCCTTGCATGCCCCCCATGACATTGGCCCGGACAGACAACATCTGTGTGCTATCAGACCAATAAAACGAGTTTCACATGGCCCGGACAGACAACATCTGTGTGCTATCAGACCAATAACACGAGTTTCACATGGCCCGGACAGACAACATCTGTGTGCTATCAGACCAATAACACGAGTTTCACATGGCCCGGACAGGCAACATCTGTGTGCTATCAGACCAATAAAACGAGTTTCACATGGCCCGGACAGACAACATCTGTGTGCTATCAGACCAATAAAACGAGTTTCACATGGCCCGGACAGACAACATCTGTGTGCTATCAGACCAATAAAACGAGTTTCACATGGCCCGGACAGACAACATCTGTGTGCTATCAGACCAATAACACGAGTTTCACATGGCCCGGACAAACAACATCTGTGTGCTATCAGACCAATAACACGAGTTTCACATGGCCCGGACAGACAACATCTGTGTGCTATCAGACCAATAACACGAGTTTCCTTCATGTATTTCCTAATGGCATACTTTCTGTTATTAACCATGTAAATAGATAGATGGATGGTTCTAGACAGATGGACACCACTGGACACATGCCAGAGCACGTAACATTAAAAGCTTGTATGTTTTTTTTTTCTCCTTTGTGTTCGTGTCTATGACAGTGTAACGAGACATTATGCCGAAGGACCAATCAGAATCCACCATATTCTGTTAGGGGAGACAACAAAACAAATGTCATGTCCCCTGCATCCAAATACACAAAGGAAATATTACGGACATAGTTTTACAACCAAAACAACACGGTGCTAAGGCCAGTGCCACTGTTAGAAATGTATAAACGATGAACATACGTCACTAAACAACGTCGATGAGGTCAGCATTCCAATTTTTATGTATAAAATAATAAAACATATAATTAAATAAAAAAAACAATATAAAGAGCAGCACCGCAGTCATTTTATAAATCACTGTAATTTATAATTTATTAGTTAACAAAAATAACAAAATAAATAAAACAGCAAATGGCGTGATCATTGACAGTGGCGCCAAACTGAACGAAGAGACGCACACGACACCAAAAACAGCATTAGACCTCCATTGCTAATGTAAAATAATGTATTGTTGATGATAAGGTTAATAACATGATTTTACATGAATGTATCGGGGTGAAAAGCAGCCGCATAGCCATGCACTTGAATAAAAATGGCAATTGGTGCTTTTTAGTTTGTTTAATGGTAAATTTCTTGATATTTTCTTACATTATCTACTTTTACAATTTATAAACAATTAGAAAAATGTTGGTCATCTGCAGCGTACAAACTTAGGTATTTTCGGAGTTTTGTATGTGCTCAATTATTGCACTTTAGATGTTTATCTTACCCTGTGCTGATATTCAGATTTATACTGAGCTGTAGAGTATTATTGTACTGATATTCAGATTTATACTGAGCTGTAGAGTATTATTGTATTTGCTCTTAAATACGAGATAAGTTGTATTTCCTGTGACATAGCCTACTTGAAAGTTCGCCGTGGAAACTAGGAACTAAGCAACACAACTTCTCCTTGTGAGCTACACATCATATTAGTGTTGTAGGTTTACTTCCCAGTTAATTTTTTTTTATTCGTGCTCACTACATTAATTAGCACGTCGTAGCAATTTATAATGAATTAATTGGGGTGGGGTGGGGAGTTCACATTCATTGTCAATACAGCAGTACTTTACAGCAGAATGTCTGTACAGCCGTCACATTCTGTGTCGATACAGCAGTACTGTACTGCAGAATGTCTGTACAGCCGTCACATTCTGTGTCGATACAGCAGTACTGTACAGCAGAATGTCTGTACAGCCGTCACATTCTGTGTCGATACAGCAGTACTGTACTGCAGAATGTCTGTACAGTGAGTGTACAGCCGTCACACTCTGTGTCGATACAGCAGTAATTTACAGCAAAATTCTGTACAGCCGTCACATTCTGTGTTGATACAGCAATACTATACACCCGACACCAAGCACATCTCTGGGAAACCATTCGAATCAGGAGAAATCCCAGCGGAACCAATCATTATGTCAGATCATGCACGCGCTAACAAATAGAGGGGAGATAACTTCTACCATGATGAATTATAAAACGCCAATGGCCTAAGGCCCCCCCCCGCCCCTCAATATTCATAGGTCTCTGGCACCCGTTGCCGCACCACCCTCCTCCCTCTAAACTATACCACCACCGCACCCCTGAAATGGATCTATTGTGCACTGCGCCCTACACACACACACAAAAAAAAGCGGTGTGAGGGTCATTTCTGATGCAGTGATCTGACGGACGGGGCCCGGGAGATCAATTCATGAGGGACGCAATAATATCAACGAATCCAGAATGTCAGACTCTTCATTCATTCATCAACTATTTATAGTGCGATGCATGTATGCAAATGATCACGGCTCTACAGTGGTAAAAATACTTATCGAACCAAACTGCTATTGCACCTATACCCACACCACAGACGTCACCGTGTATTTATCTATTGGTATTTATTCATATGTCATGTTAGGAAAATATGTTCATGTCTTGTATATGTTCATCTCTTGATATGTTCATGACTTGTATATGTTCATCTCTTGATATGTTTATCTCTAGAATAGATCATATAAACCAAGAATGGATTTTCGTTGTATTTTCCTTTTTCATCTCCACCACAATTGAGTGGGGAAATTATTATGGAGGTACCACGGGAAGACACGGGTTGGGAACTTGACACGCCGCCATTTGAACCCATGACCTACTAGTCTAATTAAAACTGCCTGCATTCATCTGCTTCAGTTAACGACAATTTATCTTTTTTCCCTCAATACAATATATTAGTAGTTGACTACATATAAATGACATTACATACATTACAATGTTTTTACAGGCCAACGAGGATAGTCTGGGTATGGGGTTATGAAGTACTCAAGATAAAAAAAGATTTTAATATTTTTTGGCAACAATAAACTATTGGCCTTTTGTCATTTGTTCAAATTACTTAATTCAAATTACAAAATATTTGTTATTGGTGATTGTGCAACATAATCAGCCAAGTAGAAAGAAAATAATGTTTTCTCGTGAGAAATATATGTTAAGTGACATCTGTATATAAATTAGATAAACTCACGTGATAAACCACAGGGGCCGTGTGTGCCATCCAAACTTTAGATCTTTAGTTATTCCTTCAGTACAATTGGATGGAGTAAATCCTGACAGACTATGAACACTTTAACAAAAATGTTGAATGCTTTAGAGTTGGGGAAATCTTGGTGGTGTTCAAATATTGAAAACACTTTGAGAAATGTGTTGTATGCTTCACAACTGGGGTAATCTTGACATGTTGAGATATAGAAAGCTCCGAGAAATTTGTTGAAATATTTTACAACTGTGGTAGACTTGATGGTGTTACGATGCAGCAAAGCTAGAGAATTCGTTGACTATTTTCTAGAGAGCTAATGAAGTCTACAACAAAAACTGTGACTGATAGAATCATCATAGAAACTAAAAGTGAAGTAGGTCAGCCTTTGGTTTGGGCTGTTGACTACACAAGTTTGTTATTGGTAAAGTTAAGTACATGTTGCTAAATGAAGTGCTACACACTTACACATAGCTCTGACCTACACACTCAGATACACACACACACAGACACTCACACATATGAACGAACACACACTGACACACTCATGCACTCACAGATGACACAGCACAAAGGAAGTTGAGCTGATACGTCAAGAGGGCCACTTCATGATCGCCAAGTGTAGACCATCCATGCCACCGCCACAGCGATGTCTAGCTATACCAGCAGCTATACCAGCTATACATGAAGGTTCATTCTACGGCTCTGTGACGAAGAATATATGAGGTTGGAGGAGGGGCCTAACCTACAGTACTTGTCAGAGACTTGATGACTTATAAATAGACATATACAAAAAAAAACATTGTGTTTTGTACAGAAGCTTAATAATTTCATCCGCAAAAATGAATTATGTAATGGCCAGTTTATAATGGTGTGGTTATTTAACATCAGATTTACCAGCTAGGCCTACCAGGTGTACAGGCAAGGTTATTAAATAAAACTGTACCCCCACCCCCCATCAATGATAAATGGTTTTAGGTTTTGCTCTATGGATGAAAGAGATATAACCAGAACCAGCGACCAGAACAATATAGTTTTTTTGTTTTAAAAAAAAATGGAATAAATTCCCCATTTTAGCGGCCATCTTGAGGGAATGTTTACATTTGTAATAGATTCAAAATATGGCTCTTGTTCTGTAATGAAAATGTTCAATTTTCAAGAATCTCCTAGAAATTTATTTGTTGCAAATTATAAGTAATTTTTTTTTCATTAATAATAAAGTCTGTGAGAGGTAATGGGGTTAATAATAGACTGAACACAATTATTTTGTAAAGTTTCACTGCAACACAGCAAATAGTTGTTTGTTTTCATCACGATGTATTTAGTGGTCATCAAACTTTTTTTTCACCGCGGACCTGAAAACTGTCAATTTGATTAACAGGGGCCGGATTGGGGGGGGGGGGAAGACAATTTATGTTTCTTCAGAATTCAAATACTTCATTTGCATTCTTAATAATTAAATAAGCTGTGCTTTTTTTTTTGTGACGGTACGAACCGGTACGGCGTACCGGCACCTTTTTTTAAATGTGGGTAAAAAATTATTACTTCTCTAGTATTCTAACGTTTATTATTAATTTATTTTACTATTAATTTGTCAAAATTGAATTATTTTAAAATTGTGCGCAATAAGAACTAAACTAGACGCTGGGTTTTAGCTAAAATTTAGGCAATCCATCACTGAGTACCGGCACCTATTTTTTTTTTACAAAAAAAAAAGCACTGATAATAAGGGTTCTGGTCTGATGGTAGTTGAATGTGATACTAGTGTCACAGATTAAAATAATGGTAGTTGAATGTGATACTAGTGTCACAGATTAAAATAATGGTAGTTGAATGTGATACTAGCGTCACAGATTAAAATAATGGTAATTGAATGTGATACTAGTGTCACAGATTAAAATAATGGTAGTTGAATGTGATACTAGTGTCACAGATTGAAATATCAGCTAAAAAGATTCGATTATACTTTGATCCACAGTTTTCATTGACACTGCAATGTGATGGCAACATGTTGCTTTAATGTCAAAGGGGCAAGTTAATTTTCTTGCAGTTCTGTATCTGGAGATGGAAAAATAAAGTTACTTGTTGGTGGGTGGGTGCATAAAAATTTACCAGCTGGAACTGAACAGAATAAAAAAAATGCTTTGAAAGGCTCTGGTCAACTTGAAATGTCGGCATCAATATAAGGGACTAATCAGGGAAAAGATTTATGAATCACTGATTGAACAATCCAGTGGAACAAGCAAATATTGTGAACATCGGAATTCCATTGTTATGTGTAAGTATAAAAGCGGAAACGATTTTGAATGAGTTGCATATGTACTAATGGATGATTTCATTCAGCATCAAGAAAGTGACTTGCAGCCCATAATATTTATTTATCGTTACATTCTTCAGTTGTCACAATTATTTCTCATGTCACATTTGACTTCATTCATGCATATTCAGGCTGCTGGAACTTAGTATTAGGCATATTGAATGGCACAATTATTTACAGTACGATAAATTCGCTCATTATTTCGTCTAACAGCATGCGAATTGTTAAAATCAGCCAATGGTTGCAGGGCTACAGCACTTGACTAAACAACAACAAATCGCCCATCAGTCAAATCACACTGCCTACTGGGGGACTCCCAGCTTGTTTTTTTATTTCATTTTTACCTGACAGGAGCAACACTTAAAGCTTGTTTCATGCCCCTATATGACACTCGCCCTAGACCCACACATGACACTCGCCCTAGACCCACACATGACACTCGCCCTAGACCCACACATGACACTCGCCCTAGACCCACACATGACACTCGCCCTAGACCCACACATGACACTCGTCCTTAGACCCACACATGACACTCGCCCTAGACCCACACATGACACTCAG
>JAGDYQ010000114.1:2901808-2915802 GCA_021962125.1 Bulinus truncatus | reverse complement strand
TGCCTAAGAGAGAGAGGGGGGGAGGATGGAGGGAGAGAGGGAGGGAGGTAGGGAAGGAGAGAGAGGGAGGGAGGAAGAGGGGAGGGAGGGAAAAAGGGAGGGAGAGAGAGAAAGAGAGAGGGAGGGGAGAGAGAGGGGGAGGGAGGGAAAGAGGGAAAGAGGGAGGGATGGGGAAAGAGAGAGAGAGAGAGAGAGAGAGAGAGAGAGAGAGAGAGAGCAATAGAGAGACAGAAACTGCCAAAAATGTTGTGTATCACATTGCTTTAAGATAAATGTACCCTTTTATTGCATGTAAATAAACAGGCCCGTAGCCAGAGGGGGGCTAGGAGGGGGGGGCTGAGCCCCCCGTGCATGACCTGACCCCCCCCCCCTCCCGTGCATGATTTGAGTTTTTTGACAAAATTTTAATAATAACGGCTATAAAACATCAATCATTTTGTTTAATAAATCAATAATAATAAAAACTTAAAAGTTTATATTTTGGCAATCATTAAGGCTATTTATATATACTTACATGTACAGCTTATCTAATTTTTGGGCATAAAAGATTGAATCTTATTGAAGTTCAATTCTGGGTATTTTGGGCAGCATTGGCATTTGGTGCTTAAACAGCCGTGTGTGAGAGCAGTTTCTCAACCCTCCAATGAATGCTCACCCCATATCGCAGATCAATGTTACAAAAGTGTCTAAGCAATCTTTTCCTGCTTGCATTTGAAAAAGATTTAACAGACAATCTGAATGCTGAAGCATTTTTAGGTAAATTCAGTGCTAAACCCAGGCCCGTAGCCAGGTCAAAGTAAGCAGGGAGGCACCGATACCCAGCAAGGGGGCACCTTTACTTTTTCTTTATTTTTTCCTCTTTTTCTTCTTTTTTAAGTGGGGGGGGGGTACACTCCACACCTAGCGGGAGGCACGGCCCCCCAGTGCCCCCCTTGGCTACGGGGCTGGCTAAACCACGAAGTTTGCAAATTTGAAACGTATAATAATATAAGTTCGCAACCAGTGCCGACGAGTGGGGGGCGCCAGGGGGCCAATTCCCAGGGGCCCGGCGAGTTTTAGGGACCCGGACTGAGCTGGCCAATCAACTTTTTAAAATATTCATATTAGCCCAGGGGCCCGAAATTTCTGTCGATGGGCCTGTTCGCAACCTTGTAATAGTTTTATATATTGATATCTTCTGAGGACAACTAGCAACTTAAATAAGTTAATAAAATAACATTGGCTTCTGACTTCATTTTTATACATATGTATAATAAAATAATAAAGTACAAACTCCGTGATTTCTGAGTGATGTTATTTAATTAGCAAATTTACTTTTTAGCAGAATTAATTTTATTTTAAATTGAATAATAGCGACTGTTGTTGTTGATAGATCTGTTCTTTGTTTTCAATATTTTATAAGAAATATCACACAAATAGCTAAGCTTTATTCATGCATCTTTGTCGTTCTTCCCGGGTTGTACTTTAAACCAACAGTATAATAATATAAATCAGGTATCTATTATGTAACAATTGTGTAGCAGAACTATTGGTCAATATATTTATAACAGGAATCAGAAATTGCTCAGCCTCAATACATTTTTATCATTAAAACTCTTTACTATTTAAATTATTTTTAACAAAACTGCAACATGCCATGCATTATTGAAATGTAGTTAAAATTATATATTTCTAATTAATAGCTAAACAATCGGTACTAAAATGCACCATTCCAGATATGAAACTGCAAAAAATTTCTTGCGGAGGGGACTCACTGAGATCCCCTCCCCAAACCCCTCATCTCCGTTCGCAAGCTTTCGGCGCTTCGCGCCTCCATTTTTGCCCCCCCGGTCATCGCAAATTTAGGTAATACGTCATTAAATTATCAAAATATTTTTTGTTCTAAGACCAATTTTCAACAATGAAAACAGTTTTGCCCCCACCCCCGGGATCAATGTTTTGCCCCCCCCCCGTTAAAGTTGTCTAGATCCGCCCCGATCATTTCTTCGGCCCCCCCCCCCCGAAAAAAATTTCTTCGCCCCCCTCCGAAAATGTCTTTGGCCCCCCCCCAATCCAATATTCCTGGCTACGGGCCTGCAAATAAACCCTTTACGCGTCTTATTTTAAATCTTAATTAAACGTCAAATTACGCGTCTTAAATAAAAAGAAAACCTTATTTTAAAGCCGGGCAATGCCGGGTACTTGCAAATAGTTTTCCCATAAGATCCCACATATTCCGATAAGCTTCTACATAATCTATTAAGCTCCCACATATTCCCATAAGATCCCACATATTCCGATAAGCTCCTAAATATACCCATAAGCTCAAACATATTCCCATAAGCTCCTAATATTCCCATATACTCCGACATATTCTCATAAGCTCCCACATATTCCATTAAGCTCCCACATATTCCCATAAGCTCCTACATATTCCCATAAGCTTCTAATATTCCCATGAGCTCCTACATATTCCCATTACCTCCTACATATTCCCATAAGCTCCCACATATTCCCATTCTCTCTCTCCCTCTCTCTCTCTCTCTCTCTCTCTCTCTCTCTCTCTCTCTCTAATATATATATATATATATATATATATATATATATATATATATATATATATCTTCGTATCTCTCTTTTTCGATAATTGACACACAGTTTAATCTACTTATACATGGCAGTTGATCATTGTATAGCAAAAATTGAAAAACAGGAGTAGAATTTACTGATGCGTAAAACATTGACCTTACGTGGTTGAAAATAAACACAAAACCTATAGTCCCATTCGCCAAATACTAAACAGGAGTAGAATCAATTGGCACATATTCCCATAAGCTCCCACTTATTCCCATAAGCTCCCACATATTCCCATAAGCTCCTACATATTCCCATAAACTCCCAAATATTCCCATAAGCTCCCACATATTCCCATAAGCTCCTACATATTCCCATAAGCTCCCAAAAATTCCCATAAGCTCTCACATATTCCCATAAGCTCCTAATATTCCCACAAGCTCCTACATATTCCCATAAGCTCCTACATATTCCCATAAGCTCTTATATTCCCATAAGCTCCTACATATTCACATAAACTCCCAAATATTCCCATAAGCTCCCACATATTCCCATAAGCTCCCACATATTCACATAAGCTCCCGAAAATTCCCATAAGCTCCCACATATTCGCATAAGCTCCCTATATTCCCAAAAGCTCCCACATATTCCCATAAGCTCCTAATATTCCCATAAGCTCCTACATATTCCCATAAGCTCCCAAAAATTCCCATAAGCTCTCACATATTCCCATAAGCTCCTAATATTCCCACAAGCTCCTACATATTCCCATAAGCTCCTACATATTCCCATAAGGTCCCAGATATTCCCATAAGCCCCCACATTTTCCCATAAGCTCCCACATATTCTCATAAGCTCTTACATATTCTCATAAGCTCCTACATATTCCCATAAGCTCCCACATATTCCCATAAGCTCCTAATATTCCCATAAGCTCCTAATATTCCCATAAGCTGCCACATATTCCCATAAGCTGCCACATATTCCCATAGTCTCCCACATATTCCCATAAACTCTTAATATTCACATAAGCTCCTAAATATTCCCATAATCTCCCACATATTCCCATAAGCTCTTAATATTAATATAAGCTCCTACATATTCCCATAAGCTCCCAGATATTCCCATAAGCTCCCACATATTCCCATGAGCTCCTACATATTCCCATAAGCTCCTTATATTCTCAAAAGCTCCTACATATTCTCACAAGCTCCCGCATATTCCCATTAGCTCCAACATATTCACGTAAGCTCCTTATATTCCCATAAGCTCCCAGATATTCCCATAAGTTCCTACATATTCCCATTAGCTCCTACATATTCCCATAAGCTCCTTATATTCTCAAAAGCTCCTACATATTCTCACAAGCTCCCGCATATTCCCATTAGCTCCTACATATTCCCATAAACTCCCAAATATTCCCATAAGCTCCCACATATTCCCATAAGCTCCTACATATTCCCATAAGCTCCCAAAAATTCCCATAAGCTCTCACATATTCCCATACGCTCCTAATATTCCCACAAGCTCCTACATATTCCCATAAGCTCCTACATATTCCCATAAGCTCTTATATTCCCATAAGCTCCTACATATTCACATAAACTCCCAAATATTCCCATAAGCTCCCACATATTCCCATAAGCTCCCACATATTCTCATAAGCTCCCGAAAATTCCCATAAGCTCCCACATATTCGCATAAGCTCCCTATATTCCCAAAAGCTCCCAAATATTCCCATAAGCTCCTAATATTCCCATAAGCTCCTACAAATTCCCATAAACTCCTACATATTCACATAAGCTCCCAAATATTCACATTCTCTCACTCTCTTTCTCCTTATTTCGCTCTTTCTCTCTCCTTCTCGGTCTCTCTCTCTCTCTTTCTCTATATCTCTCTGTATGTATATATATATATATTTATATATATATATATATATATATATATATATATATATATATCTCACATATTCCCATAAGCTCTTACATATTTTCATAAGCTCCCGCATATTCCTATAAGTTTCCTATATTCCCATTCTCTCCCTCCCTCTCTCTCTCTCTTTCTCTCTCTCTCTCTCTATCACTCTTTCTTTCTTTATCTCTCTTTTTCGGAAATCGACATAGAGTTGAATCTTTGATCATTGTATAGAAGAAAATTGAAACGAAGCTTTTAGTCCGTATCAAAAATTGAAAAAAAACAGGAGTAGAAATAACTGATGCGTAAAAAATTTGACCTTACGTGGTTGAAAATAAACACAAAGCCTTTAGTCGCATTCGCAAAATACTAAACAGGAGTATAATCAATTGGCAGATATTCCCATAAGCTCCCTCTTATTCCCATAAGCTCCTACATATTCCCATAACCTCCTACATATTCCCATAAGGTCCTAGATATTCACATCAGCTCCCACATATTCCCATAAGCTCCTGATATTCCCATAAGCTCCTACATATTTCCATAAGCACCTGATATTCCCATAAGCTCCTACATATTCTCATAAGCTCCTACTTATTCCCATAAGCTCCCAAATATTCCCATAAGTACCCATATATTCCCATAAGCTCCTTATATTCCCATAAGCTCCTACATATTCTCATAAGCTCCGACATATTTCCATAAGCTCCTAATATTCCCATAAGCTCCTACATATTCCCATAAGGTCCCAGATATTCCCATAAGCCCCCACATTTTCCCATAAGCTCCCACATATTCTCATAAGCTCTTACATATTCTCATAAGCTCCTACATATTCCCATAAGCTCCCACATATTCCCATAAGCTCCTAATATTCCCATAAGCTCCTAATATTCCCATAAGCTGCCACATATTCCCATAGTCTCCCACATATTCCCATAAACTCTTAATATTCACATAAGCTCCTAAATATTCCCATAATCTCCCACATATTCCCATAAGCTCTTAATATTAATATAAGCTCCTACATATTCCCATAAGCTCCCAGATATTCCCATAAGCTCCTTATATTCTCAAAAGCTCCTACATATTCTCACAAGCTCCCGCATATTCCCATTAGCTCCAACATATTCACGTAAGCTCCTTATATTCCCATAAGCTCCCAGATATTCCCATAAGTTCCTACATATTCCCATTAGCTCCTACATATTCCCATAAGCTCCTTATATTCTCAAAAGCTCCTACATATTCTCACAAGCTCCCGCATATTCCCATTAGCTCCAACATATTCACATAAGCTCCTTATATTCCCATAAGCTCCTTATATTCCCATAAGCTTCTAGATATTCCCATAATCTCCAAAAACTCCTATAAGCTCACGCATATTCCCATAAACTTCCGCATATTCCCATAAGTTCCCAAGAATCCCATTCTCTCTCTTTTAGTTTCTCTCTCTCTCTCTCTCTCTCTCTCTCTCTCTCTCTCTCTCTCTCTCTATCTCTCTCTCTCTCTCTCTTGACTTATCTCTCTTTTTCGATAATTGACATAGAGTTGAATCTATTTATGCATAGCAATTGATCATTGTGGTGGTCGGACTTTTCGACCCCAGACAGTTCGACCCCGAATAGTTCGACCCCGCCATATCGACCCCGCGACACTTTGACCCCGCGACGTTTCGACATCGCGACAGTTCGACCACGGGACAATTCGACACCGGACTATTCGACCCCGTTAACTGTTAAATTAATATTTTGAACAATTATTTCTTTGTTTAATATATATTTAGTAACTTTTTTCAACATGTATTTAATTGTTAAAGAAATTTATTTTTCTTTAAAAATTAAAATGTGTGTTTTAATTGTTTCAATTTGTGTTTTAATTGTATAGAATGTGCGTTTTAGTTTTTATGATGTCTTATCAATGGACACAATTTGTGAGATCATGTGACGTAATTTTTACGCCTCTGATTATAACACAGCTTTGATAAGCGAAGGCGCATGTGTGGTAAGTGTTGCCAGACAGGTATAAGACAGATATCATAATAATGTACAGATAAGTCATGAAGTAAACGTTATACTGGACCTATCCACCTTCGATATTAATCTCTTATGTCATTTGTGCCAGTGACTAGAGTAGACTCAAGGCAATGGTCAATAAAAATCATGTGCAAGTATGAGAAGTGTATGTAAGATATATTGTCGGTCTTTAAAAACTTTTAAACGTGCTTAGAGCATCAGACCTCAGACCTTACAGAAACACATAATTTATACAATTAAATCACATATTTTAAACAATTAAAACACACATTTTAAACAATTATAACACACATTTTAAACAATTAAAACACATATTTTAAACACAATTAATACTATATAAATAATTTTAATAATTATACACATGTTGAACAAAGTCGATTAACATATTTAAAAAAAGAAATAGTAATTCAAACATTATTTTTATCAGTTAACGGGTTGAACAGTCTGGGGTCAAACTGTCCCGGGGTCAAAGTGTCGCGGGGTCGAAACGTCGCGGGTTCGAAGTGTCCGGGGTCGAACTGTCCGGGTCGAAAAGTCGTGGAACCGATCATTGTATAGCAGAAAATTGAAACGAAGCTTATAGTCCGTTTCAAAAATTGAAAAACAGGAGTAGAATTTACTGATGCGTAAAAATTTGACCTTACATGGTTGAAAATAAACACAAAGCCTATAGTCCCATTGGCCAAATACTAAATAGGAGTAGAATCAATTGGCACATATTCCCATAAGCTCCTACAAATTCCCATAAGCTCTCACATATTCCCATAAGCTCCTACATATTCCAATAAGATCCTAATATTACCATAAGCTCCTACATATTCTCATAAGCTCCCACATATTCCCATTAGCTCATACATATTACCATAAGCTCCTACATTTTCCCATAAGCTCCCACATATTCCCATAAGTTCCTACATATTCCCATGAGCTCCCGCATATTCCCAAAGCTCCAGCATGTTCACATAATCTCCGACATATTCCCATAAGTTCCCATATATTCCCATTCTCTTTCTTTCTCTCTCTCTCTCTCTTTTTCCTTGTCTCTCTTTTTCGATAATTGACATAGAGATGAATCTACTTATGTATGGCAATTGATCATTGTATAGCATAAAATTGAAACGAAGCTTATTGTCCGTTTTAACAATTGAAAAACTTAAGTAGAATTTACTGATGCGTAAATATTTGACCTTACACGGTTAAAAATAAACACAAAGCCTATAGTCCCATTCGCCAAATACTAAACAGGAGTAGAAACAATTGGCACATATTCCCATAAGCTCCTACATATTCCCATAAGCTGCCAAATATTCCCACAAACTTCTAATATTCCCATAAGCTCCTACATATTCCCATAAGCTACTAATATTCCCATAAGCTTCTACATATTCTCATAAGCTCTTGCATATTCCAATAAGCTCCCAAATATTGCCATAAGCTCTCACATATTCCCATAAGCTCCGTATATTCCCATAAGCTCCTACATATTCCCATAAGGTCCGACATATTCCCAAAAGCTCCCACATATTCCCATAATCTCCCACATATTCCCATAAGCTCAAAATGTTCCCATAAGTTCCCACATAATCCAATAAGCTTATACATATTCTAATAAGCTCCTAATATTCCCAAAAGCTCTTACATATCCCCATAAGCTCCTACATATGCCCATAAGCTTCTACATATTCCAATCAGCTCCCACATATTCCCATCACATACCACATATTCCCAAAAGCTCCTAATATTCCCATAAGCTCCTACATATAACCATAAGCTCCTAATATTCCCAAAAGCTCCTACATATTCCCATAAGCTCCCACATGTTCCCATAAGATTCCGTATATTCCATAAGTTCCCATATATTCCCATTCTCTCTCTTTCTCTCACTCTCTTTCCTTATCTCTCTTTTTCGATAATTGACATAGAGTTGAATCTACTTATGCATGGCAGTTGATCGTTGTATAGCAGAAAATTGAAACGAAGCTTATAGTCCGTTTCAAAAATTTGAAAAACAGGAATAGAATTTACTGATGCGTAAAAGTTGGACCTTACGTAGTTGAAAATAAATACAAAGACTATAGTCCCATTCGCCAAATACAGAACAGGAGTAGAATCAAATGGCACATTTTCCCATCAACTCCAAATATTACCATAAGCTCCTATATATTCCCATAAGCTCCCACATATTCCCATAAGCTCCTACATATTCCCATTAGATTTTAATATTACCATAAGCTCCTTCATATTCCCATAAGCTCCCACATATTCCCATTAGCTCATACATATTACCATAAGCTCCCACATATTCCCATAAGCTCCCTCATATTCCCATAAGCTCCCACATTTTCTCATTAGCTCCTGCATATTTCCATAAGCTCCCAAAAATTCCCATAAGCTCCAACATATTCCCGTAAGCTCCTATATATTCCCATAAGCTGCCGCATATTCCCATAAGCTCCCGGATGCTCACATAATCTCCCACATATTCCCATAAGTTCCCAAATATTCCCATTCTCTTTCTTTCTCTCACTCTCTCTCGATTTTTCCATGTCTCTCTTTTTCGATAATTGACATAGAGTTGAATCTACTTTTGCATGGAAATCGATCATTGAAGAGAAGGAAATTGAAACGAAGCTTCTAGTCCGTTTCAAAAATTGAAAAACAGGAGAAGAATTTACTGATGCGTAAAAATTTGACCTTACTTGGTTGAAAATAAAAACAAAGCCTATAGTCCCATTCGCCAAATACTAAACAGGAGTAGAAACAATTGGCACATATTCCCATAAGCTCCTGCATATTCCAATAAGCTCCCAAATATTGCCATAAGCTCTCACATATTCCCATATGCTCCGTATATTCCCATAAGCTCCTACATATTTCCATAAGCTCCGACATATTCCCAAAAGCTCCCACATATTCCCATAATCTCCCACATATTCCCATAAGCTCAAAATGTTCCCATAAGATCCGACATATTCCAATAAGGTCCTCCATATTCCAATAAGTTCCTAATATTCCCAAAAGCTCTTACATATCCCCATTACCTCCTACATATGCCCATAAGCTTCTACATATTCCAATCAGCTCCCACATATTCCCATCAGATACCACATATTCCCATAAGCTCCTAATATTCCCATAAGCTCCTACATATTCCCATAAGCTCCTACATAGTCCCATAAGCTCCTACATATTCCCATAAGCTCCTAATATTCCCAAAAGCTCCTAAATATTCCCATAAGCTCCGCACATTTCCGTAAGCTACCGCATGTTCCCATAAGATTCCGCATATTCCATAAGTTCCCATTCTCTCTCTTTCTCTTTCTCTTTCCTTATCTCTCTTTTTCGATAATTAACATAGATTTGAATCTACTTATGCATGGCAGTTGATCATTGTATAGCAGAAAATTGAAAAGAAGCTTATAGTCCGTTTCAAAAATTTGAAAAACAGGAATAGAATGTACTGATGCGTAAAAGTTGGATCTTACGTAGTTGAAAATAAACACAAAGCCTATAGTCCCATTCGCCAAATACAGAACAGGAGTAGAATCAAATGGCACATTTTCACATCAACTCCAAATATTACCATAAGCTCCTATATATTCCCATAAGCTCTCACATATTCCCATTAGCTCCTACATATTCCCATAAGATACTACATATTCCCATTAGCTCCTACATATTCCCATAAGCTCCCGAAAATTCCCATAAGCTCCCACATATTTCCATAAGCTCCTACATATTCCCATAAGCTCCCGCAAGTTCCCATAAGCTCCCGCATGTTCCTATAGGTTCCCATATATTCTTATTCTCTCTCTCTCTCTCTCTCTCTCTCTCTCTTTCCTTATCTCTCTTTTTCGATAATTGACATAGAGTTGAATCTACTTATGCATGGCAATTGATCATTGTATAGCACAAAATTGAAAAGAAGCTTATAGTCCGTTTCAAAAAATGAAAAACAGGAGTAGAATTTACTGATGCGTAAAAATTTGACCTTACGTGGTAGAAGATAAACACAAAGCCTTTAGTCCCATTCGCCAAATACTAAACAGGAGTAGCATCAATTGGCACATATTCCCATAAGCTCCCACATATTGCCATAAGCTCCCACATAGTCCCATAAGCTCCTACATATTCCCCAAATCTCCTACATATTCCCATAAAATCCCACATATTCCCATAAGGTCCTACATATTCCCATAAGCACCTTCATATTCCCAAAAGCTCCTAATATTCCCATAAGCTCCTACATATTCCCATAAGCTTCTACATATTCCCATAAGCTCCCAAATTTTCCCATCAGCGCCTTATATTCCCATAAGCTTTTAATATCCCATAAGCTCCTAATATTCCCAAAAGCTCCTTCATATTCCCATAAGCTCCCACATATTCCCATAAGCTCCTACATGACCAGAAAATCAACAGAAAGGTCCAACTGTCCTAACTAGGGATTTAGATTTCATGTTGTTAAATGATGAAAAGTTATTGATACAAGTAGGCATAGATATTGTCACCGAGCGGCGGCTTAAGCAATACAGTTAAATGGGCTTTCCATTTGGCGAGTGTCATTGCGGAGCCTAGAGAAGTTACTGAAGTCTAAATATCGTATCGAAACGCTTCATATAAATCGGCCCCTTAAGCGCGGAAAGGGGGGAGCGATATTTTTCGAATTAAAATCGAATGTATGCAATAAATTGTATTTTCCTCTCTGTATTGCTGTTAAGACCAGTGCTCGATTTAAGAAAACACCAGAGCCGGGGATGAATGCAGAGCCGGGGATAAATGTCTATTGTTTCATCCCCGGCGCGGACATATTAGCTAAAGCAGAGCCGGCAGTAAATTGAGCCCTGCTTAAGACGTTATCCAAACAACACATGTAATGACATTGTTGGTTGATGACATGTTACTTCCAGTATCTTACTTTGTTTAATTTAAGATTTATTACTTCCAGTTTGCTTTATCGAATTAAAGTCAAAAACCCACTGTTTAACTGTTTAATGAAACCATGTAAAGATATAAAAGTCCAGAGTATTTTGTTAATATAATTTTGTCATTTCGTAAATCACAAGAGATAAAAACTGGCACCCACGCTTTTATATTTAGTCATTATAATTTATATTAATTTTTGCATGTTGAAAGAACGTCTCCTTTGCCCTTACTTAGTTAAATAACTCGAGTACATCTCCCTTTCACAATTAAGAAGCTATGATCAAGGCCCGATTAAGGCCTAGGCACTAAAGGCACCGTGCCTATGGCCTACAAAAGTGAAAAATAAATATTCGTGGGGCTTCCTCTTCTCAACTTAGGACCCACATCCTTAATCGGCCCTGGCTAAGATATAAAGAGATGAGTTTGCTAAATAAAAGAAATTAAAGTTTGTAAAAGTTTATTCAGAAAGGTGAAGGAATTTAATTATATTTTAAAACTGCAAACGTCTTGACAAGTTAAGCACTGCATTGAGGATATGCCGGACGTATCCCAAAGTCACCCAAAGAACTGTACTTGAAATACACATTGAGCTTTGCTTTATTTCGGTTCTTTTGTTCACAATTTTAGCGTACATTGTCAGAGTCTGGACCGTGGGAGAGGGGAGGGGTGCATTTTGAATGGTGACCAAATCTGACAAAATGTCTATATAATAAAGTAAATAATTAAAACCGTTTGACTATTTTATTATTCTTGACAAACATTATATTCTTTTTTGTCATTATGTGACAGTATTGATTTATTCGCCTGTGGAGTTCCTAATTAGGCCCACGTTTTACATTTTTGTTTAAGGACAGGGTGTCAGACTGAACTTTGTTGCTTGGTTTAGACACCACAAAACCTTCACGTATTTATCGATCAATTTTAATAACCATTATAAGATTTTTTTTTCTTTGAACTGCCAATTGTCTTTGCTTCTTCTGACACATAGCCTAATCGACACCCCTCCTCCTCGCTCGTCTCAGTTAAGAAGCCCTACCCCCTCCCACACCCACCCCCGGTAACTTTACTAAGACGCACACAAACATTTTAATCTTTTGGTAGTCGTATTGATTATGCTTTATGCATGAAGGTTAGCTTCATTAATTTTAAAAGGAACTCTCGAAATAAGGTGAGTTAGCCTGTACATTAAAAAGCAAAATAATAACTGTAAGTCATCATATATAAAAACCGTTAAAGAAAACGAAAAAAAAATATTTGTAGCCAATATTTTAATATCTATTATACACATTCTTTTAATTATTCTTCATAAAAAATATGTTAAATATATAAAATATATTTATGAGTTCTGGTTTACTATAAACTATTTTCGGTGATTTTCACTGATATTTTATTTGATGTTTGCCAGTTCAAAGTCATAAGTATCAAATCAATCAAGATGAATATTGAAAGATTATTATGAACAAAAACAGCGTAGTGTAGGTAAGTAATTAAAGATGTATTCAAACAGTAGAATGCTATAATAATTCTTGCTTGGTTCTCTCTGTAATGTCATACTGTAATACTGGCATACTGTATTACTGGCATACTGTAACACTGCCATAATGTAATATTGTTCTACTGTAATACTGGCATACTGTAATACTGGCATACTGTAATACTTGGATACTGTAATACGGATATACTGTAGTATTGTCATGCTGTAATACTTCCATGCTGTAATATCTCATGCTGTATTTCTGTTATATTATAAATAAAGCGAAATCAAAGCAAAAAAAAATCATGTTGACATGTAACTTTCATATTTTTTTAATTTTAACAGATTTGAGTTATGAGTTTCAAAGACAAACCCAAACGACCACTTAGTGGAATTAGGAAATTAGGTCAGTTCCGTTACATATATTAGTGATTTACATCAATCGTCTACATTACGTCAGTGATTACATGATATAACCTACATGACTCATTGTGTTGAATTAATAATTAATTTTAAAAGTTACTAAGTCGAGCGATGGAAAGCTAGCCACACAGTCCATTTGTATGTTTCGGTTATAGATGAATTCTACTCTTCATCTGCCCCAATTTATATTAAATATGTCTATCTAGCTGCATTATTACGGTCACTGTAGACCAGTGTATCCTGACTTGGATATCACGACCCACCGGGTAGAAATGAGAATTCCTTTTTTACCTGTGCACTTGTGCATGTGTACACATGACCTATTGTACTCTATGACGCTGCACGCGATTGTTTGTCTCTAAACCTTGCTCTTTCTCTTTCTCTCTTTTCTCTCTCTCTCTCTCTCTCTCTCTCTCTCTCTCTCTCTCACTGTCTGTCTGTCTCTCTCTCTCTCTCTCTCTCTCTATCTATCTATCTATCTATCTATCTATCTATGTATCTATCTCTCTCTCTCTTTCTCTCTGTCTCTCTAGAACGTAACAAAAAGTACTGTTTGTTACCTGAGACGAAGAAAATCAAAAGTTATTTTTCGTAACCCGAATAGTTAGTGATCTGCCGCGTTCGTAACCCGAGGTCCACTGTCGTTTGATTAATATGAATAAGATGCA
>JAGDYQ010000114.1:2787322-2901308 GCA_021962125.1 Bulinus truncatus | reverse complement strand
TCATATACATATAGTGACTATACATCATGTACGTATAGTGACTATACATCATATACATATAGTGACTATAGATCATATACATATAGTGACTATACATCATATACATATAGTGACTATACATCATGTACATATAGTGACTATAGATCATATACATATAGTGACTATACATCATATATATATAGTGACTATACATCATGTACATATAGTGAATATACATCATGTACATATAGTGACTATATATCATATACATATAGTGACTATACATCATGTACGTATAGTGACTATACATCATATACATATAGTGACTATACATCATATGCATATAGTGACTATACATCATATACATATTTTCTTGACATAATTAATAGTAAAAAAAAAAAAATTCAGCGTGAGTTCTCACCTAGATATACACATTATTATTTCTTTTTATTTGAGATTTCGGACTAAATTTGAACTGATCTAAAAGTGAATCACAACATTTGAGGACAGAATAGGATACTAATTAAAATCTTCTAAATTGGTTTTTATTTTCTACAAATAATTCTTTTACGTCGAACTGTGGAAATATGATCAAGTGATATGAAATGTCCACATTTTTAGTCCGGGGAATTTGATGTATATTTTTTTTTCATTTTTTCATCAATTTTATTTGTTACAAAAAAAAAATAAAAGACTAAAAAAGAATTTTAAAAAGTATAATCTTATTTAGTTGTTTATGACATGTATTCAATTTCAAGAAAAGATTTAGCAAATTATTGACATTGAAAAAGAGCGAAATGAGATCTCTATAAAAATCTGATACTAAATATATGTACAGTCAAAGTAGGCCACCTCTTATGGGCAGTCAAAGTAGGCCACCTCTTATGGGCAGTCAAAGTAGGCCATCTCTTATGGGCAGTCAAAGTAGGCCACCTATTATGGGCCCCCCCGCCAAAGGGCCACCATTCCAGATCTAACTCATATCTAATCAGATTCTAACATGGACCCGACGGTTACTTCAGCCTTGTGGGGCCTTATATATATATATATATAAGTGCCACCGAGAAGGGGCAGTGGGGGTAAATGCCCAGGGGCCCGGCGAGTTTTAGGGCGAGTAGTTTTAGGGGTCCGGACTGAGCTGGTCAATCAACTTTTGACAATATTATTACCTGCCCAGGGGCCCGAAATTTCTGTCGGTGGGCCTGTATATATATATATGCCTAGGGCCCCAATGTCAATTTAGTTTCTGTCTAGGCCCGCCCCCTCCCCTCACCGGTTCCGGAGGAGCTAAAAAAAAAAAGCAACAACAACAACAACAACAACTATGTCTAAATTGATTTCAATCCAAAAAATAAATAAAACACAGCCTCATTGAGTAAAACAGCCTCATTGAGTAAAACACAGCCTCATTGAGTGGTTGGTGTGGGAGGTTGACTTTATGAGCTGGTCTA
This sequence comes from Bulinus truncatus, assembly GCA_021962125.1. Taxonomy (NCBI): domain Eukaryota; kingdom Metazoa; phylum Mollusca; class Gastropoda; family Planorbidae; genus Bulinus; species Bulinus truncatus. Next base: position 2,899,878 of record JAGDYQ010000114.1, on the reverse strand, counting down.
GTTACAGTTTTATTCCCAGCCCTGTCTGACTTCATTACCCTCGGCTCCCTACCCTGATAACGATGCTCTGAGACGGTTTCATCGGGGGGCGCACGCTGAGAGAGTAAGCCTCGGTTTGAGGTGGGGAAGGTGGGGGATGTAATGTTTTACGGTTTGTTGATGAATGCCGGAGCTATAAATAGAACTTTCAGTAGGATCGCTGGCCTTTCATGACACTGCTCAGCAGCTCAACCATTTGTCAGGAACCTTTTAATAAAGGTGGCAAATGAAAATATAGATCAGAGGAGCTAGATGACCACTCGTTGACCACTCCTAATCCACTCAGTAAAGAGACGATTAACTTTTGGTGGTGTCCGGCAAGTTCAATTCTCTCCGTGTGATCGGTCAATGACCCTTGGTTTATTCCACTGTTATGTTTCAAAGTAGTGTCCCACGAACAAAATAAATAGAATTCTAAGACTGTTATCTTTTTTTTTTTTGATTTCCTTGGAAACTAAATCAATTTTGTTGACACCTTCTGCATGCCTACAGCACTTAGGGGCCGTTCACATATTATGTAACGCCGACGGGGGAATGGGGGGGGGTGGATGCAAATTTGCTATTTTTGTTTTGTTGTTATATCACAAAGTGTTACATAATGTTATATGAGGGGCGGTGGAGGGTAAAAAATTGACATTTTTTACGTTATATAATATGTGAACGGCCCCTTAGCCGCGAATTCATGCATGTATTTGTTAGCTGCAAAGAGTACAGTCAAACGGGTGTGATAAGCACATATAGTTGTTTCAAGATGTTTTACAGTGCAGTCAATATTTTATAAAGTATTAGCTTTGTTGCCCGGCGTTTCCCGGCCGGGAAATCTAGGTGCTATGTGCCTTACTTACCCCCCACCCCCCCAAATCCTTTCTATTCTTATTCACCTTTTTAACTTAAGACTAATTAGGCTGTATTCTCCGAAATGAAATACACACAAATTGTGCATAAATCGTAACGAAAATAGAAAAAAAAAAAACGAAACGATACATGCTCACAAAAGCTAGAAATACAGTTTAACGTGCAGGTGCAACGAAGTTCTATATTATATTTCATTTAACAATGTTTTGCAAAGTCAGTAAATAAAAATATAATCACCATTATATTAGGGATTACGACAGTCAATGAAAGGTATCACGTTCACTGAACTGTACGCCACAGTCTAAATGTTGAATCTATGAGAGGATATTTTAAGAGTGTTAACAAAAGCGTATAGAGACGGCGAAAATAACAATCACGATGTATTGACTCGGCTTACAATCATAAATGAAAGTTTTGTATCTATGACGCGGATATTAGATTTCTTACTACAGTATCTAAATTTATCTGTAAATGCGTTCAGCTTAAAATTAATACACGAACTACTTCCCCTGATTTCAAATTTAACCCATAAATACTGCTTATTATTGAACAATCATTTTTTCGCTACATACATATGATATATTTTTAAGGTATATGTTTTAATTAATTTTAACGTAAGTTATTAACAGTTTATTATATTCTAAAATAAACATTGCATTGAAAATATTCAATATTTGTCAATAGTATTTAAATTTTGATGATCTGAAATTGTATTTTTTTTTAATGTATTTTCATATTCATTCAAAAGCAGATTACTCGGCCGCGCAGTGCGCCAGAGAGATTGCTGTTCAATGATTAACATTTTTAGATTGCGAGAAATGGCGTCACAATAGCTAGTTATGGCTCCACCTGCATACACACTAAAAAATCTATAATAATTTAAATATACCGATCTGCTAAAATATCAATCAATATGTTAGTGTAAAGTTTATGGTTAAGGTTTGATGTGACTGATTGAAAATAGGCATTAGACATTTTGATATAATTAGAGTCAAAATATCTTCCTGTTATGTGTGTGTGTGTGTCTGTGTTTTTCAAGCTTGTTTCCTGTATTCTTCTATTTAAAAAGTGCATCAAAATAAATAGGACATATGATGTTTTTAAAAAACAAAATCATAATTCTGTGGCTACTAAATTTTACAACCCAGAGATATCTTCTGTACGTTTAGTAAGATACAGTTTGGGAATGATTATCTCCCTGTGATAAGCACCTATGTATATAAAAAAAACGCCACACGGGTCAGTGTATATGGCGGAATGTCATATTTGCCTGCATTTCCTGTTTCACCTTACCGGTTTCTGGAGATCGTTGTCGAAATTGTGTCAAAAAATGAGTAGGATGATTTTTTAAATATTTTTTATGGCCACCTTTTTTTATTTAAAAACCTGGAAATAGAAATTCTTTTATTCTAACTTATAGTCAAAGTGTATTCCTTGAATAAGAACATTGAAACAGACAGACGGACAGACGAACAGACAGACGGGCGGACAGGCGGACAGACGGACAGACGGACAGGCGGACAGACAGACAGACAGGCGGACATACAGACGGGAGGACAGACAGACGGACGGACAGACAGACAGACGAACAGACAGACAGACAGACGGACAGACAGGCGGACAGACAGGCGGACATACAGACGAACAGGCGGACAGACAGGCGGACATACATACGGAGAGATGGACAGACGGGTGGACAGACAGACATACGGACAGACGAACAGACGGAAAGGCGGACAGACGGGTGTAGATAGATGGGTGAGTAATAATAAGAGTTAAAATATATCTTGAATGTCAGTTTAAAAAAAAATAGCCTTAAATGCTGCTGATATTAACATTACAGCGAGGAATGTAAAAGTCTTAAGACATTATACAGTTCGATCAAGCGGAAACATGGTCTAGATCAGCGGTCGGCAACCTTTTGAACCTAATGGACCACTAGATTCATGAATGTATTCCCAAGGACGACTTAATTAACCCACCTGTAAAGCAAAACTACAACTAACAAAAAAAGAGAGAGAAACTTAAAGGCGCCATTAATTTTATATATGACTAATGTGTCCCACTTATAATTTGAGATTTAACAAAGTTGTAATTGTGCACACATGCAATCTTGTGAACACATGTAGTCTTGTGAACACATATAATCTTGAGCCCATTAATTTTATATAGGACTAAAGTGTCCCACTTTTTACTTTGAGGCTTAAAGGTTAGGGTTAGGTTGTAATTGTGGACACATATCATTTTGAACCATTAATTTTAAATTTAGACTTTCTTGCTAAACTTAGACCGATGAATCTCGACTAACACTCTGAGAATCACTGCTGTAATCAATGAAGTCATTCAAATTTCGATCATAATAATTTATAAAAAAATCTTACTTCTGATGATTTGATATCACTTTTCACAGTCTTCATGCAGCAATCGTACCTTAGTATCGTACCCATAACCTCTGTTTCCATCAGTGTTGCATCATAAATTGTTTTTGCCCCCACGTGGGGCTCACGACCAACAGAGTGGGGGTGGGGAGCAATTTAAATTTTAATAGGACAAACAAACAAAATTCAATTCTCGATTTTTAAAAAAAAATGTTTTTGCCTCGTTTTGTTCAGTGTTTTTTGTCTAAGAAAAAAATCATTCTAAAAAACTTTTGTTCATTTTTCTACCTAAAAAAATTGTTTAGATTTCTACGTATGACTTTTTGAATATTTAGATTTATTTAAATAGATGGCATCAGAAATTTAAAACGGTTCACAGAATTACAGGAATTTAGAATTGATAGCTGAGAAGTTGGTTTTTTTTGTTTAAATCTGTTTAAAAGGGAAGATTTAACCGCCCCTCACAGGATGCCGCCCCTCACGGGAAGCCGCCCCTCACGGGATGCCGCCCCTCACCGGATGCCGCCCCTCACCGGATGCCGCCCCTCACGGGATGCTTCCCCTCACCGGATGCCGCCGGGTGATTTGCGCAACATTGGGGCACGGCACTGACTGTCCCATTGATATCTATATTAAGTTCAGCCAATATCCACACAGACATTTATGTCCAACTGCAATCGATTTACTAGGACTATTCTGTATTACTGATATCGATAACCTTAATTATAATCATACTGTTTAGGAGGTACACACAGAACTTGGAGCCACCCGTTTTAAGACATTTTAGAGTCCATTTACGAGCTGCACTTGACCAGACTCGCGACATTTGTACACCAAAGTTGTTTTTTTTTGTGTGTGTAATATTTCCATTTGTTTATTTACATTTTAATTTTAATTTTATAAACACTGTCATGAAGGGAGATAACCGAGTTTTCGTTTTCGTTTAATTTGTAAAAAAAACAAACAAAAAACAAATATTGTTTATAACCATCGGCAATCCAGATTCACCTTTTATTTATTGTATGTCGATAGCCGACTGAGAATTTTCAAAATATTTTATTACATTGACAGATTTACTGGGAAATGTAATGTAAAAAGCACCGTGACATTATTGCCGGAAAATATGTCATTGAAGAATATATTGAAAAAAAAAACGTTTTTTTTAGCTAGTAGCATGAAAAGGGTACATCGGGTTGTGTGCCGAGAGAGCGCTGTTAAATATTTGGGCACATTTCAGATCGGGAGGAGGTCGCCAAATAATGTATATCGCACAGGGCGCCACAATATCTAGCTACGGCTCTGGTTATAGCTATGTGTTATATAAAGGCCTACATTGAGAAAAACTTCGTCCCCTTAAAAAAAAAAGACAGGGGCAATATTAGCGGTTTTTTCTTTGGGGGGGGGGAGGGGGCGCATTCTGAAGTCATGGCTCAGGATACTCACTCGGTGCCCCTGCATTTTTATGCGCCCTCTGGTAAATTTCCATAAAAAATAAAATTGTTTATTAATCAATAAACGTTATATTTATCCCATATTTTGTGATTTATTCTCTTATATAAAATTTTTAATTTATCAAAATTATACTCAGCGTGTTTTCAAGTTATCCTCGAAGCATTCTAGTCTTAGGGATGTTAAGATAATACAAGAAGTTTGAGAACATCTTAAAGGGGCTGGTCATGAATTTCCGAAGTAGCAAACATAAATTATATAAATAAATAAATAAATATATATATATATATATATATATATATATACTTATAAGACGCATTTGTTGTCTGTCTGTCTGTCTGTCTGTTCCCTTATAACTCAAGGTCCAGACAACCAAATAACGTGAAATTCGTTACACATACACATAATTACATGAGGAAGGTTATAGGACAGGTTTCGTTTCATCTCGATGGGTAGTTTAATTGTAATTAATTTTTTTTTATTTTAGTATTTTACTATATTAAAGTAATCTCGACGGCGCCATAAATAAAATTCCTCTGTGACGTCATTTCCCGATGATACATTTTACATTTTTAAATTTTCCTACTAATAAAGCCGCATAGAACTTGCGAGCTGGTGCTGTATCGTGCCTTTGTGCTGCAAAGAATTATTGTTGTTTTTTCATGCTCCCTGATTTGTACAGTTTGAGGAAGGTAAAGGAATGAAGAAGGATTTTAGAAGAAGTGTGAAGCCATAATAATAAGTATATATATATATATATATATATATAGAGAGAGAGAGAGAGAGAGAGAGAGAATGGAGAGGAGAGAGAGAGAAGAGAGAGAGAGAGAGGGGGGGGGAGGGAGGGAGGGAGAGAGATAAAAGAGAGAGGGGGGCGGGGGGGGAGAGGAAAGGAGGGGTAGGAGGGAAGGGAGGGGGGGGGGAGGGAGGGGGGATGTACAGGGAGAGAGAGAGGGAGGGGGAGGGGGGAGAGGGGGAGATGGGAGAGGGGAAGGAAGAGAAAGGAAGGGAGGGAGAGAGAGGGGTAGGGGGAGATGGGGGGGGAGTGAGAGAGAGTGTGGGAGAGAGGGAGGAGGAGAGATAAAGAGTGAGGGGGGCAGGGAGGGAGAGAGGGGGAATGAGGAAGGGAGGAACGGGGAGAGAGAGGGGAGGGGAGGGAGGGAGAGAGGGGTTAGGGGAGAGAGGGGGGAGGGAAGGAGAGGGAGGGAGAGGATGGGAGAAATGGGAGAGGGAAGAGATAAGAGAGAGGGGGGCGAGGGGAGGAGAGGGGGAAGGAGGGAGGGGGGAGAGGAGGGTGGGGATGGACAGGGGGGAGAAGAAGGGGGAGAGGGGAGAGGGAGGGAAGAGAGATGGGGAGAGAGAGGGAGGGAGAGGGAGGGAGGGAGAAAGGGGGAAGGAGGAAAGGGAGAGAGGGGGGAAGGAGGGAGGGAGGAAGGGAGTGAGGGGGTAGGGGGAGAAAACAGAAGGTAAACCAGAAAACCTTATTTTAAGCCCGGGCAAAGTCAGGGTACTTACAGCTAGTATATATATATATATATATATATATATATATATATATATATATATATATATATATATATATATATATATACCTTGACTATAGCCCCAGTAGTGCCTCCTCTAGGTCAGTCCTTGACTATAGCCCCAGATGTGCCTCGTCTAGCCCTCTCCCCCCATTGACTATAGCCCCAGAAATGACTCCTCTAGGCCAGTGATCCCCAACCCTTGGGCCATGGTCCGGTACCGTCCGTGGATTAAATGGTACTGGGCCGTCCAAGAAACATAACATTATTTACTTTTTAATTACGGTGGTGTATTTATCTCGGGGCAGTGGCATTGTAAATCAAAACAATCTGAAACATAAGTAATCAAAACTCCCCCCCCCCGTGGGTTGCGGTGAAATTATCAATCGTCCTTGGCGAGGAAAAAAGTTGGGTACCATGGTTCTAGGCCATCCCTTGGCTATATCCCAGCAATGGAAACCTCCAGGCCATCCCCTTGGCTATATCCCAACAATGGACACCTCCAGCCCATCCCCTTGGCTATATCCAATGGAAACCTCCAGGCCATCCCCTTGGCTATATCCCAACAATGGACATCTCCAGGCCATCCCCTTGGCTATATCCCAGCAATGGAAACCTCCAGGCCATCCCCTTGGCTATATCCCAACAATGGACACCTCCAGACCACCCCCTTGGCTATATCCCAACAATGGACACCTCCAGGCCATCCCCTTGGCTATATCCCAACAATGGACACCTCCAGGCCATCCCCTTGGCTATATCCCAACAATGGAAACCTCCAGGCCATCCCCTTGGCTATATCCCAACAATGGACACCTCCAGCCCATCCCCTTGGCTATATCCCAGCAATGGAAACCTCCAGGCCATCCCCTTGGCTATATCCCAACAATGGAAACCTCCAGGCCATCACCTTGGCTATATCCCAACAATGGACATCTCCAGGCCATCACCTTGGCTATATCCCAGCAATGGAAACCTCCAGGCCATCCCCTTGGCTATATCCCAACAATGGACATCTCCAGGCCATCCCCTTGGCTATATCCCAGCAATGGAAACCTCCAGGCCATCCCCTTGGCTATATCCCAACAATGGACATCTCCAGGCCATCACCTTGGCTATATCCCAGCAATGGAAACCTCCAGGCCATCCCCTTGGCTATATCCCAACAATGGACATCTCCAGGCCATCACCTTGGCTATATCCCAACAATGGACATCTCCAGACCACCCCCTTGGCTATAAACCCCAGAAGTGCCTCCTCTAGGCCACCTCTAAAGCCCTATGCCATTAGGGATGGGGCGTGTTTAAATATAATTTGACCTTTACAATAGCTGCAATCGGCAACCGTAGTCTCGGAATGTATGAAAATAATGTCCACGATAACAAGTATTGCTTAACGCAGAGACGTTAAGTGCAAGGCTAGGTTTATGGTTAGGAGTTAGGGTTAGGTAATAATGAGATCGATTTGTTTAGAGTATCGTCCCCACAAGGAATCGATGAACCAACATGTCCGTAATAACAATTGAAGAAAATTAGACACCCTCTAGGAATGATGATTTAATCTAGAAAATGAATCCTTGAATTCATCATAAAACCAATTTCTGTGTTTAAAGTACAACGTCAGGTGCTGGCCAAGAGGAAGGGGTTGGGTCAACGATATATTTAAAATTGATTGTTGACCTTATTAATGGACGGCCCTAACTGTCACTATTATCATTTTAAAATAAATTGATATAGTATTAAAAATACAAAAAATAAATAATAAATACAACGAATCCATTTTATATTTTCCCATTTGACTTGATCACAGCCAGGTAATTCAATTCTCTCCCCCCACCCCAACCGTTTATAGTAATTTGCACGTACATAAGTACTTTTGTAAAGCAACAATCGTCACCTAGGCCTATACATTATTGTTAAATAAACTGGTCTGGTTATTACTCTGTTGGTGCTAACATAAATAAGCAGCTCATAATGTGAGCTAAAGTATTTTACAGCAAACGCCATATGGCTCCCAGCGGTAAAGGGTTTGTAAAATGTCGTTCGAAAATATAAAATCAAATAAGCAATGCATCTGTAAGTTTTACGCCTTAATTCAGATAAACTAATCATGTAACGTTTAATAAAATATTATGATCATTTTTTAAAAATATTTTATTATATTGACCACACATAATGTTTTTGCCAATGGAACCCCCCATTTTACTATATATATATATATATATATATATATATATATATATATATCTATACATATATATATATATATGTATATATATATATATATATATATATACTTATAAGACGCATTCGTTGTCTGTCTGTCTGTCTGTCTGTCTGTCTGTTCCCTTATAACTCAAGATCCAGACAAACAAATAACGTGAAATTTGTTACACATACACATAATTACATGGGGAAGGTTATAGGACAGGTTTCGTTTCATCTCGATGGGTAGTTTAATTGTAATTATTTTTTTTTTATTTTAGTATTTTACTATATTAAAGTAATCTCGACGGCGCCATAAATAAAATTCCTCTGTGACGTCATTTCCCGATTCGAATAGAACTTGCGCGCTGGTGCTGTATTGTGCCTTTGTGATGCAAAGAATTGTTGTTGTTTTTTCATGCTCCCTGATTTGTACAGTTTGAGGATGATAAACGAATGAAGAAGGATTTTAGAGTGTGAAGCCATAATAATAAGTATATATATATATATATATATATATATATATATATATATATATATATATAGAGAGAGAGAGAGAGAGAGAGAGAGAGAGAGAAAGAATGAGAGAGAGAGAGAAAGAGAGAGAGAGAGGGGGAGGGAGGGAGGGAGAGATAAAGAGAGAGGGGGCAGGGGGAGAGAGGAAAGGAGGGTAGGAGGAAGGGAGGGGGAGGGAGGGGGTGGACATGGGGGAGGGAGGGAGAAAAGGGGGAGAGAGGGAGATGGAAGAGGGAGCAGGGGGGAGAGGGAGATGGGAGAGGGAGTAGGGGGAGATGGAGAGAGAAAGGAAGGGAGGGAGAGAGCGAGTAGGGAGAGAGAGAGGGAGGGAGGGAGAGAGAGATAAAGAGTGAGGGGGCAGGGAGGGAGAGAGAGGAATGAGGGAGGGAGGAAGGGGGAGAGAGGGGGGGAGGGAGAGAGAGAGGTGGAAAGGGGAGGGAGGGAGAAAGGAGGGAGAGAAGGGGTTAGGGAGGGAGAGAGGGGAGGGAAGGAGGGAGGGAGGATGGACGTTGGGAGAGGAGGGGGAGAGGGGAGAGAGGGAGATGGGAGAGAGGGAGGGAGAGGGAGGGAGGGAAAGGGAGAGAGGGGTAGGGAGGGAGGGAGAGAGAGGAAGGGAGAGAGGGGGTAGAGAGAAAACAGAAGGTAAACAGAAAACCTTATTTTAAACCCGGGCAAAGCCGGGTACTTGCAACTAGTATATATATATTATTTGCCAGTAAACCAAGCAATCGTTGAATCAATCATGTTTTCTTATGACTCGGCAAATAATGAACCCTGTAAAATGGGCCCCTTCAAGTTCACAGTCATATCAAACCTGATGCTAAGAGGCCCCAATGTTTGTCTGTAGCTCCATAATTTCATCGAAAGTCTCTGTCTTGAGTCTCTAGAACCTAAAACCGGCTCTGATTTTTTATATTTGTGCCGCATTAATTTTTTTTAAATATGGTGCAATGATTGATTTGGGGGGGGGGGGGGGTGGCGTGGATAGAGTTTGACTGTCATCTTGGCTGAGAACTGTGCTCTTCTCTAGTAGCCCGTAGCTACCATTGACATATACACCCTTGACAAGGAAAGTCGCCCAGATAACATAATTTTAACATTTCATCTGCCCCGATTGGTTCTCATGGACCGTAATGGGATTCCGTTAGTTTTGACTCATGAGATGATTATGTTGACTTTGATTTAAAACCTGATGTCACTATAATCTAAATTGTATTTATGATGAGTTTCCCATGCTTTCATTATTTTACTGGATTGATATATTCATGCCAACTGTACTATGACGAGTGCAATATTTATTTACAAAATTGAAGTTCAATAATGCTGATGCTGCAGTAAAAACTTTGTTTGAAACATAGTTATTGCTTGGAACATAAATATTGATTGAAACATAGTTATTGTTTGGAACATAAATATTGATTGAAACATAGTTATTGTTTGGAACATAAATATTGATTGAAACATAGTTATTGTTTGGAACCTAAATATTGTTTGAAACATAATTATTGTTTGGAACATATATATTGATTGAAACAGAATTATTGTTTGGAACATAAATATTGTTTGAAACATAATTATTGTTTGGAACATAGTTATTGTTTGGAACATAATTATTGTTTGGAACATAATTATTGTTTGGAACATATATATATATTGATTGAAACATAATTATTGATTGAAACATAATTATTGTTTGGAACATAATTATTGTTTGGAACATAATTATTGTTTGGAACATATATATTGATTGCAACATAATTATTGATTGAAACATAATTATTGTTTGGAACATAATTATTGTTTGGAACATAATTATTGTTTGGAACATAAATATTGATTGAAACAGAATTATTGTTTGGAACATACACAATGCTTTTTTTTTACGAATTTCCATTAAAAAGTATCCCGTGGTTGTGTACTATTTTAAATTGTGAAATTCTCCGCTTATTTAAAAAAAAACCACTTGCTAAATTGTAAGTTAAAATGTCTCAAAACAATTTAATATTATAACAAAATTAATTCAGAATTAACATATTTTAATAAACTTATGTTTTTACTTAATGATGTATGTATAGAACAAATGATAAACTTACCAGACCAATAGTAAAATACCGCTAGAAAACAACCAACGGAGAATAAACACGTTGTGTTATTCATCTTGCGCCCTAACTTCAGTTTTACTCAGCAATTTTTTATAGGCTGCTGTCTTGATTTCTGTCACTTTCACGGCTAAAAATGTCCACGGAAGAAAATTGTGTAATGTCTAGTTTCTTTCTTGACAAAAACAACTTTTTCTATTAAATTTGTTAAAGTTTTTTTTTTTAATAACTGAATAGTAAAATTCATCAGTTTAGAACGAGAGATATGCAGACAAGTTGATGTATCCAGAAGATGATGTCTCCAACGCTAATGAACACTTACGGTTAATGTCTCCTTATATGCTGGGGACCACAATATGTAGGCGTTGTTTATCAATGAGGGCGATACTCGTGTGTCGGTGTAGCCACCCCCACATGGATGGGGCGGCAGAGAGGTAAGCTCCCCGTTTCCTGGATGTTGAAGAACGATGTTGTGAGTGTGTGTGTGTGTGTGTGTGTGTGAGACTAAACACTTAAACGTCAAGACCAGAGTATGAAAGTCATTCATCTGATCTGGTCCTTCCTCCATTCCTACCCCTTCCCCTTATTCTGTCACAGTATTAATAAATCCCCGTATTAGATATCTATGAATTAGTGGAATAGTTTAGTTTAATAAACGATCGAGTGTCGCCAAGTCTGTTGGCATTCCTTAGAAGATAAAATAGACGTTCATTAAAAAAAAAAACAACGTCAGTTAGCGTTATTTTAGCTGTAGAGTTTAATCTCGTTATTTTTTTTTTCAAATTAAGACAGAAATTTCGTTACATATATTATTAAATGTTTTGCCAATTAATGTAATTAATATTTTATATTTCATTAATTTTGATAAATTAGATGCATAATTTCAGTTACAGTGTGAACGTTATATGTAACTGACCAGTAGAGCTGTGTGAGTGGAAGGCGTGAGGGGGAGGGGGGAAGAGGGTTTAAAGACAACGGGAGATAATCAGGAATAAAGTGGTGTTAGTGGTGGTGGGGGGGGGGAGGTCGATATCTAGTTCAGGTCAACTGAAAACATGTTAAATTTTTCTCAACAAATCAATAATGTAGTCTAATGAAATATTAATTTATTTTTACCTAAGATTATTAAAACACTGATTTCTCTTATTATACAGAAGCATTTAAGAATACTTTAAAAGTAAATTTAATTAAAATATTAATGTTTCTTATATTATAAACTGCGATGTATTGAAATATTTTCGCACTATAAAATGAAATATTATTTTCTCTTATTATAACTTAAGATATATCTAAATATTAATATCTCTTAGTTTAACTTAAGATGATATATTTTATCTTAGATATGATTGAATTATAAGGGTGGATATTTGAAATTTCGTTTAAATCTAGAATTATTGTATTTTTTAATGAATTGTCGAAACAGCCAACAAATGATGCGGTATTTGTGTCAAGCTTCACAACTGTTCTAGGTCAACTGTGCATTCCTGAAAATTTCCCGAATCAAGTTTCTCTCCTGAATTTTTAAAATTCTGTCAGTATCTAATACACACATTGAAGCATGTGTCATCTTGTAACTTTTTTTTTGAAACCCATGATTTGTGAAGTTTTTGTGAAATGTTACACTATAGTCCATGATTTCTGATGTTTTCGTGAAATGTGACTCTATAGTCCAGTGGCGTCACTAGGGTTGGTGTCAACTGGTGCGGGAGATTCAGGGTCTCACCCCTCTAGACTTACACCATGGACAATGGGACAGATTTCGAATTTTCATGCATTAGACTTAATAAAATAGCCTAAAGTTGTAATGTTTGTCAAATACGTCCAATCGGTCCAAAAGTTGATGAGTTTTAACGATATAAGATAAAAAAAAAACAAATTACACAATAATATTTTATTTTTATTAAACTGCATTTGTAAACTACGCAGGCCCGTAGAGTGCAGGGGGCCCTGGGGGCCGCCCCCCTGCGTTCTGTCTGGCCCCCTTCTACTTGTTTTCTCTACTTAGTAACATTTATTTCCTGCTCTTCCCTGCTATTGGCCTGGCCCCTGCTGTAGAATTTTCACGCTACGGGGCTGAAACTACGTCTCCCGTTTCATGAAACCACGTGACTACATGCGTCATCTTTAGTGCTTTTGCAAATAACTCCATATTGATCTGAGCAACTATGAATTTTATTCATAAGCACCATACGCTCTGCCTGTTCCACCCTGTGCCACTGCTCTGCATGGTGGCACCGTTTGCTACTGCTCTGCATGGTGGCACCCTGTGTTACTGCTCATATTTTTAACAATAACCGGTTTAAAAACCCGACTAGACCGAGTTCTTTCTGCTATGAAATTTAGAATTGTTCATTTTGGTGTCACCCCTATGTTTGGTGTGACCCAGTGCGGCCCACATACCCCCCCCCCGCACCCTTATAGTGACGCCACTGCTATAGTCCACGATTTGTGAAGTGAAATGCGTATCGTAAAAAAAAAAAATTGAAATATTTTTTCTTGTCTATGACTGGGGTTCATTGATTTATTACTTTCTTGATTGATCAGTATAAATACAACTACAGAAACTTTCTTTAAGAAATAGAATATATACACTTCTACACAGTGAAATTAGAGGAAGTCAACACATTTAACGCCTGAATGTCAGCAGCAAGATCAGACACAATCAGCGACAATAAGATGAAACATGATAAAGTTACGGCCGTGTCTCATTTCCTATCTCCACAGTTACACTGTCGCCAATACGTCGCAATAAAAATTCCACAGGGCGAACATTTCATTCGTATCGTAAATGCGCTGCAAGATGTCTAATTAGAAACAGGGGAAATAATAAGGCTATGTACTCGTTTTGTTTTTGTTAGCGGTACTCCGCCCTTCCTTGGCGTGTATCAAAGATAGATTATTACGTCTGTTTCATCACCGCGTCCACTTATCACTGGCGTAACCGTAAATCTTATGAAAATTTTTTACCAAACTAACATATTTGTTTATGTCCATCAAATTTCTTTCAAACGTAGGTTACACTGTAAGATAGTAGCATAGTAAATTTGTCAAAGTATAAGATTATGCCCATAATCCACTATTGAACCATGGCACATCTGGACACGCGGAAGCTCTGAGAGTATAAGGACAGAGGCGGATTTAAGGGCGGGCGCAGCAGGCAAATATTTAGGGGCCCCAAAAAGCCCAATTGTAATCTCTTTGATATGTCTCTCTATTTTCTAAAGGGCCCAGTATTTTTTTCTACGTCCGGGGCCTCAACTGACACAAGTCCAACACTGTATAAATACTCACAAAACTGTCAAAGCGGCTCTTTAAATGCTATTCGGAGGAGAACTTAGCAGTACGCGGGGGCGCAGGCTCTTCAAATGCTATTCGGAGGAGAACTTAGCAGTACTAAGGGGCGCAGAACGAGTGGCACGTGCGTTGCCTTCCTACTTTACCTTTGAACAGACCGTTTAGTCTTTTAACACTTTGTGGACAGCATAATCTACTATCGTAGGGCATGAGGAGGTTGCCATAGTTGGTACACTCTAGGCTGGCCCGAGGTCCGATACAAATTTTGAGGGTTCACTGGCTTGAATTTCTCGAACATATTTCATTATTATAATAATTTTATTATTTATTTAATTATAATATTAATACAATTTTATCTTTATTTGATTTTAATATTACAATAATTGTATACAAATATTATATAATATAATTTCAAATATTGACTCATTCTAAAAATTGCGTAGTTTACAATATCCTACATTAAGTTTAAGCTTGATTTAGTACCAAGAGAAGTTTTCTATGGATATGCAAGCTAAGCGGCCTCATAGGTCACTACTTTCAAATGGCACCCATCTAAATAGGCTTTCAATTATTATGCTGTAAGGGCCCAGATAACGTATAGGTCACCCATTTCCAACTGGCACCCATCTCAATAGGCTTTCAAATATTATGCTGTAAGGGCCCAGATAACGTATAAGTCACCCACTTCCAACTGGCACCCATCTCAATAGGCTTTCAGATATTATATTATATGGGCCCCATAGAACATTTTCTGTCTATGGTTTTAAATATCTCTAAAGTCTTTGTCTAGACCTTTTATAACCTAATAAATCTATGGTCATATCTAGTATGGTCATATCTAATAGACTTGTTGGGCAACAGTATTATATTTTCTCTTTTGTGTCTAGTAAGAAAACATTTGTTTTCAGCCAATTGCTCTACGCATGCCCAGGAAGTGGTATTCAACATCTCCTTGTCTACTTGTGACTTAGGTTGGAATGTATGGTCAGAATGTAGTTCGTATATATGATGTGCTGTGCTGTGCTGTTAAAGAATAACATGATACAATATTGTTTTATTTGAAACATAAAGCCAATATAAAATGCCTCTTTGTTTAGTGCATTCTAAAAAATGTAAAGTGTTTTTGAAGATATTATTACAAACAAGCAATTAAGCCTGTTCCATTCTGGACACAGGACGTGTTAGCGCATTTTCATGTTATGTATCAGTACGTTTGTTAGCTTTCAGTAAATATTTGTAATTTTTGGAAATGTTTATAAATTCAATTGTGTAATGCATATATCTGTAAAAAAAATATTATAAAGACGTTTCTTTATATTTGAAAAAAAAATTATTTTCTCTTAAATCTAACTACAAGTGGTTTGTGGTTACTGAAATAGGACTCATAATTGAAAACATTCGAAATTGTAGTCATTTAATCGTCCGAAAACTCCGTCAATTGTTGCATAGCTCTGATACTTTCAATTAAACTCAGAACACAAGCTTACTATTTCATTTGATGAGTTTATTAATAAATCTTGGTGAAACTACGTGCTGCAGTATTTCGCACCAAATGAATGGGTTATTGAACGTACAAGGTGTAGAATGGGGCTATATATATAATATATAAGCCCCTTCGGAGCCCTGAAGCCCGGCCCTCAGAGGTCCTATCGCGAAATGAACTTTTGATGTACACATGGCAGGCCAAGACCTACAAAATGATATATACATCATGGGTCTAGGACTTATGGTTGCTGAGATATAGGGCGCTCCATTATTAATATAGCTTATATAGTAAAAAACGGTACTTTATAAGGCCCCTTTTACGGCCCTGAAAGGTCAGATCGCGAAATGGAAAAAAAGTCATTTCTTGGCAGGCCAAGACCTACAAAATGATATACACATCATGGGTCTAGGACTTATGGTTGTTGAGATCTAGGGTGATGACAGACAGACAGACAGACAAAACGGGGACAATAGAGCATTTTTTTTCGAAAATGCTCTAAAAAAAAGAAATATCCAGCATTAAAAAAGAAATGTCTGTTTAATTTGAAATACTTTCCACTGTTGCACACAAACGAGACGCGCAAATTAGATACAAAAACCAGACACACTAATTAAACACTAGGCACAATAATTACACATAGAACTAACAATATGAATGCACAGATGTTTTTTTGACAATGTGGAAAATATCATTAACAGTGGAGTAGACTTTACTGATTGTAAACCAGGGCCGGATTTAGGATACCAAGGGCCTGAACCAAAAAGGAACTAATTTTTTAAAACAAAATGGATCACCTGTGAAATGTATTGTCCTTCCACATCTCACAAAGCAGAAACAAAACATGTACCTTTTTTTTTTGGCATGTAATTAGATGTGAAACATCATGGAGAACCCTATATGTCTAATAAAAGATGGCTGATTTTAGTTTAGGGTCGAATTATATATATATATATATATATATATATATATATATATATATATATATATATACATAGCCTTCTTAGCCAAATGGTTACTCCTATTGATAATGTTAACGGAGTTATATACTGAACACATATATTGGAGTGAAAAAATATATGTGTAAATTTTTTTATATAACATAATGCCAAAGAAATTTTTTTTTTGAATCTTCACAATAATCTTTTGCCACATTAAATCAAGTTGGTGAAAAAACAGAAAACGACCAAAAAAATTGTGATCGAGTTCCTTTAAACACATAAGCCTATTATAATAAATAAAATTTAAATCTGATAATAAAATAGACACAGAATATGTTTTAAAATGGGCAGTCAGGTGGGAAACATGATTAAAATGCCCCCCTCAACAATATCATTTTTCGATTATATTTATATCAGTATTTTAACCATACTTTGAAATTATTAACTGCAGAAATTTCTTTTTTTTTAAAGTTATCAACAGTATTTTTGTGTTATTTATTTATTTAACCATATATCTTTGCGAAATCTTGAAATTTGTTTATTAAAACGTAAAATTATTTTTTCGACTTTTTTTTTTGTCACTTTCTACTCGTGTCCTATTTGTCTTACATTTTGCCGGTGCTGTCACACTTTACTGCTCATTTTTTTAACTCAATTTTTTGTAGGTATGCCCCCCCCTTCCCCACACACACACACATTCCCGGATGTTTTTTTTTTCTTTCAATGTTTATTTTCATTCCAGTTGAAATTCCCCCCCCCCCCCACTTTTTTCTAAGGAAGATAACTGTTTCAAAATACAACTTTGAGAACCCCTGCAATTAACACCAGAGTTGCTGCCCACTCCCAGTTATAAATCACCAGCGTTACATTTGGTCATTCCTCAGTTTATGTGTTGATTAAAAAAAAAAACAAACAGCCACCTGACTTGCCTTGAACTGATGGACTGCTCACAACAATGTACCAGAGGAATTCGTACTCTGAGGATATGTTGTGTGTGTGTGTGTGTGTGTGTGTGTGTGTGTGTAAATTTGTTTGCATGTGTTATCTTGCATTTATGGCGAATGTGTCTGTGGTTGTGTATGTTTGTAAGTGTCTTCAAGTTTGGGTTTTTCTCTCCATGTGTTTCTACGAATGTTTACAAAATGGAAAAACCTTTTTTTTTTTCGCTTTTCTTTGCCACGTTCCGTTTGCTTCATTTTTTATTAGCTTCCTGTTTTAAAAGATAAACAAACAGAAGCTACGTCTTACAGAAGAAACAAATAATTACCGGTATCTTTTTCACATTGTTATGTTTTATAAATATTTAAAATGAAAAAAAAAACCTGCCCATCCAAAGCTGATTATGTGACATGGTGCACTGCTGATTAGTATCGAACTATTATGTTTTTTTTTAAAGAATATCTTGCGTTAGACGAAACATTGGACAATTATCCGGCCACAGATTTCCAAAATTTATAATAAGTGAGTTTATTAATCATTAATTAACAACCTGTATGCCCTTTCATAGGCAACGGAAAAGTATGGAAACTCTTAGCACCCACCCTCTACACTAAATAACCTTAGAGTTTCTTCAACGTAAATTTGATTTCAACAATGGATTCGGCAGACTTAGGCCAGTTAGAGCTTTAAGAAGAAAGAGACTGGTGAAAATAAAGTTACATAATTTAAAGTCATATCAGTCGCCTAGTTAAACCTGCTGTTGGGATTCAGATAGGTGTGGGGTGTATCTTTGGCTCTAAATGTAGGTCACACTGACACACGTTTTAAAAAAAAAATTAACCCACCTGTTGTTGTTGTTTTTTTTTTTTTGTTCCAGTTGTAGTTATCACTTACAGGATCTCCAATGCTAGATCTGTTATTTCGATCCAGTCCAAATAATTGGATATTGGTGCTACATATACGTAAATAGACGCCCACCGAGTACAGACATCTGACTTCCTTTTTGGAACAGTATTGTATATACTATTTCCAAGGAGAATGAGAGAATAAGGGGCAGTGTGATTGTTAAGGCCGGGAGAGGGAGGGGTGGGGTGATTGTTAAGGCAGGGAGAGGGGAATTGTGATTGTTAAGGCCAGGATTGGGGGGTATGATTGTTAAGGCAGGGAGAGGGGAAAATGTGATTGTTAAGGCCAGGATAGGGGGTACGATTGTTAAGGCAGGGAGAGGGGAGAAATGTCATTGTTAAGGCGGGGAGAGGAGGAATGTTATTGTTAAAGTTGGGAGAGGAGGAATGTGATTGTTAAAGCGGGGAGAGGTGGAAAATGTGATTGTTAATGCTGAGAGACGGGGAAATGTGATTGTTAATGCTGGGAGACGAGGAAATGTGATTCTAAGGCGGGGGGAGGGGAAAACTTGATTGTTAATGCTGGGAGGGGGGGAGAAATGTGATTTTTTAAAGGTGGGGAGGGAGTACAATAATTGTTAAGGCGGGGAGAGGGGTGATAAAACTGTTAAAGAGGGGAGTTGTAGGTAATGTGATTGTTAAGGCGAGAGGGAGGGGGAGGGGGGCAATTTGAAAATGAGTTCTCCAAGAGTGTAAAGACCTTATGTCTTAATAATTGACCATATTGAATAGAATTAGCGTGCAGACATACAAATCCTACAAGATGAAAAACTAACAGATGGACAGATAGACAAATTCAAAGGATTTTGAAAATTGGAAAGAAAATTAAAAGCAACTGCCTTTTCAGAAATATGTTAAATAAAAAAACATTATAAACAAATATACTTGAAGAAAACAATTATGAAACTTCACTAATAGCAAAATTAATCATCGGAAAAATAATGTTACATTTAATTTATATTTCTGTTATAAATTCCTATGAGTAAAAAATGGCGCACATTTTAAAACGTGTTATTTCCTGTTTATTCCTTTCCATTCAGATGTTTGCAAAGTGCGTTTTACAATTTGTTATGAACCTGCTTATAGAAGTGTGACATTCTTCACATTCCTAGGTATCATCGAGTCAGTGAACCTAAAACTAACTTCATTAAGTCCTTGTCTTAACTCATTATGTTTCTTAACTATCAAGTGGTTCCCAAAATTCTGCGATTCTCGACCAACAAGAAACCCATTCATTTTTCCACGACCCAACTATATTATTGATATTCGTTTTATATTATAATAAAAAAAACAACAACTAAGTAATTATTAACAAATTTTTCGACCTACCGGTGGATAACGAACCCACATTTTGACAGACACTGATCTATATATGTCTTTTAACATTTGGTTATACGTATCTAATTATCTTTTGACCTTTTTAACTTTATGATTATCTACGAAGGTCTAGCAGTGTCTATTTCTATATGTTCATCTGTCTGTCTATTTGCCTCCCTATCTAGCTATACTATATAATCTGACTATCGGCGTGTCTCTGTGTCAGTTTTTTTCTATTCAAATGTCTATCGATTTGTCTATCAGTAATGCGACCTATCTTTTTTCAGTTAGTTTATTTGCTTTCATATCGGTCAGCTTTTTATTCTGTCATCCTTTAGGAATGTCATACGTGCTCAAGGTGTGCACTATGTCTAACTATTTTCACATCATCATGTTGGATTTAAAAAAAAAAATCGCTAGATTTATCGTAATGTTGTACTACATAGACATGGAATAAAAAGTCCATTTGTGTCTTGCAGCCACTCCCCTCACAAAGCAATGTTCCCTTTATTTTTTTTCCTCAAGGCTGTGTAGTAAAATAAAAATAAAAAACTGTATGCGCAGCTTAACAGTGCATAGGCTTGCAAAACGAAATGTGTGCGCTCTGTTTCGATGTGTGCACTTTGTTTTAATGTGTGCGCGCTAGAGAGCTGTGTGCGTGCGCAAATGCGCACAGCTTAGAAGGAACACTGCCCAGATCAATTACCCCCATCTTACACTTATCCTTTGCTTCGAAACATGCAGACTACATAATTGAAATAATTCAAGATCTCAGACAAACATACAGACTACATAAATGACATAACTCAAGATCTCAGAGAAACATGCAGACTACATAAATGAAATAATTCAAGATCTCAGACAAACATGCAGACTACATAAATGAAATAATTCAGGATCAGGAACAATAATTCGAGATTTAGAAGTAATGGAATATTTGCTGTCACCTTGCCATAATAGTGCTTTATGTTTTCTGTCCTATTTACTGATGGTTATCTGAGCTATGGTGTGTCTCCAGCCAACCGTAAACAAACGTTCACCACCCCACCCCCAACATTCTTTGTTTAAATTCTCTCCATTTAATAACTTATTAAGTTACATCGACATGGAAGATTTAGTAAGTGAAAAGCGTTAGCTCTAAATAAATTAGAAATAGAAGAAATCTTTAACAAGTATGTGACTTCCTTTTTAAAGATGAATTTTTCTTCTTTGGATGCACGCATCTAGTTTGTTACTTCGCTGCGTCACCAAATCATTTTAAACTAGACATCTGAGTGAGTTAGTAGTACTGCAAGGTAAAGTTCCCATAAGCCCCAAACGGCTCATCGGGGCAGATGAAGTGTAGAATTCATCTGTGGCAGTAAAAGGATTGTGTGGTTAGCAAAACGTCCAGCCGTTTATATTTCCCCAACTTAAAGTCAGGACTTTCACCAGGACCTGAAAAAAATCCCAAGGTTCTCACTGAGATTCGACTGGACTCTCTGCATATTTCATGTCCACGTTAGTCTATCGTAGGACGCATGTATGTCAGATATAGAATATCCAATCACTATTGAGACAGTTTTAAAAGTTTCTAAATCAATACCAACGCGCGAAGATGCAATAGACCAGCATCACAAATCACACAGGAGATGTTAATGGCCTATGCTCACTTGGGGGCTCACGTGAGTCCTCCACCGAACCAATCGAGTTCACTGTCAAAGAGCCACCGCGCCATCCGATGATCTACACAGCTTAAAAACAAACACAACAACGGGATGGCCTCTTGAAAATGTACGTGCCACATAACAAAGTATTCTACAGACATTCTTAAACATTTATCTTTATAAAATGTCCTCAGTTAAACGGAATATTCTGTATTCGAAAAGGTATAGTTTTCCTGGAACCAACATGTTTACTGCAAACTGGACCAACTCAGAGATGTAAACAAAAGGACATTAAAATATTATCAAAATTGATAAGGAATACTTTTGTCGGGGGAGGGGGGGGGCAGAAATTCAAAATATTTAACAGGTGGGTATCCAGCACAAGATGAACAGGTAGGAATCCAGCCCAAGATGAATAGGTGGGGATTCAGCCTAATATGAACAGGTAGCCCAAGATGAACAGGTGAGGATTCAACTTCAATATGAACAGGTGGGTATCAAGTTTCGACCTTGACAATGGGCCTCCAAATTTACAGTTCACCAGGGTCCCCCTAAATTACTTTTGCATTGGGCCCCCATACAACGTAAGAAAATTTTTCAGCGTGATAGTGTATGCATTAATAGAATTTAATTAAAATGAAGAATTAAAAAAAATAAAAACGTCTTATGATAATATAAAATAGAGCACACTGTAGAATAGCATAAGGCATTACCGCGCATTGCAGTGCAATGTAAAATAGTGCATTCTAAATCTATGACACATCCCTTTCTGAACCAGACTTGAACTTGCTAATTTTTCTTTTTATTTCAATGTTCATGTTAAAGGGCGAACCATCCCGAGAGCCTCACCTATTATATCTCTTAACAGTAACATAACAAAAGTTCTGTTCTAGTCCTTTTTTTTTTGTCACGCATAGGTACAGGCCTTGATGAACTTGATGACTGTTTTGCTCATGAACACTCAGAAATATGGCGTATTTAAAATTCTACTTTCTGGGTTATATACAGATAACGAAGACGCCTTCGAAACAAATAAACAGGCAAACAGTTCAATAGGTTCGACCCATTGCAACAAATGTTTTCTTCACTTCTTTGAACGGTGCAGTGTGAATAGATATTTGAAAGCAAAAAAAAAAAAATCATGAATTTTTAGATGATTTATAATTTCATTTGATAAATATTAAGCGAATCGGAAATTATTGTGGCGAGGAGGTGGTAAGATATGGTAATTATAGAGGTGAGGTTGTGTTAAGATATGGAAATTATAGCGGAGAGGTTGTGTTAAGATATGGTAATTATAGGGGACAGGCTGTGTTCAGATATGGTTATGATTGTTCTATAAAGAGGACATTTTTTTTTAGAAAAAGGTCATGTGAGTGTGAACTTTTTTTTCTTTTAAAAATAAAAAAAAACAGGGAAAAAACTCTTTAATGAATGCCAAAGAATGGGGGGGGGGGGGATGTGTGACTATTGTTGTGGTGTACTCCATGCCATAGTCACCCTACTTTTAAGGTAAAAGGAAGGCAAGAAGAACTGTTCAATACTTTCTGCTGTTGATTTCAAATATTGTTGCAATATTATCGAGGGAATATTATATATATATATATATATATATATATATATATATATATATATATATATATATATATATATATATATATATATATGCGAGAAAGAAATTCTATTCGTGGGAATGTTTAAATGATTATTTTTTTCCTTATGAACTCATAATATTTAGTGATGTGTTTATTTATATAGCATCTGATTGACAGGAATTAGTAGCTGTGGTATGCTACTGTTTTAACGTGTGTTATTCTTTTAAATGTGTATATAAAAGAAACCTTTTTGGCGCCGCACATCCAAACTAAATAATGCCTGTACTCTATTGTCGTAGAGTTAAACAAGAAACATATGCTATAAAATTATATTATAATTTTAAAAGTCACTAAAAATAATTAGTGAATTCGTTTATTATAAAGATAGAAGACAAGAAAACAACAGTACATAAATGTATGACTTTAATTTTGAGACACTAAATGTTCGACATTTGGTTCAATGGAATTTGTTGAGACTCTATGTGTTCTTTTGTTGCTCATCTGATATCCCAGTTCAAATTAGTGGCGTAGCGAGGGGTGGGCAAGGGGGGCGGGGCATCATGCCCCGGGCGCTACTCATAAAGGGGCGCAAATGATATATTTTAGATATAATATTACATGGTTTTCGAAGGGGGGGGGGCGGCGCTAAAAAGATATTGTGCCCCGGGCTCGACTTGAGCGCGTTACGCCACTGGTTCAAATATGTTTTTTAGAGTTTCATTCTTATTAAAAAAAACTGCTTAAAGATCTATGAGCTCCGAAATGTCCAAATATTGATTTCGTTACTAAAGTGTGCATATTTTTGTCTCCGGGGAAACTTTTTTCACTCGCGACCTTGTACTAATTTGTATTTCGAATATCTTCGCTGGCCGCATCCTGCACACGGGCCACAGTTTGGACAACTCTGATGTAAAGATTCAGGCTTATAGCTTACAGATGGCACATTTTGATTAAAAGTTACATTTTTAATGCATCTAATATCACGCTGAAACCGTTTTTACATTTTATGGGGGAGAGCCCATGCAAAAGTAATTTAGGGGGACCCTGGTGAACTAAATTTGTAGGCCCACTGTCAAGGTCGACACTTGCACATCTTTGGCTTGATACCCACCTGTTCATCTTGGGGCTGAATCCCCACCTTTTCATCTTGGGCTGAATCCCCACCTGCTCATCTTGGGCTGAATCCGCACCTGTTCATCTTGGGGCTGAATACCCACCTGTTCGTCTTGGGCTGAATCCCCCCTGTTCATCTTGGGCTGAATCCCCACCTGTTCATCTTGGGCTGAATACCCACCTGTTCGTCTCGGGCTGAATCCCCAGCTGCTCATCTTGGGCTGAATCCGCACCTGTTCATCTTGGGGCTGAATACCCACCTGTTCGTCTTGGGCTGAATCCCCGCTGTTCATCTTGGGCTGAATTCCCCTGTTCATCTTGAGGCTGAATTCCCACATGTTCATCTTGGGCTGAATTCCCTCCTGTTCATCTTGGGCTGAATCCCACCTGTTCATCTTGGGCTGAATCCCCACCTGTTCATCTTCGGCTGAACAGGCTTGCGGAGCCGGAGCCGAGGAGCCGGGAGCCGCCACTTTTTGCTGGAGCCGGAGCCGAAAAAATCTGGCGGCTCCACGGCTCCCAAATGTTTTTTTTACAGCAGAATTTTTTTTTTTAGCTTTAAAATTACAAATTTGTTTGATTGTTTGCCTCCTACAATTTGAAATGTTGTCATGTTTTACGAACGCCACAACAGTAACACGCACATCACCACAAGAAATCTTTAATGGGGAATCGTTTTGTGTTCGTTTTTAATCTTTTTTATCCTCCGAAATTTTTTTAATGGCATGTTATTTTGTTATATATATAAAGTTAAAACAGTTTTATTTCATAGAATAATTGTATCAATCATTTCAAAATAAATTTTTACTACAACGACAAATAGAACGCGTCATTTCGTGTATTATTTGACCGTGAATTTGTAAAAGACTAAAAACAAAATGGTCGCTTTCTGTATTTAACAATTTTATTATAAACAGAATATTTGAAATAGAGTAGATAAATTTATAAGGCTGTGGCTATTCGGACCCGGGTCCCAATAAAATCCGATTGTTATTCGGACCCGTGGCAAATATGCACTAAGCTTAGCTATATTTAAACTTTATTAGACGGAACCCAAAAAAATAATAATACAGTCCGCTTAGTGGAACCCTAGACACTGAGTAACGATTAAATTATACAATTCAAACAATTATAAAAAAACTAAACAAAAAAACAATAATAAAGTTTATGTATAGCTAAGCTAAGTGCATATTTGCCAAGGGTCCGAATAACAATCAGACTTTATTGGGACGGGGTCCGAATAAAATTCGGAGTTTATTGGTACCCGGTCCAGGCCCGTAGGGGGGGCTAGGAGGGTTGAGCCCCCCCGTTAATGACCTGAGCCCCCCCCCCGTGCAGGATTTGAGCTTTTTGACAAAATTTTAATAATAACGGCTATAAATCATTTTGGTCAATTTTGTTTTAGGGGCCCGGACTGAGCTGGCCAATCAACTTTTGAAAATATTAATATCAGCACGGGGGCCCGTGTCACCACAGCCCAGGGACCCGAAATTTCTGTCGTTGGGCCTGTTCGCAACCTTGTAATAGTTTTATATACTGATATCTTCTGAGGACAACTAGCAACTTAAATAAATTAATAAAATAATATTGACTTCTGACCTCACTTTTATACATATGTATAATAAAATAATAGAGTACAAACTCCGTGATTTCTGAGTGATGTTATTTAATTTGCAAATTTACTTTTTAGCAGAATTAATTTTATTTTAAATTGAATAATTGCGACTGGTCAATTTGTTGTTGGTCAATTTGTTGTTGTACGTTAAACAAACAGTATAATAATATAAATCACGTATCTATTATGTAACAATTGTGTAGCAGAATAAATGGTCAATATATTTATAACAGGAATCAGAAACTGCTCAACCTCAATAAATTTTTATCATTAAAACACTTTACTATTTAAATTATTTTTAACAAAACTGCAACATGCCATGCATTATTGAAACGTTGTTAAAATTATATATTTCTAATTAATAGCTATACAATCGGTACTAAAATGCACCATTCCAGATATGGAACTGCAAAGAAATTCTTGGGGTCCCCTTCCCAAACCCATCCTCTCCGTTCGCAAGTTTTCGGCGCTTCGCACCTCCATCTTCGCCCCTCCCCCACGAACATTTCTTGTACCCGACCAGGGCGGAATTAGGGGGAGGGGCCGGGAGGGGCCATTTCCTCCCCCCTCCCCGGTTATCGCAAGTTTAGGTAATACATCATTAAATTATCGAAATATTTTTTGTTCAAAGACCAATTTTCAACAATGAAAATAGTTTCACCCCCCCCGTCAAAGTTTTGCCCCCCCCCCCCAGTCAAAGTTGTCTAGATCCGCCCCTTGATCCCAGGATCAGTTCTTCGGCACCCCCCCCGCCGAAAAAATTTCTACGCCCCCCCCCCCGAAAATAATCCTGGCTACGGGCCTGCCCGGGTCCGAATAGTCACTTCGAATTTATAAATAATATATATAAATACTGAAGTCTATAAAATATTTTAAATAAGGTGTATATTTTTCAAGTTCCTGAACGCGGCAAAATTTGCATAACTTTTTATCAGCGGCATGTTAGCGTGGACCAATTACAAAAAATTTTGTCTCGTGTGATACTATCTTAATAGGGAGCCGGAGCCGTCAAATTTGTGGGAGCCGGAGCCGAAAAAAATATGGCGGCTCCGCAAGCCTGGGGCTGAATCCCCACCTGTTTATCTTGGGCTGAATCCCCACCTGTTCGTCTTGGGCTGGATACCCCAGTGTTAAATGATTTTAATTTCTGCCCCCTGAGATTGTAAAAGGCCCGACTGTTAGCATCGTCTGTCTTCCAAAAATGTGAAACTCGTCCACAGCATTTCTTGTAGAACTAAGGAAAGTTGTATTATTGCTCTGATGAATGTAAACAACATAGATTGCTGACAATTTCAATGGTCCTAAATTGTCTCAAAAACTATATGACGTCAAAGAGTAAAGTATTTTTACTTCAGAAATGTCACAAAGTTACTATAATTAGTATAGGTGCCACACCCATTTCTCAAAATTATAGTGCCTTAAAAAACGTTTTTTTTTTTATTAATTTGAAAAAACGATTAAAAAAAATTTAGCCACCCTAGAATTCGAACTGATTTTAGAATTCGAACGAGTTTTTCTGTATCCACCTATCCCTGTTGCTCCAACAGTAATCAAGTGCTCAGGGCATCAAGCGAAGAGAGGACGCCACACACACACATAATACGTAGGCGAATTGTTTTTTTTTAAATTGGTTAACTAAATAACTTTGTTGCCGATTTTATAACAAGAGTATAATGAGATAAGATTCTGTTCGCAAATCAGAATCTATAGGCCTACACTTTTGAACAGGTCAAGATGCGTTTGACATGGTACAAGCAACTTGACAGGGTACAAGCAACGGGTGCTGGCAGATAAAAAAGGACAATTCTGGAGTAAGATTCACTGGAGCTGATTATACAAATAATTATAGTTCAGTTATTATACAATTAGGGCCTACTATTGTTGTTTTTGTTAATTAACATTAGCCTCATTTTCTTTGTATGTTAAAAAGTATACGCGCTGGCGGACAGAAAAAAAAACTTATTTAAAACCCATTTGGCTCAGTTTATTCCAGGGGAAAAAGGGGGTGGGGCACAACAATTATTTTTTTTTTTAATAATGGCATACCACGTGTGGTCCCTGCATGTGTTCTTTCTTTTTTTACTGACACGGTTTGAAAACAAATACATTTAAAATGATTTCTCTGAACTCAGGTCTGTATTAGTTTGCTAGCTAACCATGGTGAACTGCGATAGGTTTAAACACAAATGTAAAAACCATAATTAAGATTATCATTAATTGGATATACAGAATCAGGTGCACTGTCATTAATGCTGTAAAAAGATGCTGCCACTGGCTGGCAGCAAAAATATTGAAAAATTGTGAAATCGAATTTATGACCCAGCAACTGGTCATCGTCCAACAGGTTAGGACTGAATTAGTTATAATAAAAGGAAGTAGTTGTTTTCAACCCATTTACAAATACATTTGAAGGAAAAAAAAATTAAGAAAGTAAATAGCGGGCTATTAAAACTGAGTTTCAAAGAATGGATGAAATTACACCCAACAACAAATTAAAAAGGACTGATGTCAGAAAGTGTTGTTTTACTTTAATTAGTGGGTCTCTAGGTCGTGTACAATCTGAAACAGCAAGTTTATCTTACAACAATATTTTTAACCCCCTTTAAACCTGATGTTCTAATCAGCTCAAGTATTGTATTACATACATTTTTTATACATGGAATAGTAACTTTAATCTGAGCTCTGTGTTCAAACAAATTTTTGTTTGTTTTCATTGTCATTGTACAACAATAATAACTAAAAGAGAATAATAGCTGACGACAATGAAGGTCAATATAGAATACATACAAACTACAACAGGAAGTTTATTCAACCCCTAAAAAAATTTAACACCAACCAAAAAACATGTTTAGATCAATTTTCTTTTCATTTATTTAAAATAATTGAAAATGTTACAACCTACATTAAACCTTCAACCAGTCTAATGAAACAGAAGATGTTGATACAATACCATACAAAAAAATGATTAAGAAAATGTAACATTAAAAATTGTGAAAGTTGATCTGTTGGAATGAAACTTAACAAAAAAAACCACAACATCCCATTAAAGATCTATTATCATATACTAATATTTCTGTTGCCTAACAACAGAATACTATAACAGCGTAAGACATACCGAAGTCGCTTTTTCTAAAATTCAATATGCTAATAAAAATATAACAATGCAAATATAAATGGATTATTTAATGGATGTCTTATTATAATCTGTAAGTTCTTTATAAATCTACTATTATCATTACAATTAAAACAGGAAACAATACCCTAAATAAAACAGATTTATAATTTATTTCATTCAGTTTGATAATTTGTTATTTTAACAAAAATCATTTTTTGTTCAAGTCAAAAATCTAATTTCCATGTTCATTAGCAAATGAAATCGGTAATAATGTGGCATATAAAAAAAAGTGATGAATGACAAGAATTAAAAACATGTATTGATGTAGAAAACTTAAGTCCAAAGAATCAAATTTTATTTTACACTACCAGTCTGTTACATTAAATATAACATTTTTTTAAAAACCACATTAGAATAAAATGAATGTATGTTACTATCCATGTAAAAAGGGTGACGCTTTGGTTATGAGCTTGATCTACATGCTGTAGGTTAAAGATTCAAACCTCAACTAGTTCAATCAATTATCAATCCACAGCATACTAAGCTATAGTAGGGTTAAAAAAAGTGCAGTACAGAGACTGTCCCATCAGATCATTACTACAGGGACTTAATAATCCATAAAAATATTTAAAAAAAAACCACTGTAAAAATAAGAACCCACAGAATTTAGCATAAACAGGTGGATATGTCTCAAAAATATATTTATCTAACAAAACCAATTGAACGTGTCTACGAAAATAATTGTATTTACCATACACAGTTAGCCATGTCTGAAACAATATTAAAAAAAACAAAAAAAAAAAACAATATCAATAATAAAGAATTGATATAGCTTAAGAAGTATTGCAAAATGATATTGCTACATGATAATGATTTAATAAAAGAACAGATACAATCACATATAACAAAAAAAAAAAAAGCATCACCACAGTAAACTCTGTTTAAATAAAAATAATAATAATACTGAGATATATATATGTCAAATAAGAACACAGCTTGCAGATTTACATGAAATGAGATTGTAAGCTTTATTGTAAGCTAACAGCAACAAACAGAAAAAAAGTGCAAAAAAATAAAAATTGAGAATCACATTGCAGTAAATTCTCAGAGTTTAGCAAAATGATGGCATAAATATTCAGAATATAATTTCATATGACTATGACAGCAACTGTCATATGATATGTTTAAGAAAAAAAAATATTTTGCTAAAGATGTCAACTTGTTTTTTTTTAATTAATCAGATCATTTCTGGTTTCCATTTAAGAGACACAGTAACAACTGTTTTCTTAATTATGCTCATTAATCTATAAGGCCCACATAGTGTGATGAAAAAAATTATTACCAACCCAGTCTTATAACAAGAAATGAATACATGGTGTATTACATTAAGAAAGACCTTCCTAAACTAAGTGTGATACAAGAAATGAATACATAGTGTATTACATTAAGAAAGACCTTCCTAAACTAAGTGTGATAGCTACTGCAGAGGCCTTAAGCTCTGTAAGGAGTAAAAGAAATTAAGCAAGTAAGTACACAATTACATGTATTACATTGAAATACACCATGGTACTTGCATCAAGGCTTATTGAAAACCTTAAAAGATTGTGGGGAATTCAAAAACAAATATCCTTTCATATGGTTATAAGAACAAAAGGTTTCATAAAAAGAAATTAAGTAGTTTTAAAAAAAAAAAAACTAAAATAAAAAAATACATTAATGTTCATTCCTTTTTAAAATTAAAATCAATAAATCATAAAATTCATTAAAAGTAATATCCTTTGTTTGCAACAAATCATGACAAGTCTAAAAAATATTTATCAATACAAAAATGTATTTCAAATAAAACATACATAGCAGATCAATATACAAATAATTATATTTATTCAAAGAAAAAGAAAATGTTGCAAAAAAAGTTGGGACTAAAATGAAAACTAGTTTAAATGAATCAAATATTTGCACTTTCGAGTTATCTGTAATTAGTACAATATTTTTACCAATTTTGAACATGTAAAATATTCAAGAAAAAAAAAATTTCAACAGCTTTACTGTGAAAAAATAATCAATTTCTGAGGAAGAAAAGTAAAATAATAACATTATTATCAACAGCCAACGTTTCAATAAGAAGCATGGAATATAGTGGTAAATTGAAAGCCTAGGAATACAACTTTACAGGACTAAACAGTGACAGAATTTTTTTTTTCATTGAATGGGTGATTAGAAAGACAAGGTAGTTAATCATGAAATATATATTCACTCTCAACAGAAAATTTATTAAATACATGCAGTAACAAATTACCCACTGTTCTCTAAGTGGCAATATTTGACGTAAAATTAATTTTAAAAAGATAGGATACCATGGTTGGGACTCTAAACAAAATTTATGAGGAACTTAAATTGTGTACAAAAAATTACTGTGATAGCATTTTCTGGCATTGAAAAAAATATATTATTGTAAGCAGTTTTGTAATACTATTTTATATCACAATAAAATAACTACATGTAATAAAAAATACCTTGTAAAATATAAAAATATCTATGTTCACATAGTAATACTAGAAAATGTTCAGGACACAAAAAAAATCTATCCTGTTTGTGGCCTGTGGTACATGAGCAATAATAAGGCAACCTTAGGCATGGTACAATAAACAAAAAATAAATTCTATGATGATAAATAGAGATTAATATCAAGATCAATATTGTTTAGATATTTAGTCTTGAGTACAATTTTAATAAGCTATCAAGCCAAATTTGCAATCAAATTTAAAGAAAAGAATTTTGTAAATCTGTGCTTGTCTTTAAAAAAACGTTATCTATCATAAACAGATTTTTCACCTCATTTATTTTTTTGATTTCTACCCATTTCCATTTCGTATGGCAGAGAGAGTGTCTACATGAATGTTTGAGAAATATCAAAAGTATGCAAATTTAAGGCATTTACTGACAAAGAGTACATAATATACTTCAATAAAAGGAAAAATCCTTCAAGTTAAAACTCTCATGACAAGACAGCATTTGAAGTATAAAATAAGGCAATGTTAGTTGAGTTGTGGTAACTCTAGCTCATTGGACGTTCTTCAAATAATGCCTCATTTCTGCAAAATAGTAAATAATATACAGATTAATGTCAACAAAGATAAAAAAAAAGAATTTCATTTACACAGTTAACTTTTAACTAGGGCTGTACCGGATTGTAATTTTTAGATCCTGCAGGAATCGGAACCAGAATCGGATTTAATATTTGAATCCTGCCGGAATTGGAACAGGAACCGGATTTTACCAAATTAATTAGTAACTCTTCCGAACGAAGTAGTAATTTCTCACCTAACATAAAAAGATATAAGAATGAAAAATAGAATAAAAATTTAGTTTTTAAGTTCTAGATAGCAACAAACAGTATTAACCATTTAGATCTTGAAGAATGTGACTAAAACCTCTTTCCCAATCTTGAGTTAAGAAAGATAACTCTGTCAAAATAACAGGTTCTTAGTTTTAAGAAATTATTTTAATAAAGTTGGACCTAATTTAACTTGATTTCTATTACAATCAAACAAAGGAATGGGTAACATATCTTAGAAAGTATAATAAACATGTTAATTAATAAATGAATTCCAAAAAAATATATACTGTGGCACCACCCGATAGCTTATTTTTCTTTAGTTTTCCATAGTGACGTCACCAAACCTTGTAATTTCTTCATACTTTCCTTTAAATCATTACCTGACTATTTCCCATAAAAACGCAAATTAAAATGCATTTCAAATCTAAATCAATATCACTTTAATTTTCAATTAAAAATGTATATTCAAGTTATTTATCTAAATATGCGAGGAATTTTATCCTAATCGTGACAAAATCCACTTAATTAAAAAATTTGCAGAAACATAAATTATTGAACTATTTTTAAACTGTAAACACGGAATCAAAAGTAGCATAAGGTAAGGTGTCATATTACTAGACTAAATACGATTCAAAACTTCCTTTTTAATATATTTTTACTTACATATAGAACTAAAAGCGATCAACGTTATTGTATTTTTGAAAATGCAGGAA
The DNA here is from genome assembly GCA_021962125.1 of Bulinus truncatus. Taxonomy (NCBI): domain Eukaryota; kingdom Metazoa; phylum Mollusca; class Gastropoda; family Planorbidae; genus Bulinus; species Bulinus truncatus. The sequence continues at coordinate 2,866,802 of JAGDYQ010000114.1, read as the reverse complement.
AGAAAGAAAGGAAGTTATTGTTTTAATTTAATTGTATAGCGCTAAATATTTTTAAAATTATGTTGCGGCACCGCAGTGTTAAGTCATCTGTCATTTACCATTTACCGTGGTGTTTTAAGTAATTATAAGCCAGCAATACCATTGCAGATTAGATAGTTTTTTCTAATTTCATTTTTTTTATTCTGTAATTTTGTGAAATACTTTAATTTCAGCATTAGCATTTTCTGGTTTTAGATGACATTTCTGGATTAGCTGCCACATGCAACCAGTTTTGGAATCAAAAGAACCAAGAGTTATGCACTGGTCAAAACAAATTTCGTAATTTTCGGCTTAAAAACACTCTTGACTAATCTGCGAGACTGACCTATATGCAAATATCTATGGTAAGCTTTTTAGCAATCGAAGATTAGTTGATTAAGGTTGCTTTTGTCATTAATTTTTTTTTTAAAAATACAATTGGTGCCACAAACTCAATAAGTTTTCAAAATATAGAAGCTTCTATTTGAACATGACACAAAAGTTTAGTTCAGATCACAAAATATATATCATATAGAAAGCGCATCACTATTGAAACAGTCCTCTACCAATAACTAAAATAAACTTAGTTGTGTTATTTTCCTTTTTAATAGTGTAGCACCTAAATATTGATACGCAACAGAAGAATACACAAATATGGTGACTCGGAAAATCCATTTTAAACTGACTCATGTATAATTTATATTCTGTGGTCAGATTACAGTTTATAATCATAAAAGTGGAACTTTTATAAATAAAAACGCAACAATGCTTAACAGTATGCAACATAGTTTATAAGTAGAATGTGCTATTAATGTGCCTTTAGCAGGCATCAAATCTTGAGACCCAGCCCTGAACTTGGGTTACATAATGTTATGGCAATGATCAATTAAGATGGGTCACTAGCTCGGGAGGGGAGATATATATATATTTAATTAGGCATATTTATCAAATAATTCTCTCCTTTTTAGATATATTTTTTCAAATAATGTTCTTTTATACAAAAGTTGATCAACCCGATACAATATTTCAGAAAACAGCTTATTTTGAATTTCTTATCCTAAACAACATACTGATAAATAATAATAGCAATTTGTTTTTTTTTCAGACAATTTAAGAAAGTGCTATCAAAAAACAAAGAAATAGGGAATCAACACTTACATGGTCTCTTCCTGTTTTAGTGATTTTAAAATATCTCCAGAGCCAAACACTGAATCCAAACTATGTCGTCCATTGCCAGATGAAATTCTGCGTTTGTCAGTTGACTTCTCTTTACTTAAAGCATTATTCAGTTCACTTGAAAAAAATTTTTGACAGCATATTCTTTAAGAAATTTGTTATACAGTGATTAGAAATTAACAAAAAAGGGTTTACAAAAATGTATGAAATTTTATAATTACAATGTATCCCCTACTCTGTGGTCTTTTGAACAATGCCAGCATGATTAGGCATGCATAGGGCCCAAGAACAGAAAGTGGTCCCAAACAACTGAAAATTTCTGTGAATTCATTTATTGTGACATAAAAACATTCTTTAACCCATTAATTCAAAGAAATCCTCATTTTATTTAGATACTTTTCAGTATGTTGATTTAGGCTATATCGAAAGTAAGCATGCGTGAAAAGTAAGAAACATTTTCTATATTTCAAATAAAATTACAACAAAATATTTTAGAAATTTCTTTTACATATTTCTATTTCAGCATAATCCTTTAAATTAAAAACAATACAAGACTAAGAGTCATGATATCGTGACTCACTATTGTTACATATTTTGTGACATATAAACTACCAGCATTAGCTCATGAAATAGTATAGTTGTATAAATAAGTTATCACCCCAGACAGCTAAACATGTATAATTTTCTGTTACATACGAATAATTAATAGTTTCTGGAATGTCCCAGAGGGTCTTTTTTTTTGTTGTCTATGTTGTGAAGACTGTTTTGCATTGCAAAAAAAAAACATATCCAATTACTTTGGATGATAATGATTACTATTTCAGACTTAATTATATTTAAAACCTCAGAAACTATTTTAAAATGTGGATTTAAAAAAAAACAACACAAAATGGAGAGGCCACAATTATTAAATGTATTAGTATTTTATTTTTGACAGGATTTATATTTGTCATTTTAGTTTCACCAAACTCTTTACGAGAACATTATTTATATGATAGGATGTTTCTTAGAAGAATAAATAATATCTTATGTACTATTACACATTTAAATTACGTTAGGCAACAAACCTGAGCCTGTTGGACAATAGCTGCACTTGGTTTTTAAAAAGTTCATTTTCTTCTTTTAGAAAATTTATTTCAGTTACTTTTTCTGTGAGTTCTTTGCGCAGACGAAAAACCATTTCTTCCATACTCTCGCACTGTGCCTAAAATGAAAATATTTCGTAATAAAATATTTTATTGAAAAGAATTTTTTTTTAATTTTGATATTATTCTTTGTTACAAAATAATACTTTTTTATCAAAAAATTAACCATAGTTAAATACCGAAGTTTTTTTTTTTTTTATTTATTTATTTTGACATTTGAGTATATTTAGGACAGTACACTAAATTGAGAATGAAATTGGCATTCTAAAACAACTAAAAATATAAAGCTGAAACAAAATATTAATGAGTCTATTATTATGTCTTTATAGACAGGTTTATTAATTTTACAAATACAAAAGTTACCAACCCTGCTCTCTTCTAAACTATCATGTGGACCCGGAGGGTCATCAAAACAGAAAAAGTCTTTGACTGGTTGACTGAAGGAAAGAGAAATAACAAAAAAAACAAAATTTTTTTTACAAATAAATATCAATAATTTAATAAGGTTAAGCAATAAAGATATAATTGTCAAATGAAATATTAAAACTATGCTAAAAAACATAAATAAGTAAGCTATTATTGTATGGGCAATGACTCTATATAAAATATAATTCAAATTAAATATTTTAAATTCAACTTAGAATTAGTCCAATTAAAATATAGTAAAAAGATTCTGAATAGAAACGGTGAAGGTGAAATTATGTAAATATTGATTAGAAATGAATGGAAGTGGCTCTCAAACTTTTCCGCTTTGTGGACCACTATGAGCACTTTTATGTTAATGGCCCACAAGTTTTGTTGCATATAGAGAAATACAGGTTTTAATTGTGCACAGATAGTTTGATAAATTAATTATAAATGTTATTTTTTCTATGGCCAACCTGAAATTCACCCATATGTCATGATCCATACTTTAAGAACTACAAGTATATGGTAAAATATCATTAGTGTAAAAAAAATGCACAGAACGTGAGTATAACACAATACAAAAGTATTTGCATTTGTTAACCACAATTTCATCAAAAATATTTTTATTGTGTACAAAAAAAGCTGGAATATCATGGTACAGCATTGAAAATGGTATTAAAATGATTACAATAAAAAGGTCATATAGAAAAAATAAGTTTAGTATTCATTAAAAAAGTTGGTTTGCAGAAGCCCTATGTAAAAAAAATCATCAAAATTTAACAAAAAATGAGATGTGTTAGACAAAAACAACAGATTTAAAATCAGAATAAGAAAAATAATACAAAGCCCACATAAAATTACCTATTGCATATATCTCTGTGTCCAGTGACATTGTTTAGAAATGCTTGAAGGCCTAACTGTCTCTCTTCTAAAAATTCTGCATCAAAATTACTTCGAAACCATCGCTTTGGTGGCAATGAAAGTCGAAAATTAGGAAATAAAACAGCGAGCTGAAAAGTTTTTTAAAATTTCTTTCAACATTCATTGATAAAAAGTTATTTACTTTAAATAATTAATGACTTTGTTAATTTGAATCAATCAATTCTTTTGATAACAAAATTTTATGTAACATTACAGTCATAATTATCATAGCAGTCTGATAATTACTTTGCAAAGAAATGAGATTTTGACATTTTACGCCAACACTAACTTTGGTCAAAAAATTTTTAAAAGTTTGATCTAATTAAAAGGGTTGTTGTTATAGTTAACAGAAAATATTTTAAAAAACAGGAATAAATCAAAAAAATTATGAAGCATCACAGTGGCAATGGGGCAAATAAGGGAAAAAAATTTCTAATGATAAAAAATCTGAGCATTTTAAGTTCTGATGACAAAAATGATTTTTTTATATTTTTTTTTAGTTCAAAACTCAATCTTCAATTAAATATACCAATATAAAAAAAAAGATACATTTAAATAGATACTTACTATTTTACCTTTCAATTAAATTAAAATGCACACTTCTAATAAATTATTGCCATATTATGTATTTAAGATTTATCTCATTTCTCAAACTATCTTTGAAATTCAATGAATCAGGAATCATAACAGACAGATAATTGAGAGATAAATCTGGAATTATGCCAGATTCTGTAAAACTGCTGGTATCATCCCATCACTAAATTATAAAAAATGTTTCATACAGTCAATATTGACTTTTATTTCAAAAGTTATTTATTCAGATAATTATATGCTTTTCAATTTTAAAAGTGAGAAAAATTATCAAAAAGCTCAAAATTTCCATCAAATGTGGAAAAAGGTTGAAGCCTGTGACCTTTTGCATGCATTCATGAAATCCACAAAAATCCAATTTTAATATTATCCCTAAAAATGTTGTTAAAACTAAATTTTTTTTAACCTAATTGTTTGATCAAGAATTATTTAGTTTAAAAATATCCCTTAAATGTTCTACTGTAATTGTTTTAACTTATTCCTCAAATAAATGAAACATTTTTCACAGTCTGATATTGCAGGATATTTTGTACAATAAATCATCCTGTATTCTTTAATCAAATAACAATTGTTTACTATTTTAACACTATGTTAATTAAAAGATTATGCTTCACTAATACAGTAGCTGTGGGAATGGGTGGTTAAGTGGTGTAGAGTGCAAAACTGTTGACCAGAGGGTCAGGGATTTGATCCTCTGTTAGAAGCAATGGAATTTTTCTAGGTCATGGTGAAGGTTGGTTGACAGTCCACCAAGCTGTGAATATGTTCCATCTGATTTGTAGGAAGTAAGAATATTTACCTGATCATTGAGATGACAAAAATCAGAATATCTCCTAAAAATAAACCACCCAAGATCATCTTCTTCCATCATGACATGAATTTTGAAAACCTGGAGAAAAAGTTTTAATAAAAAAATGAAAACAACTGAAAGATTAAATTTAGTTGAAAATATATAACAAGATTATTTGATTTTTTTCAAAAGTCATACCTAGGACGTGCTGGTTCAAAAAGTCTAAATAAGCAGTGGTAAAAATACAGGGCCTGGTAGATACTGTGAAGATTAAGCTGTTCAAGCAGCAGTTTGGTAATTTAATGTACACAACTTATTTAACATGGTTAAATGATTGTATTTATGAAATGTAGGCCTAGATTTATAGATTTATATTTTTCAATGTCAGATTATTAATTTCTTTTATTGATTAAAAAGATCTATTAAATATTTTTTTCAAAACCCAACTGACCTTTGATGTATGCAGTAATTTTTTTTAAAATGCTAGGGAATAAATATACATTTATTTACTGACATACTTACTGTGAATTTCGCTCGAGACTCCATTGTTTCATAACCTATAATAGGAACTCTAATTGCACCTGGCATCATAAGATATTCTTTGTTTTGAGACTGCGATGAGCTCAGTATATTATTCATAGATCCATGTGTAGGTGAATCAGTGCTACTAATGGGGTCACTACATCCACAAGATATCTCTGACAAGTCATCAGCAACACTAGGATCCACAGCTGCACATCTCAGCAATGGTGCTCGATCAGAAGAGAAATTAGATAAATCTGGGGAGTACTGCTTTACATTGGGCGTAGACATCAAGGATGGTTCACCAATATCTCTGTCTGTCAATGAGTCTTGTGAATAAGGGTCTTCATTACGTAAAATAGGAATGCTGAGATTCTCAGGCTTATTTTCAAGTAGAGGATGAACTGAATCTTCTCCAAATGATGCATCACCAATATATGATTTTTTAGGCTCATAGGAGGCTGAAATCTGACCATCCACATTTTTAGTTATACTAAATCCTTCATTGTCAGGAGCGGACATTTTAGAACACAGCTTGCAGGCCAACAGTTAGGAGGAAATATTAATTATTTAGCAGATCATTAAGAAAATAGCAGTTTCTGTGGGAAGTACATGCTGAAATGAAAAAAATTTGATGTTATAAATAAATACTGAAGATTTATATTACATTTTATAATTTTGGTATAGCTTTACATGTGTTTAGAGAAGTCAAGCATAATAAATTGTTTTTCAAAATTATAAAGAATGAATATAAGTTCTAAGGTTTTCTATTAGTTATATCTTTGCTAATTAGTTTTATTCTTGGACAAGACAAAGGTAAACAGACTCATTATACATATTAGTATTTAGTCATTGACATTAGTCATATAGTGTTTCTTAAGACTTTTTTAAGTTACAAAATATAAACACAAATGTTTTGCAGTATTCAGTATTCAATGATAACTAATAAAACACCTTTATTTTATATAAAGGTTTGAAAATGTACTAAAATGTATTTTGCATTTTCACTTACATTAGCCCAAAGAAGTAAATAACAGACTGGCAACAGATGGTTATCAAAAAGCCAAATTTCGATCGAAATCATTAAAAAAATATAATGCTATTTTCCAACGAAAAAAATACTGAGACTTTTTAAATTTAATAAAAAAAGAAACGTGCCCTTAATTGCAGCATATAATATATTAAACTTAACTAGTAATTGAACTAATTGATATATTTAGAATGTATTTAAGTCGCATTTTTTTTATTTTAATAAACCTTTTTAAAGCTTAATTTTAACCAAACCAAAAGAACGTGGCCAGGCTGTGAGCTTAAGAATAGTCAATTTTTATGAGTAGGCCTACATGTATTATTGTATATAAATGAAAATGCTGCTAATAAGAAAGGAAATGGACCGTTCATTGTAAAAAAATTAAATAAAATATGCCCTTACTTGAGAGCTACAAATCTCAATAAGGTTGACCAGCACCGGCGGCAGAACGAAATATTTTAGGGCGGGGGGGGAGAGAAACCAAATTTCAAGGGGGGGCGCCGCCCCTTTTGAAAATTTAAGGGGGGGGGGCTAGACAAAATATGACCGAAAGACAAATTTTACCCCTTTAATTCAATAACAGAATATAGTAATTCTGTAGCAAGTATTTAATCGATATTATTAACAAATAACATATTAAAAAAAATAAAAATGAACATTGAGCACTTCTGTCGTCGACTGATTCGTAATGTCAGTTTGTTTACAAATTTAATAGTGAAATTACATCAGAAAATTACCGATAATTATCATGAATGATGATGAACATGAAACTGAAACCGGAAACTGGAAACTCAATAAACAAAAAGTAATTATGAAAAGATAATAAATAATTGTATTTTCTTTAAAAATTACATTTGCCGTCATTCGGTAGATGGCAATACTTCTCTATACTTATAAGACGCATTTGCTGTCTGTCTGTCTGTTCCCTTAAAACTTAAGATCCAGACAACCAAATAACGTGAAATTTGATACAGGTACACAAAATTACACGGGGAAGGTTCTTAAACAGGTTTCGTTCCATTTCAATGGGTACTTTAATTGTAATGAATTATTTTGGATATCAAAGACATGAAAATTGGCAAACTTTTACACCGATTTCAGGTTTTACGAGCTTCTCTCCCACATAGCTAACTTACTATAAATATAATCGGTAATGGAAACCAAATATCACATTACTTACTACATTATTACATTCCATTCCTTCATCCATAGGAATTTCATCTTTTGCTACAGTCATGCCTGAGAGAGAGGGAGGGAGGAATGGAGGGAGAGAGGGAGGGAGGGGGAGAGAGGGAGGGAAAGAGGAAGGAAGGGGGAAAGAGAGAGAGAGAGAGAAAGAGAGAGAGAGTAATAGAGAGAAAGAGAGAAACTGCCAAAATTGTTGTTTATCACATTGCTTTAAGATAAATGTACCCTTTTGTTGCATGCAAATAAACCCTTTTTTACGCGTCTTATTTAAAATCTTAATTAAACGTCAAATTATGCGTCTTAAATAAACAGAAAACCTTATTTTAAACCCGGGCAAAGCCGGGTAATTGCAACTAGTTTTAAAATATACCACAGCAGCTCTCAATAATGTGATTACTGTAAAATGTAAATTAATTATAATTTCTTTCAAATATTAAATTTAAGAAATAAATCAAATGAATTATGAAAATGAAAATGATACATAAAAACTAAAATGAATTACAAAGTTAAAAAAGTTAAACAAAGTTAAAATTTTAGTGTGGGGGGGCAGACTGGAAATTCAAGGAGGGGGGAGCCGCCACATATTCCCATAAGCTCCTACATATTCCATTAAGCTCCCACATATTCACATAAGCTCCTACATATTCCCATAAGCTTCTAATATTTCCATAAGCTCCTACATATTCCCATTACCTCCTACATATTCCCATAAGCTCCCACATATTCCCTTAAGCTCCTAATATTCCCATAAGCTCCTAATATTCAAATAAGCTCCCACATATTCCATTCAGCTCCCACATATTCCCTTAAGCTCCTAATATTCCCATAAGCTCCTAATATTCCCATAAGCTCCCACATATTCCATTCAGCTCCCACATATTCCCATAAGCTCCCACATATTCCCACAAGCTCATAATATTCCCATAAGCTTCTAATATTTCCATAAGCTCCTTATATTCCCATAAGCTCCTAATATTCCCATAAGCTCCTACATAATACCATAAGCTCCCAAATATAACCATTCTCTCTTTCTCTCTCTTTCTCCTTATTTCGATCTCTCTCTCCTTCTCTGTCTCTCTCTCTGTCTCTCTCTCTCTCTCTCTCTCTCTCTCTGCATATATATACATATATACGTATATACGTATATATATGTGTGTGTGTGTGTGTGTATATATATATATATATATATATATATATATATCACATATTCCCATAAGCTCCCGCATATTGCCATAAGCTCCCGCTTGTTCCAATAAGCCCCCGCATATTCCCATAATTTCCCATATATTCCCATTCTCTCTCTCTCTCTCTCTCTCTCTCTGTCTCTCTCTCCTCTCTCTCTCTCTCTCTCTTTTCGTATCTCTCTTTTTCGATAATTGACATACAGTTTAATCTACTTATACATGGCAGTTGATTATTGAATAGCAAAAATTGAAAAACAGGAATAGAATTTACTGATGTGTAAAAATTTGACCTTGTGTGGTTGAAAATAAACACAAAACCTATAGTCCCATTCGCCAAATACTAAATAGGAATAGAATCAATTGGCACATATTCCCATAAGCTCCTACAAATTCCCATAAGCTCTCACATATTCCCATAAGCTCCTACATATTCCCATAAGATCCTACTATTACCATAAGCTCCTACATATTCTCATAAGCTCCCACATATTCCCATTAGTTCATACATATTACCATAAGCTCCTACATTTTCCCATAAGCTCCTACATATTTCCATAAGCTCCCAAAAATTCCCATAAGCTCCCACATATTCCCATAAGCTCATTCATATTCCCATAAGCTCCCGCATATTCCCAAAGCTCCCGCATGTTCCCATAATCTCCCACATATTCCCATAAGTTCCCATATATTTTCATTCTCTTTCTTTCTCTCTCTCTCTCTCTCTCTCTCTCTCTCTCTCTCTCTTTTTCCTTGTCTCTCTTTTTCGATAATTGACATAGAGTTGAATCTACTTTTGCATGGCAATTGATCATTGTATAGAAGAAAATTGAAACGAAGTTTATAGTCCGTTTCAAAAATAGAAAAACAGGAGAAGAATTTACTGATGCGTAAAAATTTGACCTTACTTGGTTGAAAATAAACACAAAGCCTAAAGTCCCATTCGCCAAATACTAAACAGGAGTAGAAACAATTGGCACATATTCCCATAAGCTACTACATATTCCCATAAGCTTCTACATATTCTCATAAGCTCCTGCATATTCCAATAAGCTCCCAAATATTGCCATAAGCTGCTTATATTCTCATAAGCTCCCACATATTTCCATAATCTCCCACATATTCCCATAAGATCATAATATTCCCATAAGCTCCTACATATTCCCATTAGCTCCCAGATATTCCCATAAGCTCCCACATATTCCCAAAAGCTCCTACATATTCCAATAAGCTACTAATATTGTCAAAAGCTCCTACATATCCCCATTAGCTCGTACATATGCCCATAAGCTCCTACATATTCCCATCAGCTATCACATATTAACACAAGTTCCTAATATTCCCAAAAGCTCCTACATATTCCCATAAGCTCCCGCATGTTCCCATAAGATTCCGCATATTCCCATAAGTTCCCATATATTCCCATTCTCTCTCTTTTTCTCTCTCTTTCCTTATCTCTCTTTTTCGATAATTGACATAGAGTTGAATCTACTTATGCATGGCAATTGATCATTGTATAGCAGAAAATTGAAAAGAAGCTTATAGTCCGTTTCAAAAATTTGAAAAACAGGAGTAGAATTTAATGATGCGTAAAAGTTGGACCTAACGTGGTTGAAAATAAATACAATGCCTATAGCCCCATTCGCCAAATACTAAACACGAGTAGAATCAAATGACACATTTTCCCATATTCTCCTAACATTACCATACGCTCCTATATATTCCCATAAGCTCCCACATATTCCCATTAGCTCCTACATATTCCCATAAGCTTCTACATATTCCCATAAGCTCCTACATAATCCCATAAGCTCTTGAAAATTCCCATAAGCTCCCACACAATCCCATAAGCTCCTACATATTCCCATAAGCTCCCGCAAGTTCCCATAAGCTCCCGCATGTTCCCATATATTCCTATTCTCTCTCTCTCTCTCTCTCTCTCTCTCTCTCTCTCACTCTCTCTTTCTCTGTCTCTGTCTCTCTCTCTCACTCTCTCTCTCTCTCTTTCCTTATCTCTCTTTTTCGATAATTGACATATAGTTGAATCACATATAAATGGCAATTGATCATTGTATAGCAGAAAATTGAAACGAAGCTTATAGCCCGTTTCAAAAAATGAAAAACAGGAGTAGAATTTACTGATGCGTAAAAATTTGAACTTACTTGGTTGAAAATAAACACAAAGCCTTTAGTCCCATTCGCCAAATACTAAACAGGAGTAGAAACAATTGGCACATATTCCAAATAAGCTCCAACATACTCCCATAAGCTCGTACATAATGCTATAAGCTCCCACATATTTACATAAGATCCCACATATTCCCATAAGCTCCTACATATTCCCATAAGCTCCTAATATTCCCAAAAGCTCCTTCATATTCCCAAAAGCTCCTAATATTCCCATAAGCTCTTACATATTCCCATAAGCTTCTACATATTCCCATAAGCTCCCAAATTTTCCCATCAGCTCCTTATATTCTCATAAGCTTTTAATATCCCATAAGCTCCTAATATTCCCAAAAGCTTCTTCATATTCCCATAAGCTCCCACATATTCCCATAAGCTCCAACTGTCCTTAGTAGGGATTTATATTTCATGTTGTTAATGATGAAAAGTTATTGATACAAGTTAGGCATAGATATTTAATTGTCACTGAGTGGCGGCTTAAGCAATACGGTTAAATGGGCGTGCCATTTGGCGAGTGTCATTGCGGAGCCTAGAGACGTTACTAAAGTCTAAATATCGTATCGAAACGCTTCATATAATTCGGCCCCTTAAGCGCGGAAAGGGGGGGGGGCGATATTTTTCGAATTAAAATCGAATGTATGCAATATATTGTTTTTTTTTTTCCTTTCTGTATTGCCGTTAAGACCAGTGCTCGATTTAAGAAAAAAGCAGTGCCGGGGATGAATGCAGAGCCGGGGATAAATGTCTATGGTTTCATCCCCGGCGGGGATATATTAGCTAAAGCAGAGCCGGCAGTAAATCGAGCCCTGCTTAAGACGTTATCCAAACAACACATGTTTAAACGTATGTAATGACATTGTTGGTTGATGACATGCTACTTCCTGTATCGTACTTAGTTTAATTTAAGATTTATTACTTCTAGTTTGCTTTATCGAATTAAAGTAAAAAACCCACTGTTTAACTGTTTAATGAAACCATGTAAAGATATAAAAGTCCAGAATATTTTGTTAATATAATTTTGTCATTTCGTAAATCACAAGAGATAAAAACTGGCACCCACGCTTTTATATTTAGTCATTAATATTTGCATGTTGAAAGAACGTCTCCTTTGCCCTTACTTAGTTAAATAACTCGAGTACATCTCCCTTTCACAATTAAGAAGCTATGATCAAGGCCCGATTAAGGCCTAGGCACTAAAGGCACCGTGCCTATGGCCTACAAAAGTGAAAAATAAATATTCGTGGGGCTTCCTCTTTTCAACTTAGGACTTACATCCTTGATCGGCCCTGGCTAAGATATAAAGAGATGAGTTTGCTAAATAAAAGAAATTAAAAGTTTGTAAAAGTTTATTCAGAAAGGTGAAGGAATTTAATTATTTTAAGAGCATTTTTTTCCCCGTTTTGTCTGTCTGTCTGTCTGTCCGTCATCACCCTAGATCTCAACAACCATAAGTCCTAAACCCATGATGTATATATCATTTTGTAGGTCTTGGCCTGCCATGTGTGCAGCAAAAGTTTATTTCGCGATCTGACCTCTGAGGGCCGTAAAAGGGGGCTTATAAAGTACCGTTTTTTACTATATAAGCTATATTAACAAAGGAGCGCCATACATCTCAGCAACCATAAGTCCTAGACCCATGATGTATATATCATTTTGTAGGTCTTGGCCTGCCACGTGTACATCAAAAGTTCATTTTGCGATAGGGCCTCTGAGGGCCGGGCTTCAGGGCTCCGAAGGGGCTTATATATTATATATATAGCCCCATTCTACACCTTGTACGTTCAATAACCCATTCATTTGGTGCGAAATACTGCAGCACGTAGTTTCACCAAGATTTATTAATAAACTCATCAAATGAAATAGTAAGCTTGTGTTCTGAGTTTAATTGAAAGTATCAGAGCTATGCAACAATTGACGGAGTTTTCGGACGATTAAATGACTACAATTTCGAATGTTTTCAATTATGAGTCCTATTTCAGTAACCACAAACCACTTGTAGTTAGATTTAAGAGAAAATATTTTTTTTCAAATATAAAGAAACGTCTTTATAATATTTTTTTTACAGATATATACATTACACAGTTGAATTTATAAACATTTCCAAAATTTACAAATATTTACTGAAAGCTAACAAACGTACTGATACATAACATGAAAATGCGCTAACACGTCCTGTGTCCAGAATGGAACAGGCTTAATTGCTTTTTTAAAACTGCAAACGTCTTGAACAAGTTAAGCACTGCATTGAGGATATGCCGGACGTATCCCAAAGTCCCCCAAATAACTGTACTTGAAATAACGTTGAGCTTTGTTTTATTTCGGTTCTTTTGTTCACAATTTTAGCGTACATGGTCAGGAATCTGGACCGTGGGAGAGGGGAGGGGTGCATTTTAAATGGTAACCAAATCTGGTAAAATGTTTATATAAAAAAGTAAATAAATAAAAAACCGTTTGACTATTTTATTATTCTTGACAAACATTCTATCTTTTTTGTAATTATGTGACAGTATTGATTTATTCGCCTGTGGAGTTCCTAATTAGGCCTACGTTTTACATTTTTGTTTAAGGACAGGTTGTCAGACTGAACTATTTTGCTTGGTTTAGACACCACAATAACTTCACGTATTTATCGATCAATTTTAATAACCTTTATAAGATTTTTTTTTCTTTGAACTGCCAATTGTCTTTGCTTCTTCTGACATATAGCCTAATCGGCACCCCTCCTCCTCGCTCGTCTCAGTTAAGAAGCCCTACCCCCTCCCACCCCCGGTAACTTTACTAAGACGCACACAAAAATTTTAATCTTTTGGTAGTCGTATTGATTATACTTTATGCATGAAGGTTAGCTTCATTAATTTAAAAAGGAACTCTTGAAATAGGGTGAGTTAGCCTGTAAATTAAAAAGCAAAATAATAACTGTAAGTCATCATATATAAAAACCGTTAAAGAAAAAGAAAAAAATATTTGTAGCCAATATTTTTATATCTATTATACACATTCTTTTAATTATTCTTCATAAAAAATATGTTAAATATATAAAATATATTTATGAGTTTTGGTTTACTATAAATTATTTTCGGTGATTTTCACTGATATTTTATTTGATGTTTGCCAGTTCAAAGCCATAAGTATCAAATCAATCAAGATGAATATTGAAAGATTATTATGAACAAAAACAGCGTAGTGTAGGTAAGTAATTAAAGATGTATTCAAACAGTAGAATGCTATAATAATTTTTGCTTGGTTCTCTCTGTAATGTCATACTGTAATACTGTAATACTGGCATACTGTATTACTGGCATACTGTAACACTGCCATACTGTAATATTGTTCTACTGTAATACTGGCATACTTTAATACTGGCATACTGTAATACCTGGATACTGTAATACGGATATACTGTAGTATTGTCATGCTGTAATACTTCCATGCTGTAATATCTCATGCTGTATTTCTGTTATATTATAAATAAAGCGAAATCAAAGCAAAAAAAATCATGTTGACATGTAACTTTCATAATTTTTTAATTTTAATTTTAACAGATTTGAGTTATGAGTTTCAAAGACAAACCCAAACGACCACTTAGTGGAATTAGGAAATTAGGTCAGTTCCGTTACATATATTAGTGATTTACATCAATCGTCTACATTACGTCAGTGATTACATGATATAACCTACATGACTCATTGTGGTGAATTAATAATTAATTTTAAAAGTTACTAAGTCGAGCGATGGAAAGCTAGCCACACAATTCATTTGTATGTAGCGGTTATAGATGAATTCTACTCTTCGTCTGCCCCAATTTATATTAAATATGTCTATCTAGCCGCATTATTACTCTCTCTCTCTCTCTCTCTCTCTCTCTCTCTCTCTCTCTCTCACTGTCTGTCTCTCTTTATATATCTCCCCCCATCTCTCTCTATCTTTCTCCCTCTCTCTGTCTCTCTCTCTGTCTCTCTGTGTCTCTCTTGTCTGTCTATCTCTCTCTCTCTCTCTCTCTCTCTCTCTCTCTCTCTATATATATATATATATATATATATATATATATATATATATCTTCTGTGTGTTTATCTGTTATATTTTTAAAGATAATTTAGTCAAAAGCATACAAACATACAGATAAAATAGATTCAAACATTTAGACCTAATTAAATGTATGACCGTCTAACTGATGATGTGAATTATCTAAAAGGCAAACATTTAATACAGTAAAGTTTCTCACAATTGTAATGACAACATTTCAGTTTAAACACCAAGCGGATGTTTTTGATGACTATTTTTTTAGAGCTGTAGAGTTATGTTTGCAATAAATTAATATTTCCAGAAACCCCAAATAAGGACAAATGGTAAGACCCTTCCCTTGAAAACAAAGTATATTATCATTTAATTAATTCAAATCAAAATGTGTGTTAGATGAACACCTAATGGCCTTTCAGTTAGCCTTTAACAAAAAATAAAAGACATTACTAATGTAAAACATATATTTTGTCTGTAAACCTACTTATTGAATAACAAACTTTGTTACAGACGCCCAGCTTGTAGTATTGAGAAAGTTTAGCTATGTTTATACACTTTACTGAACGTCTAATTTAATCATTATTTTCATTCGTATGTATTTTTCGAAATGAATTTCAACGTAAACATTCGAATCTGGAGTAATTTATAACGTAATAATGGAACATTGAACCCGGTACCCTCTTATCTAAAGTGGAGTGTTTTATGCTACCGTCGCTACGCAACCTTTCTGAATGGGAATACACTGTACACTCAATTGTGATCTTGGTCATTGTCTTCCCTTAAATAAGTACCGAAACTATGGATTTGGGGGCCTGGGAGGCTTGGCCTCTTTGGGGGTCTCTGCATTTTGACATTCGACACAATGACATGAGATAATGTATTTAATATTTTATGTAAAAAATTGGTGCCCCCTCAAGCTGGGGCCCGGGGGACTTTCGAATTAGGACCCCCCTCCCCACCCTAGGTACGCCTCTGATTCCTTTTTTTTATATTTAATCATTTACTTTTGACCATAAGACTTTCTCCATATTTTTCTATAGCTACAGTAGCATATACCTATATGTTAACTAAGCAAAAGTAAAATTACCCCGTAAAAATATATATAATCAAATATATCATAGTTTCAATACACATTTATTCTTCAGCATCACTACCACAAATAGGCAGAAAATGTATCAACTCCACTATAGTACACAAGGGCCGCAATTCCATCGCACAGCAAAAGGGAAACAAATCTAGCATAGACCACAATGTCCTACAGTCGACCAAGACGACAAGACTAGTACGTCAAGTAGCCGCCCTTCGATTCCAAGAATGGCAAAGATTTACTGAGAGCCTACCTCAACTTGATACTGGGACGAAACATGACTCGAAACCAATCCCTAAATTTCACCTCCCTGTTCAATCCCACGAAATCGTAACAAAACCCGAAACCCCATTCAAAGGAGAAAGTGAGAAGAAAGTCCATCACAGCTCATTAGGATTACCTCGTCTTCGACGACCAACACTCATTGCTCCAACACCTGCTACGGAGGGGGGCGATCTCTTCAAAGTCATCCTGAAAGGAAAAGAGCTAAAGCCTTTTTCTTTCCAAGGAGACCAGCTCAGGGCCATCCAGTTCTACGCATCCCACTACCCGCTGTTGATGCGTAAAATATTGAATAGTCGAGGATCTTTGCCGGGATCGGCTAAAGCTATAACTGGAAGTGACGTAGTGGATGCCTTGAAAGTGAACAGCGCAGACGTCAGAAACAGACGCCTGCATGAGTGGCTGGCCAGCATGGAGGAGTGTCTTCGACGTTTTGAAACTGACCCCGAAGACGAAGGCGCCATTGAGACTGTACTCAGGTCTGAGTTATTTGATCCTACCATGTGGCTTTGGAACAAAGACAAATATCACCCACCAGAGATCACAAGCTGAAATCTGAAAAACCCAGTTTACAATCTTATTAAAATTATTTTGTACGGTTTGTATCTTAAAATTGTGTATGGAATTCAGTTCAATAAATGTATACAAAAAAAGTAAGATACGAACTCACGTATTCAGTTGTATTTCTTTTTGAATTAAACATTTGAAGTAATGGTGTGAAAACTTCTTTTTGAATTAAACATTTAAAGTAATGGTGTTAAAACTGCTATAGATAAGAGACTCTCAGTGCCATAGCGCGCTAACTCGTGCAAGGGGCACACTACCTTTTTAACACCTTTTTAGTGCCCCCCCCCCTTCGAAAAACCATAAAATATTATATGTATAAAGAAAAAAAACAGCACAATATATATTTAAAAAAGAAAGTTGTCCCAGTATATATTATTGATTATGCTATTCTTAACATTTCTGGTTCCTCACTTAACATCATATCGCCGTTAACACTGTGAGAATCACTGATTTAGATCAATGTAAATCATCAAATGTTTTGCCTGAACGTTTCTATATTGGCTGACTATTGAAGTGAATCCCCAGTCCTTACATCATACCTCCCTTTACTTTACCCGTCTCTCTGAATCCCCAGTCCTTACATCATACATCCCTTTCCTTTACCCGTCTCTCCGAATCCCCAGTCCTTACATCATACCCCCATTTCCTTTACCCGTCTCTCTTGTTATTACAGCGGTTTAATTGTATGCAAGGAAATTATATTGATTTCCCCCTTTGATAATGTAACCAGAGCTTTTCTGGGGTTATGCACACTATGTGTTCGTCACTGCCAACAAGCTTGTGCCTTGGGTACGTACACATTTTTTAAAATCAAATATAATAATCATATAATGCTCTATGGCGCTCACATGTACTTTTGGGTACATGCATCTCAAAGTCTCTGTTTACCTATACCCCACCCAAACACAAGAACGGTTCTGACAGCAAGGTATTCTAAACACAATATTTCTAAGTAACTTAAAGTTCTAAATCTATATTCTTTCCCTCTTCAAACAATGTTGTTCTTTTCTTGATTCAAAGCCAGTTAAACCTAAAGATTGATACATTTTTTTGTTTGCTTAGATTAGAACGTAGGCCTACAATAAACAGACATTGTGTTAATTTATTGATTTTCAATTACACACAAACGGCAATCATTACCTGTGTTAACAGACTGTTACAATTGTAGGATTTGTTTTTTTTAAAGGCAGTTTAGGCGTATAGAATATTTAAATAGAGACTACCCTTGGCTGTATTTAAAGAGATTCTCCCCGTGGCTGTATTTCAAGAGAGAATACTCTTGGCTGTATTTAAAGAGATTCTCCCCGTGGCTGTATTTCAAGAGAGAATAACCTTGGCTGTATTTAAAGAGATTCTCCCCGTGGCTGTATTTCAAGAGAGAATACTCTTGGCTGTATTTAAAGAGATTCTCCCCGTGACTATATTTCAAGAGAGAATAACCTTGGCTGTATTTATTGAGATCGTTGATGAGTTTCCGAATCTGAGAGCATACCCTTGGCTGTATTTAAAGAGATTCTCCCCGTGGCTGTATTTCAAGAGAGCATACCCTTGGCTGTATTTAAAGAAATTCTCCCCGTGGCTGTATTTCAAGAGAGCATACCCTTGGCTGTTTTTCAAGAGACTGTCCTCTAAAGTTGTACAGTTAAGATCCATTCCTATCGTAAAACAACAACAACTGACCATCAGTTGCAGAGTCAAACTGATAAGTGCAGGGCCATTTTTAATAGACAAACTTGGCGGCTGCCACCCTCCCCCCACCACCCCACAAAATCAGTCTTAATTTGATGTAGCCCTCCCCCCCCCCCCCCAAAAAAAAAAAGTTTTATCTAATGTTAATTTAAAGGTACATATTTTTGAAAGCACTCTTCGAGAAGTGATTACTAGTTATGCTTTTATAGAACTGCTATGGTTCCATTCTAATTGTCTCATATTACTAACAGTAAGGTCCATCACTTGGGGATGACAATGTTAGATCTGGTTTAGGACCCCGGGTTAGAATACTTTGACAGATGGGTGATGGGTAACCATATGGACGTCAAGATCTGTAAGCTGCGGCCTTGACAGCAGTTATTTTCATTAGGAGGGGGGAAACCCCCAAACGTATTGTTGCCTAGAGCCCACAGGCAGGCGTTTGAAATGAAATATAAGTGGAAGCATGCACCCCACCCCACCGCAAGGTTTTGGCTCCAAACAATCCAAGACGTCATATAATCAACAGTATGTCGGATGTTATGCCTGTCACGTGTTGAAATGGTCACTGTAGACCTGTGTATCCGGACTTGGATATCACGACCCACCGGCTAGAAATGAGAATTCCTATTGTACTCTACGGCGCTGCACGCGATTGTTTGTCTCTAAACCTTGCTCTCTCTCTCTCTCTCTCTCTCTCTCTCTCTCTATCTATCTATCTATCTATCTATCTATCTATCTATCTTTCTATTTTCTCTCTGTCTCTCTCGGGCGTAACACAAAGTACTGTTTGATACCTGAGACGAAGAAAATCTAAAGTTAGTTTTCGTAACCCGAATAGTTCGTGATCTGCCGCGTTCGTAACCCGAGGTCCACTGTCGTTTGATTAATTCGAATAAGATGCTAAGGTAATGTTACCGGACGTGGTAAAAAGGTAGCTACAGCCATGGGCGTCGCTAGGAATGTTTCCAGGGGGCAAAAATTTTCCGGGGGGGGGGCAAATAACAACTTTATGACATTTTTTTTAATGTAGGGGGAGCAAATGCCCCCTCTTGTATGACATTTTTTTCAAAATGTAGGGGGGGAGCAAATGCCCCCTCTTGTATGACATTTTTTTCAAAATGTAGGGGGGGCAAATGCCCTCTTGCTCCCCCCATGAATACGCCCATGGCTACAGCTAGTAAACATATCAGAAAAAAACAATGATTTCGATTTATGTGTATCTATAATTTAAGTGCAACTTAAACATGATTCAATCATGTTGAACTTTATAGAATAATTTAAGAAGAAACTATCGAATAAGCAAGCCTTTCTCAGTTGAGACATCCTGGTTCTCATAGAACAAATATGATATGTGGCAAACTGGACAACTTATCCAAATCGAAGCAGATAAGTATGCCTAACGTAAAGTTAACTATTAATTTCTTTACAACCAGGTGATAGGGTTTTTATCCGTAGTTTTTTTTAAAGGTTGAGAGCTATAGCTTAGATCCTATAAACCACAAATGGGGCGGTGTTTGTAGTGCTTCTCCTAAACTGGTCTTTTGGACCGATGTTTATTGGATAAAAAAAAGACTTGTGCATTTTAAACTGCAGATGTCTACAACATACTGCAAAGTTGTTTTTTTTTTTGTGATGTTAAACAAGTCTGCTACATAAAAAAAAAATGATTGAAAGAAATGTAAAAATACCGGCTATTTTGAAGTGTTTTATATTATTCTTTATTGCAGTAGCGTACTTTAAGTGTTTAACTCTTGCTTATGAAGACAAGTCCAGTGAATTTGAACCAGTTTCGAAGTATAAAATTGTTATTGACCAGGCAAAAGCACCGAGGTACGTGTTAGTGACGTTACTGTTAGTAAGTACTGTTAGTGTTACAACTTTTGCTAACTATGTATATGATTAACTTAAGTGTGTATATTTCTGGATACTTTCAATAATTTTGTGAAAGTTGAAAGGCACATGTTTTATACAGGGGACAAGTGTAATCCATATGTAAACTCATTCTGGCAACATCTTTGCTTACTCACTAGCCCATGAATTCATACAAATAATTCAATGAGGAAGGAGTGACCAAAACAGTGTTCTTATTCATATTATTTTTCAATAGAAATTTTGTTCAGCAATGAAAACTTTATTTTGTTTTGTTTTTCCCTTTTTTTTTTTGATTGGCTGCTAGACTTACTCATATCTACATAAGCTTTATACAGAGTAAGGTAATATGCTGGAGATAAAAGATGCATTAAAAATACTGTATATATATTATATTATATTTATTTCCCTTGTACAAAAATAATGGATACAATTCATAGTTTATAAAATCGCATACTTTCTTCAGGAAAACAGGTTAATATGAAACTGCATTAAAAAAAAGTAAGCAGACCTTAAAAAAAATTAGTTTGCTCGTCAGTTATATATAAAACATAGAAAATTATTTGCATTTACTCTAATTCCATCCTGATTTGTATAATGACTTACAAAAAGCTCGTTCTTAACAAATCGTTATTTTTAAATCTATCATTTATTAATAGGCTAGGCACCCCAAAAGAAATTACATCTTTGCTCATGTATTTGTTTATTTTAGGTATCTTTTATATGACGTCAATCCTGGAGAGGGCTTTAATCTCAGGCGTGATGTCTATATGCGTATAGCTATTCTTGTACGCAGACTTAATACAGAATCTCCATGGATATTAGTGCTCCCTCCATGGAGTCGTCTTTATCACTGGAAATCAAGAGATATAGGATCTCAAGATAAGATTCCTTGGTCAACATTCTTTGATTTGCACAGTTTAAGAAAATTTATACCAGTGATGGAATTCGATGAATTTTTGAAAAGTTAAGTGTCTATATAAATAAGTTATTATTTTTTTCCAATGTAGATATATTCTGCCTGATTTTAATTTAATTGTCCTTTTAAATCTATTTTTAAGTAGACTTATTGGTAAGGTAAATAAAAAAATCAATATTTTTTTTTATTGGCTTCATATAATAAATTCAAATTATAAGAATACAGCTACTTAAATGAATACTACCAGTTTTCTTACAAATACTTAAAGCAAAAACATTGTGCAATGAAGAAAGTAACTGAAACTAAAAAAAAAATTTCAGAGTCAATCTAATAATTGTACCAAAGCTCAGGAGAAAAAAAATTCAGTTAAAATAAAAGTTAAAATTTTTATTTTAATACTCTCTATTTTACAGTAATACAGCACTCAGTAATTGATGAAGTTTTTTATCTTCAACATTATGAAGGAGGCTGGGACAAGTGGGAGGAAAAAATGGATATAAAACCATGTACACATAATCCTTACAACTTTGTAAGTCAAAGAAATCAATGCAGCCTTTCCTTGTTATAAAAAGAAAAACATTTCTTAAACTTTTTTAGCCTAACATTGTTGTATTTTTTATCAAGACATTCTATTACATTTTTTTTTCCAATTATAGGATGCTAAAAGTAATGTTTGGCATGGGTGGTTTTATGGCTATGGGGGTGATGTCACTGCTCGTAAAGTTGAATGTTTGTCAGTGATGGGCCAGGCTGGTATTCTGAAACCATTTCTGTTATCCAATACAGCAGCCAGGTTTGTAGCATTAATACATTTTAACAATTTTGTTTTATCTGGTCTTTTTGTTCACTACCAACATGTATAAAGCTGCTATTAATTTTGTCCAATTACTTTCAAACATTTAGCTGAACTAGATGTGCTGTACATATTGATTAAATATTCTCTTGTCAGATCTGTTATGTTGGATCGAGCTGAAACTGTTCTGCATGATAGATTTGGAGATAAAGAGTTTTGGGAAGTGAGTAACACATGCAAATATTTGAACCAGTAACAATTCTATTTTTTCTCCTAATCTCTAACTATTACTAAAAAACTGACTCACTGCTTCATTTATAAATATTTTACAGTGGCGAGGATGTTAATGAAATTTCTGACAAAATGCTTATGAAAAAATTTATTTTTTTAGGTCCGGCGGAGTATGAGATTTTCAAAGCAGTTAAGAGATTTAGCTGATGTCTTTAGAATGTTTCATTTAGATTCTACAGATGAAGAAGATCTGACTCTTTTGCAAGATGACTGGACACATATGAAAGTAATTATGTTTTTTGTTGTTTTTTTTAATAATTTTAAAAAAAACAACCTTGTGGTGAAAATTTCTATTTATTTATTTTTTAAATGTAGAATTATATATATTTTTATGCTGTCAAAGTTGTTTTCTATGAGAAAAAAAAGTGTTGTTTAGAAATCATTCAATATTAAATGCTGTAAATATTAATTTTGTTTGTCCAGAAGAAACATGGTGATGCAGTAGGTGGACCATATTTGGCAGTTCATTTGAGGAGAGCAGATTTTGCTAAAGTGAGGGAAAAAGATGTTCCATCAATCAAGCATGCTGCTAAACAGTTAAACAATCTTTGCAAGAAGTTGAATTTAAAAAAGATTTTTATCGCGACAGATGCCACTTCAGAAGGTTTGTTCAGGCTAGTATATTAAGTTGAATTTTGTTAACATTTTTGCTTGTTTTGCAAACCACTTTTAAAGTAAAATTCTTCCAACTCTTGTGATTTGACTGCATATACTGTTCTCAGCTACATTTTGTTTTGTTTCAGAATTTGATTCTTTAAAAAGATACTTGAAAGAGTTTTCAGTTTATCGATATGAGCCGTCACTGGAAATAAAAAAAAAAGTTAAAGATGGTGGAGTTGCTATCATAGATCAGTGGATATGTGCACACGCAAGGTAAAAATGAAGTTATCATCACATTTCATTTCAGAACTACGAAACAATAAAAATTTTAGAAAGTTTAATAGTTACCATATTCATTTTAGGCAAACACAGAATATTTTTACCTGTTGTGTGAGATACCAAAAAATTAGGCACAATTTTAAAAAGAATCCCAGGTTAAATTAGTTGTTTGATAAGTGATGTTTTTCAAATATGAGCTGAGAAAAATTCATGCCAATGGTAGCCAAACACATTTCACTTTTGCCAACTTATTGCTAAGAAATATTTTAATAATATATTTGGCCACTTCTGGTTAAACACTTCATAATACCTTAAACCTTTTTCTTATTTTCTTAATTTAAGATATTGAGAATAATAATGTTGTAACTTAAAGCTCAATATTTTCTGACTACTGTAAAAGTGACATTTTAGAAAAGTTTGAAATCCAACTGTCTAAACTTATTTTTGTACTAAATTTATTGAGACAGCATACAATGCCTCGTTTATTTTATGTGGTCACTTTTAATCAAGCTTGTAGTTTATAAACTAGGACTAGTAAAATGGATACACACTTTCACATTTATTCATAAATTACAAGAAACTTCGGTAGTCGTGGCTCATTTATTAATATAGAAATAAAATATACAGAACTACAAATAACATAAATCCACAACATGAATAATCAATGATATAAACTAAATACACAGATCTCCATATAACTACTTAATCACTTCTTTTAATACATCAGCTCCTATTCACAAACATTGTCTAACACTTCAACCAATCACTCCGTTCTCATTAACTGTCCTCGCATTAACTGCACTCTCTTGATCTCCATGCTGCATTGTTACACGGTCTGACCTCTCTCTCCATTTCTCTCCCCTGTTTTTATCCATGCCCACTGCACAACTAGTCACACTTTTTCCCCATGTGTTGCCTACTCCCACTCCCGAATATCTCAACCAGCATTTGACCACTATCCAACCACCTTGACACACCAATCTCCACCCCTTACCCACATATGACAAGCATACAGTTTTATTATAAGTTGTTTAAACTTCTAAAGAAATGGGACATCCTTGGTTATTTGGCTCTGGAAATTGTTTCTCCTTGTATCATAGTGTGTATATGTTAGACTTTTTTTTTTAGCCATCTCTGCTTTTAACCAGAGTTTTAAAAATCTCATTAAAATTTGTTTCCAGAATTTAAGTGAACATTCACATGCTTTAAATTATGAAGTTGAAAATGAACTTAAGATTTTTGAAAAATATTTACAGTTTAAAATACATTTTTCTGGTTTTATTGTTATAATTGTTAATAAAATTATTACAAACAATTTGTTATACTATTCAATGCTTTATATATTTCCTCCACTTGCTTATTTTTTTTTTCAAATACTAACAGTCATCATTCAGCATTAAACTGTTTTTTTTTTTTTCAGATATTTTATTGGGACCAGGGAATCAACATTTTCATTTCGCATCCAGGATGAAAGAGAAATTCTCGGCTTCAATCCTGATACAACATTCAATAGATTATGTCATGAAAAAGACAAAACTTGTGAGCAGCCAACTAGATGGACTATAAAGTATTAGTGTACTAGTAGTTAATTTTAATCACGAGCCATAAGATACAAATCATATTCTTTTTATAATAATTAGGGCATTGTTTACTTATTGTTTGATAGTTTTCATGAATTAATTGATTCTGTTATGTGACATGAAATCTTTTATGCACAGATTATGTATGGTCATGATGCAATATTGATTTTAATTAAGGTATTAAAAAAACATGTAGTTTAGTAGTGTTGACATGTATTCATCCCCTTTAGATCACCAATGAATCTCAGTATTATGTGTATGTTGGATATTGTTATTTTTGTGGCCTTTCTTTTAGCCTTTCCTTTAGAATTCAAATCATATCTCAATCGTTCACAAATACCTATTAAGTAAGAAGAATCATTATTTACAATTTGTTTGTACTATGAACATTTTTTTTCTTACTTTTCAAACTTTTCTTGTATAACTAGAACACTACTACATGTATCATAATAATATAAAAGTACTTAAAAAAAGAACCAGGTAGATAATTTTTATTAAATGCTGTCTACTTTTTATTTAAATAAATAACGACAAACTTTTTTTGAATAATTTTGTTTTCATTTTTTGAATATCTTAAATTCCAAATCAATGGATATCAATCAATCTCTTCTCCCTCCACCCCATCATAAAACAAAACTACATCAGGGATAATGTGTGTGGGAAGGGGGGGGAGCTACTGAAATACTAATCTAGACCCTGTCACTTTTGACAGTTAATTTAGTTTTCCTGGTAAATTGTGGAAGGGGGTTGGGAAAGGGAATTAATAAAAGAAAATAGCTGAATTGGATGCTTTCTCAATTTTTTTTTTGCAGAAGTTTTGTCTCAAAGGTCAAACTTTTTTTTATCAGATTCATTTTATCACATTAAAACCTCAGATTATTTTATTAAATATGTATGTTAAAAAAACTTTTCAGTAAAATTATTTTATTAAATATGTATGTTAAAAAAACTTTTCAGTAAAATTATTTTATTAAATATGTATGTTAAAATAACTTTTCAGTAAAATCAACTTAAGCACATTTTAATAACACAAGGGATATAATCAAGCATTGATGTTAATATAATTGTCTTAGTAATGAGCTATGAAAGGAATCGCTTTAACTTTCCAGTGGCTTTAATAACATTCTGTAAAAAAATTATTCTGGCATTTACATGTAATAAGATGTCTAGTAATGGGTAACACAAAGTACTACATACACCTTTGGCAAACAATCCTTTCAAAATCTAGATCAACTCTATGATGCCATATCAGCCTGTGAGCACCAACTATTAATATAATACTTAGGGGTCATGTCTTGATAGTTAAATCATTGTCTGAATAGCTGAAATGTGTGATCTCCTTTACTTTATAGTGTAACTCATAATTTTTGCTTATGTTTGAATCATTAAGTGGGACGGATGGCTGAGTGGTGTAGATACTTGACTGTCGACTTGAGAGTTCTGGGTTTGATCCTCTATGAGTCCCATGGAATTTTTCCAGGTGAAATTTGGTGCAAAGTCGTCCCACAAGTCCACCCAGCTTTAAATGGGTACCTGACTTAAGTTGGGGAAGTAAAGGCAGCTGGGCATTATGGTAACCACACAATCCCTTCATTTGCCGAGGTTATAGAAACAGATGAATTCTACACTTCATGTGGCCTATTTGACGTTTGTATATGATTTGCTTAGGAGCATCCTAAAGATAAGGCAAATAGATAAAGTTAGAAAAAGATCTCTGGCAAGGGGTAAACCAAGACGCCATAGACCTACAAATATCCAGAAGGAAATGGAGATGGATTGGTCATTTCATTCAGAAAGCCACCAGAAGACATTTATTACAAAAATGGCTCTGCAGTGGAACCCACAAGGCTAGAGTTGGGCTATAAGCCCAAAGATCTCTTGGAGAAGGTCTTGTGAACAGGAAATGAATTAGTGCAAACTAACATAGGATGAACTGAAAAAAAACTTCCCAAAATCGAGGAGCAGGAGAGTAATTGCTGTGGCTCTTGCTCTGCAAGGAGTCCAATGAATTAAGCAAATAGTACCTTATATCAACTTTTAAAATCCATATTGCAATAGCACATTTTTTTATACCCAAGACATCTTTTAATCACACACAGGAACAAAATTTTATGCAAATTCATATTGTTTACCATTTGGTCATGAATAAAATGTTTTCATGTCTTATCACTATATTTTTTTGGTCTTTTATAGTTTACTATCTTTTATTTTGTCTCTGAAAGCTGTAAATTTTGCATCTTCAACAAAAGTTTCATTTTAGCATTTTAAAACTAGCTTCAATTGCAGCGTCTAGAAAACTAATTGATTAAACTAATACAATTTTTAAAAAATCAATTGCACTCACACTTTGTAGACAATATTAAATAGTTTGCAGACTTTATTAATCTCTAAAACAGAAAATGCATATTATGTAAACGCAGTGGCTACGTTTACAGCCAATGCGCATGCACTCTAGGCGGACTATTTTTTTTTGGATTTGCGAATTTTTTTTTTCGGGCTCCAGCTATAGATATCATTCCTAACCCTATCCCTAACCTTAATCCTATTCCTAGCCCTAAAAAAAAATAGTCCATCTAGAGCGCTGCGCTTGGCTGTAACCGTAGCCACTTCGTTATGTAAAATAAATAAATTTAAATCTCTTTAAATACTAAAATTATATGGTTCAGTGATACATACATTTTTATTAAACCTTTGTATATTGTTTTAAGAATGTCCTATCCTAGATCAATGATATTCTTGTTAGTGGTATCCTCAAGAAATAACATTTCAAAACTTTCAGAAAACAACTAATCCTTATGTTTATCTCATAGTGTTTTAAATTTCGCAAATACTTTTTAATTATATCTTTTACTCATTCAATTCACTATGTGAATATTTCTTTATATAAAAGTTTAATTTAATGTTAAATGATTGTTTTAACTTAAAGTTGTTGGAATCTTCATGTTAGGCCATCAAGTTCTTTCTGAAACAGTGGAAAAATTTCTGACTTTGTAATAATTTACTAAATTTCCAATGTGCAGCTGTAAGAAATTCATATCATCATGTCATTTAATAAATAGCATGTCACATAACTTTGTACATTATACAAGTTGACGTTATGAGCATCATGCTAGAAAAAAGATTTCTTTTGTGTCAATTGCTTATTAGTCATTTAAAATTTTTAAAAATGCAAATATAAAAAAAAAAATAAACAAGAAAATATGTCTTCTAGAGTTTTCATTTTTTTTCTTTTGCATAAAGTTTCTGCATAATTTTTTTTACTTCCAGGAGGAAAGTAAATACGGTACTTTTTTTTCAGATTTCTTTAACAAAAATAAAAACAACAACTGATTGCTAAACATGAATCATTAAAAAAATATAATTAGATAAACCATAATGCAAAACTGTAATTCATGTGTACATGTCAGAATTCACTGAATCAGAGAATGTTGCATTGTCCAACTTAACATTCTGGCCAGCTGGCATCACAAGTAACAGGAAGACATAAGCGAAAACAGTAGCGATAAGTGAAAAGAGAAAAAGGCAACGATCCACAACCTTAGCAATGGTGCACCACTCGGCAATCATAATCTTGGCTCTTCTTAAAACCAGTTTAGGATTTTCATGAGTGGGCCATGACCTTTTATGTTTAAGGTGACTCAGACGTTGTCTTTGATGAGTGCCTGAATGACTTTTTGTTGCATTGGTTGAGGAAGTGTCTGGCGATGTAGATTTTTTGCCTGACAGTAACTTTTCTAGTTGATCAATATTGCTGTCACCCTTTTGAAGGCAGTGGCATGTGTCACTGGGACTGCCTTCACTTTCTGGCACAAAGTCATCTCTCATGACCCAAACGTCTTCAAGATTTTGGCATTCACAGAATGTGTTATCTGACTGGCAATGTGGAACTGTTTTGCCTATCTGATTCAATGCTTTGGTATCTGAAAAAATGTTGTGATTTTTAAAAGCGCTTTCATGAAATGAATTACAAGAAAGTAAAGGAGTTAGAATAGAATTATCAGAATGTGCCTTGAGTGGTTGTCCAGAATAACTCAGTTCTGGTGTATGTCTGATGTCATCAACATTTGTTTCCTGTTGATCTCCATTGCTTCCACAGTCTAATGAATGTACCTCTTCTTCATACACACTCACTTTCTGATATGGTCCAGACAGCATTGTTTTTGGTAGTTTTAGAAACAGTGATTCATATTTGTCTTCTTCATCCTCTTCTTCTGAGACAATATCCTGAAGAGGTTGAAAACTTTGATAATTTTGAAATGTATTCCCGCCATTTGATTGTTGAGCATGTTTTTGATGAGAATGAACATTCTGACAGTTGCCATTTAATGATAATGTTTCACTCACGTGAGTCGAAGTATCTTCAGAAGATGGATCTGTATAAAATTCTTCTTCACTGTAATTATTTCTATCTTTGTTGACAGTCCTGCTGTCGTGTAAAATAAAATACTTGCAGTAGTCTGACTGAAAAATATAATGCATTAACAGATCATTAGTTGATTGGTTGTGTCATGAAATAGAATCTATCTTAACCTTTAAAATGTATTAAAAAAGGCATAATTTAGAAAAGAAAAGCTTGAAAAAGATTACATGTATCTTTTTATGCATAGTTATTTCAGTGTAGTGCTGACTCCAATTTCAATATGATAATATTCTCTATATTTATTATAATTTAATGAAATACTTTTAAATACAAATTTCTAAATCTAATTTAATGATTGGCATCCTCTCCCCACACATTTTTTCAATCATAGCGGGAAAAAAAAAAGCTGAAAAAATATTTCCTAAATAAAAAAAATTACCAAAAATATAGTTGAAGCTAGCAACTGTACATCCTGACTCACTCTGAATGGTTGTGCAAGATAACGTATGAACAAACTTGCCAACCATCGAGGAGCTGGCCTTAGTTTCGATCCTCTATTGTGAAGATTGGTGACAAGCACAGCACACAGTACTGAGATTGATGTCATTGTCATGACAACACATAAATAAATTCCTGAATTAAAAAAAACAACCTTTAGAATAAGATTTTTGAGCTAATGGCTTTAGCTTTATATATTTAGATACAATTTTAAATTCACATGTTAGTGAAATGAAATTTATTTTGAAATTGCTTCACTAATTGATAAACTATGACTACACTATTGGTTGAACTATGAAACCCTGATCTATAGTGAAGTTTAAATCTCGGTGCTGCCTGGCACATGTAAGTCATGTGTGTAAGACAAACAAAAAACTCTGCATTCACTGTATATCCAGACATAATATAGATATAGAAAAACATTGTTAATCAACAATGTTTGAGTGGTGAAAAGAATTTTGATAAGGACATTATTAGATCTCAATTTATCAATTAATACAGCTAGTAAATTTATCAGAAATAGTAATGTAAAATTTAGGAAGAAATAAACACATTTCTGATTGTCCAAAACAAAAAAGGTTAGAAAAAATTATGCAAATTGTATCTACTGAAATGAGTTTCAACCAATCAATTTAAAAATATGATTTAGATCAACAGACTGAGGTTACTTATTATATGCCATAGTTTGGTAAGCTTGTAAAGAAAACTGAGTTAACTCCCAACAAACGGCATACAATAAAATGTGACTCTGGTGATCCATAAAGTCAAACCATGAAAAATAATATTTTTTTAAATATTTTTTTATTACAAATGTAATATTTTTTTTTAAAAAATGCATTCTAAATACTTTCTAATAAAAAATATTTATTTATTTTTTATTGAACTACAATTTCTCGCAAATAAAATAACACTATCAGTTGACCGGCACCAAACGTCATTTTGATTTGTTTACGTTTTGTCAGTCACTTCGACGAAATTAAAATGGACTCAGATTCTCATTATTTAGTGGAAAAAGAACTTAAATCTAGTGACAAAGATGAAACTAAAATATAAAAACATTCAAAACTGACCAAAAAACATTTTTTTTTAACTTTTTTAAGAAAAAACACAAGGTAGCCTCACGACACAGGCGCGCATAAGGCCATATCCCTCACTTTTTTGACATTTTGTCAAAAAAGTGAGGGGCAGTGCAAAAAACACACTGTGCATTATGTCTTTTTTAATAAAAAAAACTTTTTTCTACATTTTTTGCGTTTTTCTTAAAATTAGATTTTTTATGTGAATAATTAAAGGAAAATATGCATATTTGAAAAAAAGTCAACAAACATTTATTTTTTGAAGAAATTGATTGATAACTGAATATTTCCTTTCAGAAATATATGTAGATTAATATAATGTCTGAAAAAATGTTTTTGTTTTTAATACTTGTTTTTTGTCTTATTGCTGTTTGTACACTTTAAAAAAAATAATTTTGTTTTGTTAAATTCTTTTTTTTTAAAATATTATCAAGTTTCATTTTCACAAAAATAAGCTGCACAGTTTTAAAGCCTATTCAAAGTAGAAAAAAAATGATATATCACACATATATGGGCTATAAAGGAAACAGACAATATAGTCCAAAATGTAAGGACACCTGTTTGGTAATAAAAAATGACCAAAAACCTGCCGTCGATTAAGAGTTAATGAATGACATGTAGAAAGAGTGAACAAATGTTAATTATAATCTTTCTTTAGGAAACAAAGTATAAGAATACTAGTTGCAAGTACCCGGTTTTGCCCGGGTTTAAAATAAAATTTTTTGTTTACCTTCTGTTTTCTCCCTACCCCCTCTCTCGCTTCCTCTCTCTCTCCCTCCCTCCCTTTCCCTCCCTCCCTCTCCCTACCTCTCTCCCATCTCCCTCTCTCTCCTTCCTTCTCTCCCACCATCCATCCTCCCTTCCTCCTCCTTCCCTCTCTCTCCCTCTCTGCCCCCTCTTTCTCTTAATCTCTTCCTCCCATTTCTTCCATCCTCTCCCTCTCTCCTTCCCTCCCCTCTCTCCCTCCCTAACCCCCTCTCTCCCTCCTTTCTCCCTCCCTCCCCCTTTCCACCTCTCTCTCTCCCTCCCCCTCTCTCCCTCCCTCCTTTCCTCTCTCTCTCCCTCCCTGCCCCCCACTCTTCTTTTATCTCTCTCCCCTCCCTCCCTCCCCTCTCTCTCCCCCTGCTCCCTCTCCCATCTCCCTCCTTTTCTCCCCCTGTCCATCACCCTCCCCTCCTCTCCCCCCCCCCTCCCTCCCTCCCTCCCTACCCTCCTTTCCTCTCTCTCCTCCTGCCCCCCCTCTCTCTCTTCTATCTCTCTCCCCTCCCTCTCTCTCTCTCTCTCTCTCTCTCTCTCTCTCTATATATATATATATATATATATATATACACTTATTATTATGGCTTCACACTTCTAAAATCCTTCTTCATTCCTTTACCTTCCTCAAACTGTACAAATCAGAGAGCATGAAAAAACAACAACAATTCTTTGCATCACAAAGGCACAATACAGCACCAGCGCGCAAGTTCTATTCGATCATCGGGAAATGACGTTACAGAGGAATTTTATTTATGGCGCAGTCGAGATTACTTTAATATAGTAAAATACTAAAATAAAAAAAAATTAATTACAATTTAACTACCCATCGAGATGAAACAAAACCTGTCCTATAACCTTCCCCATGTAATTATGTGTATGTGTAACAAATTTCACATTATTTGGTTATCTGGATCTTGAGTTATAAGGGAACAGACAGACAGACAGACAGACAGACAACAAATGCCTCTTATAAGTATAGAGATTATATTAGACATCAGTTTACTTACTTTGAATTCAGAGTGACACACAATTATGCCATTCTAAATTCTACAGCACAATGGTTCATAATAAAATATGCTACCTATGAAGCTGGTAAATACATGTAACAAATATTCTGTATTCAAAGTGCTAATAATTCCTGATCTGATATTAATTTTCTACCATCTGATCGATGCAAGGGATGAAAAAAGAAATGAGCAAGTCTCATTTCTAGATATGAAAAAAACCACAAAATCATTTTTTTTACAGTTTATATGTATCTTGTGTTTTGACTTACCAATAAGGGGCACAGCATCAGATGAAGCTGGAACTTCCTCAGCTATTAACAGCATGAACATAGAGAATGCAAGAAACACGGATAAACCCAGAGTCACTTTTTCTCCAGATGTCGGTGACAACCAAAACGTCATCAGGGTGAGCATTGATAGCATCATGCAAGGTACAATGATATTAAACAAATAGTAAAATGTATTTCTCTTCAAGAACAGCATGGCCTGGTGAGCAGAAAGTTTCAGTGTATCACTAACTGAGAAATAAATATGAACAGCAACTCTCTGTTAAGTTCTGAATAATAAATTGTAGAAAAAAATGTTTTTGTAAAACATTTCTTGTTTTTATATATAACTGAATTATCTATTATAATGACATCCCAAAGACCGGAGCACATTGGGGGTAGGGGGAGTCCGAATTCAAAAGTCCCCCCCCGGGCCCCAGCTTGAGGGGGACCCCCAAACAATTTTTTTACATTTAATATTAAGTACATTATCTCATGTGATGGTGTCCAATGTCAAAATGCAGGGGCCCCCAAAGAGGCCAAGCCCCCGGGCCTCCAAATCCCTAGGTTCGACACTGATCGAACATGGGAGTCATGATAGGAGTAAGACCTCAACATGCATATCCTACCCTGCTTTAATTAAAATGGCCTTTAAAATTTAAATAAAACTAATAATTTTTGTTACTTTTTACATAGAAATAATAAAATTATATTTGAAAAAAATGTGTAGAAATATTTTTTTTGAGATATTATTAACTCATTCATTTTGAAACCATGAACTTTAACAAGAAAAAATCAATATTCTTTAAAAGTATTTAAAATAATTATTACCATATTTAGGTACAAATTAATCTTTACTTATATTAATAGTGAATTTTTTTTTCTGACAGACATATAAATGCATTCCCAATTTATATAGTTATATATGAAAAAAAATACATTTAATGAAGTAAAAATCTAAAAAAATTTATAGCTGTCAAGAAAAAGAAATTTTGCAAAATATAATTAAGAGAAATCCAAATTAAAAGCATTCTGTATACTATTTGCATATTGAAAATAAACATGTTGTCAGATTTGGAATGTAAAAGTTGTACAGCTTCCTAATAAACATCACATAAAATTGATTAACTATTTAACTAGTTAACTATTTCCAAAATATCTTAAAAGCAAATGGTTCTTGTCATACTCTGGGAAAATTAGGATTTCTTTTCTAGGAAGATTTCTTTGCATTCAGCAAAGAATGTCCTTTACACAATTTATAATTAATTCAAATATAACTAACATAATGATCTATAAAATGATCTTACAGTTATATGAGGATGTATCCCCAGACCTCGAGATCTATTTGTTATAATTTTTTCCAGTTTCATGGATAACAAATCCCATTCACTGTTCTTGATATATGTTGACATATCTACATTTACAACACTTTGTTTAACATTGTAGTCAACTAGTTTTTGGCTGAAATAAAGCAACAACAATAATGTGTTTCTCAACAGAAACTTGTCACAACAAAAACATTTATTCTTTTCAAAGTACAGAAATTTTTACAGCAACTATGTTATTTTAAAACTATTATTGCTTTTTTTAATGTTGTTATACAAATTATAAAAAAAAAATTATTCTAGAAATCTGCAGTCTTTCAAAACCAATTATGTTTAATTATTGAGAACATTAATTTTAATTGTATTAATAAAATGTTATCTAAATATTGTCTTTTTTCTCTTTACAGAAAATAAATTATAATATTTTGAATGTACTGAAATTTATAGTGTTTTCTAAAATTACAAATATATCTTTATTTTTGGACTAATTCACTTCAAGTTAATTTTTAATAGGTTTTTAACAATACACCAAAATCTGAAAAGCATTATTTACTCTAGTTACCTTGTAATTTAGCAATATACATATATATATGAAAATGTAATAGTTTTTTAAAGCTACCTGTATATCCATGAACCAAATCTCAACATACAGAATTGATAATCAAAAGGGAAGTAAGTAATCTTAACCACACAAGAACTTCTCAATCTGACAGGAACAGGCCAGTTTACTTCCCCTGTATGTTTGATTTGTATATAGGTCCCATGAATGAATCCTGTTGATCTGTTATCTGCACTAGTTAACAATTAATTTCACATGTATAAGAACCGGTAGTATATTTAATAATATCTAAGTATAAGTGTATAGTAAGATTTCAGTGAATTTATATCACAGAAACGAATGTACATTTACTTGTTATAGATGAATGTATCTGGCTTCCAAACTTGGTCAGCTGGTATTCTTAATGACCTGACATCTTGAAAGTCAGCAGGATTCCAAGATAAAGCATGGTCAGTCCATGACTAACAAATAAAGAAATAAATATACATTAAGCGTGATCAAATTGAGTGCCTTTTACAATAAATATATTTATTTAACACTACATACTAAAGTATTTTTCAATAAAAGAAAATATTTTAAATTATAATAAAAAAAAATATATACATGTATATAAAATTAAAATTTTTAATAAAATATTTAAAAGAATTTTTTTTTATGTCTTTTAAATGAAATGGAAAAAATGGCTTTTTTTACACAGGCAGATCGAGGCTCAAGCTTGGCACAAATGACAGGCATTTTAAATTGGATGGAAATTGCTTTCTATACCATTCATATTTTAGCACTTGAAGCTTTGTCACAATTATGATTCTAATCAGCCAATTTGGCTGTCTTATTTTATGCATAATATGTATTCAAGAATACGAGGATGTTTTGAATACGTTTGTTGTGACTTTAGCATCTGTCCCTGTTTATTTAGATCCCATAGTGTGGATAAATAAATGGAAATATCCTACAACGTAATACATATATACACTATGTCATTACCTGGTCAATAAATACATTGACAGTCAAAACTTGTTGGCGTTCATTCTATATGGGTGAAAAAATAAGGTAAAATTATACCTGGCAGCTAGAACTTAAAAACATGTTTTCTTATTAACAACTGTTTCATATTTGTCTATTATATAGTTATTTCATTGACGTCTTCTTTATTGTGGAACAATTTACCAAATTCACTATTTGATTCAGCCGAATAGAGAATAGCACTTCCAATGGCAGAGTTGCATTGACCACTGGTCGAACTGTGTTGATGTAGCCTGTCATGATTTGGTCGTACAGTCTCTGTTCATCGGGAATGTACTGGCTGATTGCACTGTCTGGAATGAAATAGTTGCGTAGCAGACATTAATCAAACTTTATTTGTATGGGGACTATGGGTGAAAACATAAGAAGATACTGTACGGCTGAATATAGCATGTAGACATTATGTGGTGTTCGAGCTATATTGTTGTTGTTTTTTTTTTTTTTGGCCAAAAGGATAATAATGAATAAACTAACTAGGCATGCGCAAGGGTGAAAGCCCTTAAGATAAATGGACGAGAGACATTGAAGCTGCTACCACGCAGATGGGTTCCACATGGAAGCAGCTTGAGATGATGGCACAGGACAGAGATTTGTTATTGGCGGCCCATACCCCCGAGGACACGGGCAATGATGATGGCGAACTATAATTTAAATCAAAACTTTTTTTTTTTCAAAATTTTGTTGTTGTTGATTTTAAAATAAATCCAAAACTTTTTGAATTTTCCTTAATACAGTATCCAAAGATTAGATGTTATCCGTACATTAGAAACACAATTCCAGCTCGTGATACTATTGATTTCATTGGACGAAAATAGATTACATAGATATCATTGAATAAACGATAAAGCACTTACTGGGATCCTGTTGGATAAGCAATGTTGCCTTTACATGGATTTTGTCGGGTGAACAATAACAACTTTCGTTGATTTAATGGAACTCAATAAGGTTATTGTGGATAGTCAAAATGTAATCACCCCAAGTAAATAAATGTTTTATCAACACACACTGATCCTTATGTATAACTAAATGCTGCAGATACAAGACATTAGCCTATTCATATCTCCATTTCGTATAACTCAATAAACTGATCCTTAATATCTCCAGGCAGTAGGCCTGCATTTACTAATGCCTATTTTATAATGCCTATTCCCAGTATATTTCGTATTTCCTGATCGGAGTAGCATCTGTTGCAGTTGTACAATCTGTTTGCCATTTTCCATTATGGCTAATCCATTTTCATAGAATATCTCATTTGTATGTACTGATACATGTTTGTTTTGAGCCACATTAAGAGAGCAGATGACCCCTTGCCCCGTTTCCTTTTTTTTGTTGTTGCTGCCTTTAACAACATGAATAAATAATGAATATGTGTTCAACATGTGTGGCAATTTCTTCGAACTATACAAGACGTTGGTACAGGATTCCTGTGCATATCAAAAAGGCGCATAGACAAGATATATAAATACATGGGTGGGTGTATTGTAACCAGTGCATGAGATGAATTGTAACCAGTGCATGGGATGTATTGCAACCAGTGCATGGGATGTATTGTAACCAGTGCATGTGATGAATTGTAACCAGTGCATGGGATGTATTGTAACCAGTGCATGGGGTGTATTGTAACCAGTGCATGTGATGTATTGTAACCAGTGCATGTGATGTATTGTAACCAGTGCATGGGGTGTATTGTAACCAGTGCATGTGATGTATTGTAACCAGTGCATGGGGTGTATTGTAACCAGTGCATGTGATGTATTGTAACCAGTGCATGGGATGTATTGTAACCAGTGCATGGGGTGTATTGTAACCAGTGCATGTGATGTATTGTAACCAGTGCATGGGGTGTATTGTAACCAGTGCATGGGGTGTATTGTAACCAGTGCATGGGGTGTATTGTAACCAGTGCATGGGGTGTATTGTAACCAGTGCATGGGGTGTATTGTAACCAGTGCATGGGATGAATTGTAACCAGTGCATGGGGTGTATTGTAACCAGTGCATGAACCCGTTTCCCCAAACATATTTCAGTCTACAAAATGTCAACTTGAATAAAAGGGAACTAACAAGATTTTATTCAAAGACTACATCAAAAGGCAAGGATTCAAATTAACGAATCAATCAGAAAATATGTTTTATATTATTCATCGATTATATCAGTGATAATATTTTAAGATTTCCTTTATTAATAAGCTCTCATCTAACTGAATTTAGAATGTTTACTGTTAGAATCTAAACGTGAAATAATATCACCAGTAAGATACAAATGTTCTATTTTGTTTATGTTGTCTTTTCTATTTTGGTTTTAGTTGGTGTGAGAGTTCGCTTTTTTTCCCTTTGTTTTAATGATATTGAGGTGATAAAAAAAATATTAGAGGCAAATCGCTAGAATACATTAGCTTCACGAGTTTCAAATAGCTGAAGCAGAATTAATTTATCGTATTCAACAGTTTCCAAAAAAAAATAAGAACCCAAACTTTCTAAACTTTTGTATTAATTACTTCATATTCTATTATAACAAAAATAAAAGTACTTACCTCTTGAGTACACACATAAAATGAGTAGAACAAGACGAAGACTAATTGTCTGCCAGTCCATTATGTATCCTATAAACATATATCGGATTGTTTAGGATTTTTCTAAAACAAGTCCGCTAATCTTTGGCCATCCAAGGGCGGTATGTAGGCTAAATGACATGGCGAACTGAAGGATATTGGATATTATTAAACTATAAATATATTCAGCGACTTATTCCTCCTGAATTTATTTGGGATTCTTTCTGGGGATCTGAAACATGTAAAAAGTAATACTTTTAAATATAATACTTAATAGATACTATCTGAACCATTTTATACAATGATTACTTAATGTGAAATATTTAATAAATGTAACTGTTTCTCAATTTAAAATATTGCTACGTAAGAACGACTATGTTGGCAACTTTAACTATAAAGATGAAAACATATACTGGATAAACATTTAGTGAGCTAGCTGGAGACTACTGTTCAAAAAACAAACATTTTGAATCCACTTTTTCTGGGTTTTTTTTTTTTTGCCCTTTTCGCAAAGAAGCAACACAGTAAACGGCGTAAATTATTACACGATTACTCAGGTAATAAAATCTGGATTCTAGATTAAAAAAAACAAACTTAACATGTTTACTGCCAGAATGGCATCAACACATGCTGGCAAAGAAAACAGCAGAACAAACTTAAAACTTATAATATCTAATCTAAGATAACAATATATATATATATATATATATATATATATATATATATATATATACCCAGGCACGCCGAGAGGGGGGCGGGCGGGGTCATCTGTAAGGGCCCGGCCGCCCCGACCATGTCAATTTTTTCACGATTCATTGTTTAATAAGGGGCCCGCAATGATGTCCTGCCCTGGGGCCCGTGTTGGCTCTCGGCGCCCCTGTATATACCTATAATGAAGGTGCAGCGTAATAACTTTGGGGTCGCAATTACATAACCAAATTCAGGGTACAACATTATTATTAGGATTTTTGAATGAAGATGTATACTTTTAGGTTGAATATTACTACAGAATAGTACTAGCTCATTGAGCAATGCATACAAGGAAACGTGAAATGTTCTAAATTGTATTTGAACATTTTTTAAAGTGTAGGCCAATTTGTTGAAAAATCGATTTCCGAAGGCTTGCTATAGGTTGGCCTACTAGCTTCTGATTCTGAAACGAAAAATTCGTGGTGTAGATAAACATTACCAACAACTCTGTACTTACGTTTACCCGTTAATAGTTTGGGAGGGGGGGAGCTGGTGCAGAGGCGGCCTTAGCATGACGGTTGAATTCACGGGGGGCCATGGGTGTGAGTGTCTTTGGCTGATAAGTTTGTCGACCACTTTGCTAAACCATTGATGAGATGTTGATTTATTCATATTTTATACATTCTAATTTAGGAAAATGTTTATATAGATTCTAATTTAGGACAAATTTTATATAGGTTCTAATTTAGGACATATTTTAAATAGATTCTAATATAGGACATATTTTATATAGGTTCTAATTTAGGATATATTTTAAATAGATTCTAATATAGGACATATTTTATATAGGTTCTGCTAAAGAAAAGTTTCCCAAAACATCTTTCAACATTTGTGTCTAACTTTTTTTCAATCCATCTGGTGCCTAATTTCTATCTCAAGAGCATTGATTTTATCTACGAGTACATTCAAGTACAGAAAACCCACATTGAATCTCATTGAAGT
This sequence comes from Bulinus truncatus, assembly GCA_021962125.1. Lineage (NCBI taxonomy): Eukaryota > Metazoa > Mollusca > Gastropoda > Planorbidae > Bulinus > Bulinus truncatus. The sequence goes on along the minus strand of JAGDYQ010000114.1, from coordinate 2,826,553 downwards.
GCACAACACTTATCTGAGCAGTAAAAAAGCGCAGTTCTTAAGTACTGTACTGAAGTATTTTTTAAACTACTACTTCAGCACATTGATTTTTATTTTTTATGAAGCTAAAAGTACACACAGAAGTCTTGATTGAAAAAAAAAAGGAATCGACTACTTTTAATTGTTATATTATTCTTAAACAAGAATACCTTTACTGAATGGCATAAATATAGTCTTCATATTGTTCAACCAATGCTAATAAGACTATGAAACTATTATGACTAATATTTAAGAGGCTACGTTAATAAAGGGGAGGGGGGGTGTTAGTGCAGCGTACTCTCGTCGAAACTCGACAGTTGACCTGAAGGTTCCGGGTCGGTAGATCCCAAGTTTAAATGGGAGGGTGGGAGTCAGCTAAATGTGTCTCCTTTTTACCTTCATAGACTTCATTGTATTCTTGATTGTAAGGGGTTGGGCGGGGGAGGGGGTGAAAGAAGGTCATTATAAAAATCACCCCATTAGTTGTTTATATGACTGAAGAGATAAACATCTAATCATTACCTTTCTGAGATTCTATAGTTTGTTGAAGTCTACATATGATTGTTTTAACTCATCGCTTCACAGATTTTAAAGTAAATATATTTTTTCAACATGGTTTAAGATTTAAATTCCAGAGCAGGTATTTTTTATCCGTGCTATGTGGCCTACATATTCCATACTGATCAGTAAAGAAATATGCAAATAAAATATATTAAATTTAACTCACTTTACCAAGTTGTATTCACATTGGATATTTCATTGCATGGCTTCGAATATTTACCAGAACAGATAAAGTATATTTAACTGCACACATATTCTTAATAGATTTGTACATGCATGGTAAATTAAGTGACAAGACTAGGCTATGCATTTGGTTCATCACCATCATTTGCCCCTTAAAACTTTTTTGTCGTTGCAGAGACTTCGGGGGGGGGGGGGGGGGCACTGCAGTGGATAGGTGTCTCCATTTTCCTTTGGTCACCAGTGGGGTCGTTACATTTTGGCATGTCTATATGCAATCTAGTAGTTACTACGACAGCATAGTCCTGTCCTCTACTTCGTACCTTTACTAAAGTAGCCTGCATTATAGTTTTTCAAAGAATATTGTGTCATGAAGCATGACAGAATTATGCCAGCTTTTGTTTTTGAACTTTATGTAGGTGTCGTTCCTTGTTATTCATTTACTCCACAAAGATATTAGTCTTATGCTCCATGTATAAAATTTACAGCAGCCATCCTCCAACGTTAGTGCTGCCTAAGCGTGCATTGTTCACCATTCTCACTCCAAGAGCTGGATGAGATTACCTGTGACTTGTACGTCCTGTATTTGGTTCCAAAGCTAATGTACTTGCTTTTCCAGATAGTATCAAGTCTGGTCATGGCAGCCATAGCTGAGATTTTAGGTGGGAATCTCAGACGTGCAGGCTCCGTCCCTGGAGAGGGTGGATCCAAGGTACCTGAAGATGTCCACCTCTTCTCGCCTTTCTCCATTCGTGGCTATTTATCTACTTTACTTCCAACTGCAGTGTTGATCATTAATTCACTTTTCTCAGCCCTCACTTTCATGTCAATGGAACTGCTAACCAATAGGTCTATGTAAACAGAAGTTTAAATATTTAAATAGCCTATATAAATAACGGGCACAGGCTCCTTATAGCTGTATTCCGAGGTGGTCTTCGTTTGTACTGTACGCAATCGTTTGTCTTCAGCGTTAAACCGTGCTTAATCTTTCGTTCGTAACCCGAAGAACTATTCGTTATCCGAGACAAAAAATGTATTTCTAAATCCCAATTGTGCATGATATGGGGCGTTCGTAAGCTGACGTTCCACTAATTAGATCTATGTTACGTTCCGCGGATTGTCCTTAATGCTAATCCTGGCCACGTACAGATCGTTGTCTAGAAGTATGAGATAGTAGATGTAGATGTTCTGGTGACAATATTTCTATTTTCACAGCTCACGTACAGTCTCTGCTAATAAGTCAACAAACACCGGTTTCTTTGCTGATAAAACAAGTTTATTATATAGTTATGTAGACGCCAGTTCTCACATACAGTACTTCAGCTTAGTCCTACTCTTCCGCTCCTGCTCTCTAGTTCTCAGTCTCGCTTCTCTCTCTCTCCTCCTCTCTGTCTCACATACAAAATCGTCCAGCTTATATACAGTAAACGATTGGCTTTGACACCGGTGATTAATTATTCCTAATTAATTCTCAGTCCAACTGACTCTACACTCGGGGTAATTTATGTGACGGGTCTGTGGGTGGGGAATTCTAAATAAGGAAACCTATGACACCCTCCAACTCAGTTAACCCTCGTGAGAAGATTCTGCCACACGACTTTCCAACTTCATTCTACGTGTCACGGTCACGAATATTCTTTCCCAGGTAACTTGTCTCCGTGAGCCATCAGTACCACCGGTGACTCACGACTAATTAACATGGGAGTGGGACGATGGGGCGTGCTTTCGCGTAAATTATTCTTCTATCTGGTCACAATGATGCACCCCCTCCCCACGCACATTTTGTTCCTAAACCGTAAACTATTGTGCTAAATAACCTACATCGTAACAATCTACATAGTTAGACTTTTAATTGTTCGGATTTAAAGGTTTATTACTAAAGAAATTGTAGGCCACATGTGAATTTAGAGGCATCCTAAGTTCCTAACCTATATTTAATTTAACCTAAATACACTCTATAAGCAGGCCTACATATTGAAAATAGATGGTATATTTCAGGGATGGTCACATATTAGTAGATGAAAAGCTGCATTTCGGTTTTTACACTGTAAAAAATAGTTTTAAGAGCCATACAATCAGTCAGGCCCGTAGCCAGAAGGGGGTTAGGGGGGGGGGCTGAGCCCCCCCCCGTTCATGACCTGAGCCCCCCCCCCGTGCACGATTTGAGCTTTTTGACAAAATTTTTAATAATAACGGCTATAAAACATCAATCATTTTGTTCAATAAATCAATAATAATAAAAACTTAAAAGTTTATATTTTCGCAATCATTCAGGCTATTTTACTTACATATATAGCTTATCTAAGTTTTGGGCATAAAAGATTGAATCTTATTGAAGTTCACTTCTGGGTATTTTGGGCAGCATTGGCATTTGGGGCTTCAACAGCCGTGTGTGAGATCAATGTTACAAAAGCGTCTAAGCAATCTTGTCCTGCTTGCATTTGAAAAAGATTAAACAGACAATCTGAATGCTGAAGCATTTTTAGGTAAATTCAGTGCTAAACCACGACGTTTGCAAATTTGAAATGTATAATAATGTAAGTTCGCAACTAGTGCCGACGAGGGGGGGCGCAGGGGGGGGGCAAATGCCTAGGGGCCCGGCGAATTTTAGGAGCCCGGATTGAGCTGGCCAATCAACTTTTTAAAATATTAATATCAGCACGGGGGCCCGTGTCACCCCTGCCCAGGGGCCCGAAATTTCTGTCGATGGGCCTGTTCGCAACCTTGTAATAGTTTTATATATTGATATCTTCTGAGGACAACTAGCAACTTAAATAAATTAATAATATAATATTGACTTCTGACTTCATTTTTATACATATGTATAATAAAATAATACAGTACAAACTCCGTGATTTTTGAGTGATGTTATTTAATTTGCAAATTTACTTTTTAGCAGAATTAATTTTATTTTAAATTGAATGATTGCGACTGGTCAATTTGTTGTTGATAGATCTGTTCTTTGTTTTCAATATTTTATAAGAAATATCACACAAATAGGTAAGCTATATTCGTGCATCTTTGTCGTTCTTCCCGGGTTGTACGTTAAACAGTATAATAATATAAATCAGGTATCTATTATGTAAAAATTGTGTAGCAGAACAAATGGTCAATATATTTATAACAGGAATCTGAAATAGCTCAGCCTCAATAAATTTTTATCATTAAAACTCATTACTATTTAAATTATTTTAACAAAACTGCAACATGCCATGCATTATTGAAACGTAGTTAAAATTATATATTTCTAATTAATACTAGACTATCGGTACTAAAATGCACCATTCCAGATATGGAACTGCAAAAAATTTCTTGGGGAGGGGACTCACTGAGACCCCCTCCCCAAACCCCTCCTCTCCGTTCGCAAGCTTTCAGCGCTTCGCGCCTCCATGGCCATGCCCCACCCCCCACCGTAATCGCAAGTTTATGTACGGACATCATTAAATTATAGAAATATTTTTTGTTCTAAGACCAATTTTCAACAATGAAAACAGTTTTGCCCCCCCCCCTTCCGGGGCCGGGTCAAAGTTTTCCTCCCTCCCCATCCGTCAAAGTTGTCTAGATCCGCCCCTGTGCCCCAGGATCATTTCTTCGGTACCCCCCCCCCATTCCCGAAAAAAAATTTTCGCCCCCCACCCCCCGAAAATTTCTTCGCCCCCCCCCCCAATCCAATAATCCTGGCTACGGGCCTATAATCTGTGGCGTAGCGAGATTAACTAGCGCCCGGGGCACATTACCCCCTATTCGAAAACCATATAATATTATATGTAAAATATACCATTTCCTTTGTGATAGGGCCCGGAGCATGATGCCCCCCTTTGCCCACCATTCACTAGGCCACTGCATACCATAGTAATTCTATCAAGATTTAGTGGGTTAAAAAAAGCAATTCAATAAATATTAAAAACAAAAACTGGCTCATATGGAGCCGCACAAAGCTAATCCAAGAGCCGCACAAAGCTAATCCAAGAGCCGTATTTTGCCACTCTTTGTATAGTTAATTGTACTGAAATAAATGCAGTTAATTTTAGGATACATTTGTTATAATGCAGAGATGCAGACATAATTAAAAAGAGATGGTTCATTTGATCATACACAAACTGTAAACGTGGGCCTAATTAAAGTGAGATGGTACAATTGATTGTACACAGATTGTATATTTAATTAAACACGCAGTACGCTTAATATTCTTGGGACTGTGTGCCGGCTGTCCGTCAAGTTATCGAGCCGTGAACTCGGGGAGCTGATCGCATCGATTCGTCTGGCGAGCAGTAAATAACAGGCTTGAGCTTATTACTGTGTAGTGGTCATGTTATTTAGAGTACAAGTACTTGGAGAGCTGAGCCATTTCATTGGATACAATACTTTCCTCACCATTAAATCTCATCTCCTGTAATACTTCATCATTTTATCAGACAATTCATTGGACTGAATAAATGTGTGTGGTGTCGTTGTGTGTGTGTGTGTGTGTGTGTGTGTGTGCTTGAGTGTTGGCTAGATTAGCAGTATATTTTGTAATTTGTTTGGAACTTTATAAAGCCTGACTCATGTTGCTAAGCACGGGCTACTTTAGTAAACGGACGTGTCTTAATATAAAATAATGTATATAGCAAGTGGATTCCTTTTAGAACGTGCCCATGTTTAAAACTTGCAGAGTAGAAATAAAGCATCGTTAGTTTTTAAACGATTAATTTGATAATTTTAAACTTCTGCTATCAAGCTTTCAGAAAGATTCTCCATCAAAAATGATACGCATCGATGCAGGTTATTTAATTAAACTTTCACCATTTAAAACACTATTCAACCGATGTACAGTACCATTCAAGACCTTCAATGCATCAATAAAACTTCCCACTACCAGACTATCCACAGCACCAATAAGACTATCCACATCACCAATAAGACTATCCACCGCACCAATAAGACTATCCACAGCACCAATGAGACTAATCACAACAATAATCGAGTTATTCACAACACCGATAAGACTATTCACAACACCAATCAGGTTATCCACAACACTAATCAAGTTATCCACAGCACCAATCAGGCTGTCCTCAACACCGATAAGATTATCCATAACAACAACCAAGCAATAAGCAGCGTAAACCACCAGTCAAGACAGCCATTTTACATTCATGCTATCAACAACACTAGTCATACATTCCACAAACCACACCAATCATTCCACAGCACAATCCCGCTATCATTAAGACCAATCATTCCACAACACGATCTTGCTATCAATAAGACCAATCATTTCACAACAATCCCGCCATCAATAAGACCAATCATTCCACAACACAATCCCGCTATCAATAAGACCAATCATTCCACAACACAATCCTGCTATCAATAAGACCAATCATTCCACAACACGATCCTGCTATCAATAAGACAAATCATTCCACAACACAATCCTACTATCAATAAGACCAATCATTCCACAACACAATCCTGCTATCAATAAGACCAATCATTCCACAACACAATCCCGCTACAAACCACACCAATCATTCCACAACACAATCCTGCTATCAATAAGACCAATCATTCCACAACAAGATCCTGCTATCAATAAGACCCATCATTAAGCCAAACTGTTCTAAATGATATCAATGTTGCATATTGAGATTACAAATGAGAGGTTTTAATTAATATTTTACCAAACTTGTAACAGACTAACATCCAGTATACATTTTTTTACTTTTGTGTACAAACAATTATTGTAGCGAACTTTTATAACAACACTTCTAACAGGCTAACAGAACTGAACTTGTCGAATAAAATAAAATCTAAGTACATTTACCTCACAGAAGTCAGCATCAACCAGATACATTTTAACAGGTTCAAAGTTCATCTGGAAGAAGATCTTGACTCTTTGCATTGATCAGTTAACACAACTCTCATGAAATATCCAGCAAATGATGTTTTGAGTAGAGACCAATCGATTCACACTTTCTGTCTTCATTAGACGTTCAACTCCACCTAAACAACTCCCCTATATCTATCTATCTATTCGTATGTAGGTCCACTTGTACTCTCTCACACTCTCTTCATCTTCTTTCCTCCAGCTACACTACCTTCTTCTTCTCGACCCGTTCTCGCCATCTCAGAAATAAAATCTCAGTGTTTAGTATCTCGCTCAATTACGAAACATCAGGTTGTTTTTTGGTGGTTGTTTTAGGTTTATTTGAGAAAACTGACGCCATGAACACACGCAGCCTTACGTTCACATGTGTGTATGTGTGTGTGTTTGTGTGTGTGAGAGGGAGAGAGGGAGAGAGAGAGAGAGAGAGAGAGAGAGTGAGAGAGAGAGAGTGTGTGTGTGTGTGTGTGAGCGAGTTGCTCCTAACGCAGGATAGTGATTGGGAATGTTGAACTGAGCCAGCGTAATACGGCGAGTCTGCCATAGAGTTCAGTACTTGGTGAGTGACCGACCGAATGCATTGAAACACAAAGTGATCAAAGACTGATGTAGTTTGTTGTTGTTTTTGTAATATTAAACTGAGAGGGGAAATAACGGCGGCGGTGGTGGTGGTGGTGGGGTGGGGGGAGAAATGTTTAATCTAACGTGCTCGTATTTATTGACTCATCAAATTAATCTGAGGATAAACTTGATTTACGAGTACAACATACTAAATGCATTAGGTATACATATAAATATATATATATATATAACTTTTTAATAATGTTAAGTGTCACCTTTATCAATACCTGGGTTTTAATGTAGTGCCATTGTGACGTAGATTGGTAATGTTTCATTCAGGTTGAGAGAAATTTTAAGCTGTGGAGAGTGTTATCATTCTTTGAAGTTCTAAAAGACTTGAATAGGTTTGTGTGTGATCTTTCTCCAACATGGATATTGATAGAGAGATGCAAATTAAAAATTTCTCATGATTTACAATGATTGAGTGAATAACAGAGTGAACATAGCCAGTAGCCTTCTATCTGCTTTCAGTCACAATTCTGTAAATGTTGACAAGTTGTTGTAATGTAGAGAATCTCGCTTTGGAAAATAATACATTTGTTGATAAACAGATTTACCAAGTATTTATTTAAAAAGAAAAGAAGAACTTAAGAAAACTTTAAATTAAAGATTGGCTAAGAACTATCTGACGTTGTTATGGATTATTTAATTAAAGTTCTAGTATTTTTTTTTTGGGGGGGGGGGGGGGGTTGCGCCGACACAGGACCGATTCCGGACACGTACAAATGCCGACACCGACACCGACTCCGGACAAAATACAAATGCCGACACCGACACCGGCAAAAACTAGTACTAACGACACCACCGACACCGCCTCCCTAGTCCTGATAGAGATATCCGGGGAAATCTAGGCAGAGACCTATTGAGATATCTGGGAGCCCTAGGCAGAGACCTTTAGAGATATTTGGGGGCTCTAGGCAGAGACCTATTGAGATATCTGGGAGCCCTAGGCATAGATCTATAGAGATATTTGGGGGCTCTAGGCAGAGACCTATAGAGATATTTGGGGGCTCTAGGCAGAGACCTATAGAGATATTTGGGGGCTCTAGGCAGAGACCTATAGAGATATTTGGGGGCTCTAGGCAGAGACCTATAGAGATATTTGGGGGCTCTAGGCAGAGACCTATAGAGATATTTGGGAGCCCTAGGCAGAGACCTTTAGAGATATTTGGGGGCTCTAGGCAGAGACCTATAGAGATATTTGGGAGCCCTAGGCAGAGACCTTTAGAGATATTTGGGGGCTCTAGGCAGAGACCTATAGAGATATTTGGGAGCCCTAGGCAGAGACCTATAGAGATATTTGGGGGCCCTTGACAAAAGGTAGCCATCGGCCCTTGACATCATCAGATTTGATAGGAATTAGTTCTAGAAGTGGGACATAATTAATAGGGACGATAGGCTATTAGTTGACAATTTTTTTTTAGATATCGATACGAACTGACTTGAAAGTATGGTAAACATGACAATATAAAATAGTTACACAGAATCACTTATTCAATATTATCTTTCCTTTCTTATTTAACGAATGTCAAAACACAAGTTACTATGTGTAATTATTGCACTGACTTGTTTATTAATTGTATATATTTGTTTGATCAATTTGACCCTGATGAGAGGAAATGAAAAATTAAACAAGATCATTCCTCTAACAGCGCTGTTTACAGTATGTATACGTTATCAAATCTCTTCCTTTACAACAGTGCTTTATGGAAATTATCAAATGCATGTTCATTTCAAGCCTCCAGGCCCGTAGCGTACCAAGTAGAACAAATAAGCAGGAGGGGGGCAGACAAAACGCTGGGGGGGCGGCCCCCTGCCCCCTCTGCTTATTTGTTCTACTTAGTAAAATGTATTACTTGCCCCCCCCCCCGCTATTGCCTGGCCCCTGCTGTAGAATGCCTGACCCCTGCTGTAGAATTTTCACGCTACGGGGCTGCAAGCCTCCCATCTAATAATGTTTTTATGGACAGAATCAACCGCATGTTGAGTGAGTCCCAATGTGTACGTCTGAACTGGCACAGAGCTGGAGGATTTCCCTCTACACCGGCGAAATAAAAAAAAATGAAGGCTAGTGTGTGCTGGTATAGATTTCCACTAAGTTCTATTGACATCCTTGCAGTCATATTCGAAAAAAAAAGGGGGAGGAGAAGATAAAAGTGTACCACCTCCTCTTATTGAATTGTTTGTTTCTGGTGTAGTAATAAATCAAAAGTTATCCCACGTAAAAGAGACATTAAAGGTGGAAAGCTTGTTGCTTCCTTTTAGCCATCGCCAACAAATCAATCCACTGGTAGAATACATCAATCGATAAATTCAGAAGAGGGCGCTGGGTGCTAACGTTGTGTTGATGGGAATATGTTGATGTACCCGGTTCAAATTGAATGTTTCATATAAACAGAGATCAGCATCTTTTATACAGTCAATACAGAACATTTTGTTTTTTTTCCAAAATAAACATTACTGAACTAAAAAAATAGGGGTAGGAATTAATATGGGCCCCGTGTGTGGGCAGTACGGGTGCGGCATGTCATAGAAATATAAACAAACCTTCAACCTTATTGTTGGGGGGAGGAGGGGGGGGCAGATGTTTTCAGACATAGTTAGGGGCTCAGGACGAAAGTACCTGTCGCATTAAATTTGATATGAATTTTTGGTGGATGGGGGCCCTTGACAATTGGGAACCTAGCCACTAAGGCAGTCACCTAGCTTTCCTAAGAAGGGCCCTTCACAATCTATCTAGATCATAGGCAGTCACCTAGTTTGAATATGATGGAAGGGGCCCCTTGACAATCGGGGCCCTAGGCAGTCCCCTAGTTTGCTTATGATAGAAGGGGGCCCTTGACCATCGGGGACCCTTGCAGTCACCTAGTTTGCTTATGATTAAAGCCTGTAGTGCTCACTCTAGGCAATCTTCACATTAAAGGACTGTTCACATACTTTATAGTATAACACATGAGGATAGGTTACAATTCCTCTCGGTTTCAAGCTTGTAAAGAAGAGACGTATTGTAGTAATGTTATTTTTTTTCAAAAGCATATCAAATGGGTTCTTTAACCCGTACTCAGGTCATTTGTTAAAAGTGGTGTTGTTTAAACAATCCTGTATTGTTTAAGGACCTGGTAAAAGATGGAAAAAGTCCCTCAAACTTTATAAGGGTGATTTAAATTGGAAAAGCAAAGGCAGCTGGGCGTCGTGCTAGCCACTCAACCTCTTTTTGTGGTTACAGAAACAGATGCATTTTACACTTCATCTGCTCCGAGGGCCTATTAAGGCTAAGGGAATTTAAACTACCGCACTGCGAAAGGTCATTCCAGTTTGTTCTTTTAATGGTACTGTGAAAGTTCAGCTTGCATTTAACCTACAGTTGAAACGTGGTATATTTCGAAAGTTTTAATTTGTTTGACATTTTAATGTGTTACTAAATTTTGTTGTGCAGTGACGTAATGCGACAAAAATAAACAAGAACACATGGAACTATACTTTTCTGATCAAACAGATCAACCTGTAAACACATTCAATATCACTATCATGTTGGGGGTCCCTTAATTGAGTCAAAAGCAATTATAGCCCCTGTCTAGCGCATAAAATGACCCCAATTACGCTAAGTGAAAATGAACAATAAACTTAGGCTGAATGATAATTCAAATGTAAAATTTGCCTAAAAGCATCGTTCTTGTAGATGTCAGCATTAAGATTTTTTTTTAACATTACCGAAGAACACCACTGCCACTTACCGCAATAAATTTTGAATACCCCGGTATCTAAAAGAAAAAAAAAATTTTGGTAATCCATGGTAATCATTGTAGACATTACCACCAAACCTGTACACGATTGTTATGAATCATTCAATAATGACAATAATAGTTACATTTTAAGGATTTTTTAAAAAAATTTTGTGCATCTAATTGACCGTTTCATTTTATAACGTATTGTACTTCTTGTTACATTGATTTAGTGACCAAATTAATTGACTCAAAACCACATTGCATGCAAAAAAAAAAAACACGATAAAGTTTCATGGGCCCATGAAGTTTGGGGCCCCGTATGGCACATTAATCTGCTATAAAATTACAAACATTGTGGATGAATTGATCCGAGGGTTGGGGGCCCATGGACAGTGGGGGTAACAATAACTGCGGGGGCACATTCCAGTTTGTATATAGTAAATAAATGATATAAAGACTCACACCGTAATCAATTCTACAAGATTTAGTCATGAATTAATGGAAAGAACTGATGCATATGGAGCCGCGCAGAGCCCAATAAACAGCCGTGACCTTGGCAGCATATTTGCCCAGGTCCCCCAAAACGTAAGCATGTATCACCAAGTGTTGCTGTGTGTGTTTGCCACTAACACTGCAATACGTTTTTTTTTAAATGTATATCAAAGCGAAGCTTTCACGTGCGCGGGGCTAGAACGGGTGCAGCAGGCCTAAAGCCGGCACTGTTAATAAATAAATACCACAACGCTCGAGTAAATTTGTCACTTAAAAAAAAAAGTGTACAATTTCGGTTTCAAGGGGGGTCCTTTATGATTAATACAGCGTCTTAAGCCTAGGTAAGCCTACAACAAACAATGACATACGTCAGAAATGTTTCCACGACTTTTCGACCCCGCCATTTAGACCCCGCGACACTTCGACCCCGTCAACTGATAAAAATAATAGTTGAATTATTATTTATTCGTTTTAAATATGTTTTGTACCTTTGATCAACACGTGTTTAATTGTTGAAGATATCTGTATGTTTTATTTAAAATGTGTGTTTTAAATATTTAATTGTTTCAATTTTTTGTTTTAATTGTATAAAATGTGTGTTTTAGTCTTTGTGACGTCTTAGCAATGGACACAAGTGGTGTGACGCAATTTTTACACTCAACAAATCTCCCCCCACCCCCTTTTAAGAGCATTTTTCGAAAAAAAATGCTCTATTGTCCCCGTTTTGTCTGTCTGTCTGTCTGTCATCACCCTAGATCTGAACAACCATAAGTCCTAGACCCATGATGTATATATCATTTTGTAGGTCTTGGCCTGCCATGTGTGCAGCAAAAGTTCATTTCGCGATCTGACCTCTGAGGGCCGTAAAAGGGGGCTTATTAAGTACCGTTTTTTTACTATATAAGCTATATTAACAAAGGAGCGCCCTATATCTCAGCAACCATAAGTCCTAGACCCATGATGTATATATCATTTTGTAGGTCTTGGCCTGCCATGTGTACATCAAAAGTTCATTTCGCGATAGGACCTCTGAGGGTCTGGCTTCAGGGCTCCTAAGGGGCTTATATATTATATGTATGGCCCCATTCTACACCTTGTACGTTCAATAACCCATTCATTTGGTGCGAAATACTGCAGCACGTAGTTTCACCAAGATGTATTAAGAAACTCATCAAATGAAATAGTAAGCTTGTGTTCTGAGTTTAATTGAAAGTATCAGAGCTATGCAACAATTGACGGAGTTTTCGGACGATTAAATGACTACAATTTCGAATGTTTTCAATTATGAGTCCTATTTCAGTAACTACAAACCACTCGTAGTTAGATTTAAGAGAAAATATTTTTTTTAAATATAAAGAAACGTCTTTATAATTATTTTTTTACAGATATATGCATTACACAATTGAATTTATAAACATTTCCAAAATTTACAAATATTTACACGAAAATGCGCTAACACGTGCTGTGTCCAGAATGGAACAGGCTTAATTGCTTGTTTTATTATAACCCAGCTCTGATAAGCGAAGAAGCTAATGTAGTAGGTGTTGCCAGACAGGTGTAATAATAATGTGCATATAAGTCTACAGGTAAACGTTATACTGAACCTATCCACCTTGGATATTAGTCACTTATGTCATTTGTGCCAGTGGCTAGAGTAGACACAAACCATTGGTCAATGAAACTCATGTACAAGCATGAGAAGTGTATGTAAGATATACTGTCGGTCTTTAAAAACTTTTGAACGTCCTTAAAGCATCAGACCTCAAACCTTACAGAAACACATATTTTAAACAATTAAAACACATATTTTAAACAATTAAAACACATTTTAAACAATGAACACATATTTTAAACAAAATTAATACAATATAAATATTTTAAACAATTCTACACATGTTGAACAAAGTTATTAAACATATTGAAAACAAAGAAATAATAATTCAATTATTATTTTCATCAGTTGACGGGGTCGAAAAGTCCGGCCACCGTCTAAAATGTCATTTGACTATTGACACTGTTTACCCCTGCTACTTTGCATTGTAACAAACGTTTAGTTTTGTAACAGTTATATGACAAAAATCTTGCTCAGCGTCGAAAGAATTATAGTATTTAGCCTATTGTAATAATAATTATAAAGTTCATACTTGGCACATTTGGTGTTTCATACATTATAAGGAGTGATGTGTGATTGGCTTGGTTAGGAATGGTGAGACTGCGGTCAAATTACTTGTCCCCAATAATTTTTAGTGTGGTCCTGATTAAAGTTTTTCGTAAGACTGAAAAAAAAAACAACTCTGTAAAGCTTAGGTCTTGCGAGGCTTCTTCGCACGCTGAGGCGCACCCAGGGCTGGATTTTCAGATAGGCTGACAAGGCCGTGACCTAGGGCTCCCGCAAAATAAAAACTTAGCAATATATTTCTATTTTTCAAAATGGGGACTTCAATTTTGTGTTGACCCAGGGCACCTAAAATTGTCAATCCGGCTCTGCCCCCGCACGACCTGTGTGACTTGTTAAGTCAAACCAAACTAATATGAGTAGGCGGCGTAGGATGGGAGCCCGGTTTTAGTTCAAGTCCGTCATGTATGGTGGGTAAGTGATACTGGTAGGTAGTTGATGACTCGAACAGTGGGGGGGGGGGGGTATCAAAATTTGATATACTGTGTTATAATAGAGAGGGATGAGATTTTGATAATTTCTGCGTTATTTTATATATTAATGGTCCCTTAACCATGTAAGCCGGTGGGTCTCCAACCTCTTTATTGTCGCGGACTGGTCGACGTTTTATAATTTCACCGCAGCTCGGGGCGGGACGTTGATTATATTTTAGATTGTTTTGATTTACAATGCCAATGGCCGCTCAGCCCCCGGTCAACCTCTCGTCCATGGAAAGTCCCGAGAGAAATGCACCCCAGTAAATAATAAAGGAAACAATTTAATGTTTCTTGGGCGGCCCAGTATCATTTGATCCACGGACCGGTGCCGGGCGGGGGAGGGGTGGCACGGATACAAGCTGTCAGAGACCAAAATAGGTTCGATTATTTTTCCTTTAACCACCTCTGTCATCAAAGACCAAACTATCTTGACTAAACCTACATTTAAAAGTATAAAAATAACGTACTGGTACGCGGTAGACTAATTACATAGTTAAACCTCGGTTAACGAGTAACTTGGTTTACGAGTGTTTTGCATGGTGAGCAACCATTTGTTAACAAGACGGGCTCAATTTTAATATAAATTCAAATTGAATATACAGTTATATGTGATCACTTCTGTACGATTAGTCTGTCGAGTTATACCAGTATATATGATCACTTCTGTACGATTAGTCTGTCGAGTTATACCAGTATATATGATCACTTCTGAGCCCATGGTTCTTCACTCTTAACACTCAGACTAATTGTACTTTCAATCTGTGTGAACTTGATTACTTAAATGTTGTAGAGGCGGCCAATGCGGTAATGTTTGATGCGCGGGGCCCTAACAGTTCTCTATCGTATCAAAATCTCCTATCGCGCCCCAGCCCTCACACTAGAGCGATATCCCCGTCCCCCCCCCCTCCAAATGCCGCCGCTGAGTGTTAGCGACTGTTTGTAGTAACTGCACTGCGACAATAAACTCAATGAAGAAAGTAGTGAGAAATGAAAATAGGTAGGTATTGGTGTGTGGGATGTCGGAAACATCCTACGGGTAAAACGGAGAAATGAAATTAGGGAGGTATTGGTGTGTGGGATGTGGGAAACATCCTACGGGTAAAACGGAGAAATGAAAATAGGGAGGTACTGGTGTGTGGAATGTAGGAAACATCCTTCGGGTAAAACGGAGAAATGAAATTAGGGAGGTATTGGTGTGTAGGATGTGGGAAACATCCTACGGGTAAAACGGAGAAATGAAAATAGGGAGGTATTGGTGTGTGGGATGTGGGAAACATCCTACGGGTAAAACGGAGAAATGAAAATAGGGAGGTATTGGTGTGTGGGATGTGGGAAACATCCTCCGGGTAAAACGGAGAAATGAAAATAGGGAGGTATTGGTGTGTGGGATGTGGGAAACATCCTACGGGTAAAACGTAGCAGTGGTAGCTCCATCCCATTTTTTATGAAATCCTTTCAAAGATGGCAAAATCAAGTCTCAGTGGATAGGTTCCATTTTAGCCCCACACTCTCAAGTAAAAGATCACGGTGAGCAAACAGTTGCTAGCGATTCCTTTAGTTACAGCTAAAGGCGTCCCAATCATAGCTAAATTTCGATAGATTTATTTTAAGTTTTAACATATTTTGTATATATTATATGTAGCTCATAAAATGATGATGCGATTTAGTTGGAACATCCCACCCTAGTCGGCCTCCTGATGATGCATTTTGGTTCATTCGAGATATCGAATGTAGTAGTACCGACAGAAAGGATCACTAATGGCAGTTTAGCTTTCGGCTCCGTAAGAAGCGGACGCCTGGGTTTGTATTAATGAGTGGCACAGCAGTCTTCAGATGTTAGATGTATTCCTAATGAGTCTAATGTAGTCATGCCATGTTCTTTACTATGTTGAACTTGTTTTTTTTTTTTATTCATCAAACGATTCATTTTACTGTGGTCCTTTTGTGGAGTTGATTCATCATCTGTCAGTACCTTTGTCTTAAATAAAACCCGTCCCAACGGAAGATCTACAATATTAAATAATTTTTATTATGCATATACATGTTCAGTTTTCTATAACCAGCCCCCGAGTTTCCTGTATTATTTTGTAGGGGAAATCTACATTCATATACGAGTGTTTTTTATAGGGAACGAATTGTGCTCTTAATCAATGGCTGGACCCGATATATTATATGGGCTGGGCTGTATATTAGCTTGTTTTTCTATACGGAATCTTCTAATCAGCTTTCTCCTATCTATGCTATGTCAAAAATGAAGTGCCCCTAAACAAGAAGTGAAATATAGATTTATAAACAAGAGTGAAGTGCTGTATTATTTTGTTTTGTTCAGTTATTTGGTACCGGATACATTTAAAGTTTTAAGGATCTAGGGAAAGGTACATTTGAGGGCGCCAGAAAATAATAATGGGGGGGGGGCGCTAGATAAAAATGTTGTCAAAGCTTCCGCTTAGGGTTAATAATCTGTGAAAAGAAGGGCCCCGCTGATACCCAAACTTTAACATATTTTAGCCCCTGAGAAGTGCCCTTCAAGAGGCAGTAGATAAGTAACAGAGGCCTACAAAAATGTGAAACAGGTCCATAACTTTTTTTGCATAACTAGTTAACACCTTTTGAGTGGCAGGATAATTCAGAAAATTTGTATGATAAAAAAGGTGGAAAAAAGAGTCTACTGAGAATTATTTCTTTTTTAAAAATTTAGTCTTTACATGGGGGAGCAGTCCAGTTTACCTATGCATAAGAAGGCTCTGATTACAAAACAGAATGAAGAAGAAAGTGAAATTCAGTATTGTTAGTAATGCACATGCAGCAAAGAACACAGAATGAACATCGACATAAAATTATGTTTTATAGTTTCATCACAGAAATTATTTCATCTCTTATGCTAGTTGTTTCTAAGGAACTTGATTATGGAGGTAGCAGATCTGTGTTGTGTTGTTTTTTTTTTTATACTGACAAAACAATCTCATGCACTTCACAAAAACAGAGCATGCAAAATGTGAAACCAGAACATGCACCCACACAATCTCAAACCAAAAAAAAAATCTAAAATTATTAAAAATAATTAGCTCTTGATTAGCTGAAATGTGCATGCCCAATAACATTTTCTGCTCTAAAATTTATTTTACTTTCAATGCAATAGTTTACCCACGTAGGCTACTTCTATGTCTCAGCCCTTCTAAAAAAAACAAAGATAAATATTAAAAAAAAATTAACTATGCACAGCAAAAGAAGATTATCTTTAAGTTTTTTAAAATTTTATTTCTAAAGATCTTTCCACAAAAGCCAAAAAAAGAAAGTGATGGAATAAAGAGCAAGAACTTGATCTGAATAGTTCAAAGCCTCGCTTGGATGAGGGAAGAACATACACAACTGTTATTGATTACAACACAAAGATCTACTGTGTGCATCAAGCCTACCTTTACATAATAGAAATTTATCAGTTCCTGATCATGGCAGCTAGGGATACCATTTTTCCTTTTTTTTCACAAGAAGATTAAAGAATTAAAAGAAAATACATGCAATGCAATTGTTAATTAAGAAATATGAACAGAAAAAAACCATGAATACATTTCAAGTTTCTAATGACTAAATAAACAAAAAATGCATATCATGACATAAAAAAACACAAATTGGGAACAAATGTAAACAATATCATCTAATTACAAAACTTGAACAAGATCATTCTATTGGCCAACTGTGTTAAACAGCATGCTTTTTTTAATTTGACAAACATCTAAATTCAGAAAGTTAGTGTAATAACCAGTTTAATACAGGACTTTCCTAAAATAATCAAACTTTTTAAAGAAATAATATTTATGAAGAAAAATAAACTACTGTTGTAATAGGTACCGTTTTATCATCTATTAATGAATCAGCACTCATCTTTGAGTTATAATATTTATTTAAACTGAACTGTCAGAACTTTTATTTTCTGCGCAGATCTTTTTTTTTAGGAAGTCATGTAGACAGCTGGCTTAGACAAAATAAAAAAACCTTCCATTAACCAGAAGCAATTATAGTTGAAAGATCATGCAGGTATAAAAGAAAAGCACAACAATTTATTGGTTATTATCAATCAAGCATTACAATAGAAATGTCATGTCAAAAACAAACAGCCCAAGTAAAAAAAAAAGGTTAAATTCAGAAAGTTACTTTCTAATTCGTACTGGTACATATCTTGAAGGAAGCAATCGAGCTACAAAAGTCAGTAAAAAAAACAAGAACAAACTAAAAAATTCTGTTAAAAGAATTGAACAAACTAACACATTCTGTTTTTTTTTTCTGATGTTATCTTTATAGTAAACATGACAACTCTTGACAAAAATATCATGGAAGACAATCATTTGATTTTTGTATAAGCTTTCCTTTTTGAACATATACTGACAGGTACCTTTGACTACAGCCGTAAAAATACAAAATATTGGACAGTTTATTTTTGGTTAATAACTTAGTAAATACTGTTTAGCAGTTTTTTTTCTTGACATTTCTCAGTCCATTGAGGTTTTACGTAAATTTAAAAAAAAATTAAAAGACCTGATCTGTAAAAAAAAAAAAAAAAAAAGTGTAGGAAAAAAAATATAACAATAAGTTTTTATGTAACAATTTTGTGCAAACCTTAAGGAGCTGAGAAACTGTTAAGAAAAAAAAATTGAAAGAAAAAATTAAAGATGAAAAAAAAAGTATTTTAAAAACTTTTACAAAAAAAAGTTCAGCTTGTATAACTTCACAAAAACAAAGTATACAAATACAATGAATTATAAAGTGACTGACATCAAAGATAATGTTAACTACAACAAAATTAAAATTATTACCAGTACAATGCTGATTTGAACAAAATGTTCATTTAGTGATAATGGTGAATGAATCGGGTGAAAAGGTGAAACTTTGTCTGGGTATTCACATGAAAATTTTTCACTAGTAAATTTGTATCTTTTCAAGTATCTATTTTCTTTCAGAAATATGGTCCCAGACATAAGAAATTATTTACAAAAAATAAAAAAATATCAGAGACAAACAATACAGATGATTCTGAATTGTAATACAAATATTAACCGAAAAGTGTAAAAGTCGTATACAAATCTCTTAGTGTTTAAAAAGTGGAACTCATCAGTAAACAATTATGAAATGTTCAGAATTTAAAAGCAAAACAAAACATGAGATAACATACATAATGTAAAAAGAAATTCTTTGGTTCCATGACCGTAAAATTGCTTACTTATATCACAATATCATACAATTGTTACTATCTTGTACAAAGTTTACCCCATGAGTAGAGGAAACATATCCATTATTTCCTCAAACTTTTTAATCATACTACAACGGTCCAACAAGCCACATTCAACATTTTTTATTTTTTTAGAATAATATCATTAGTTTACTAAATAAGTGATTGACAATAAATTTAATCAGATTATCAAGTAGCAAGCATTAATGCCGAAATAAAATGTCATATTTTTTTCATCCTTATTTTAAAAAAGTAACTAAAGAAATGACACACAACATGTTGAGGTATATTGCAAGACTATAACACTGTAGACTAGATCAGGTGGACTGGATCAAACACAAGGGGAGTGATCTTACATTAAATACACATCAGATAGTGCACATTTCACTTAGCACATCTAAGATACTTGCACCACGGAAAAAAAATAACTACATAGTTTAAATAAAATGATGGCTAAACAAATGGTATTTAAGTTTAGAATTTGTTTGGCTAAACAAATAATATCTAAGTTTAGTACTTTGTAAGTTGCACATACATCTCTCCCATAATATGCATTTGAAATCCACAATAACTGAAAATTAGATAAATACAGCAATAGTAAAATTTTTAAGGGAAAATAAATATATTCAAGGTGATGAGTTTCTTTATGAGCCTGCCATCTAATTTTGACTAATAATATATGTTTAAATAGAGTATATCGTGATAAGTTATCCATGTTTTAAAAAAGCAAATTAAAACTAATAACTGGTGCAAATAACACGCTCACATTTGTTCTCTAAAATTATTTTAAAAGGAAGAAAGAGCTTCTAGCTCCATGTACATTTTGATTTTTGTTTATATTTTCAAACAAGTCACATTAACATTAAAGAGAACAATTTTTTTCAATATACACTAATTTACACATTTTTATTTTATAGAAAAAATGTAAATCAACTAAGATAATTTAGTGAAAGGTTTATAACTTCAAAATAATTTAAGTCATTCAATAATTTCTGTAATGTAAATGTAATAATCAACAGTAAAAAAAAAAAAATTGGAAAGTACAACTGGCGATGGTTTATTATTTGAACTAAATTACAAATTATCCTATAAAAAAAAGGAATAAAGAATTTTGGCAAGATTCTTTATGGCAAGTTTGAAGCATTTATTTTTTACTACAAAGAAAAAGGTTTTTTGAAAGGACTTTTAAAATTTACTTTAAAAAAAAAACAACCAAATACATTGCTTGTTACAAAGAGATCATTAAAAAAGTAATTATTTATTGGTAAAGTTTATTTTTTAGCAATTATTTAATTACCCCCATGTATTAAAAAAAGTTAACAAACACTATTACACATGTATAAGTTTCAGAAGAAGCTAAATAAAAAAAGAAACACAAAAGTTATATAATTACATTAGCCTTTTTTTTTTTAAATATATGCAATAACAAACAACCAACATTCACACATTCTAATACAAAAGCAATCTCCATTCTATTCATGTAAAAAAAAACATCAAATTATGATGTGTAGGGAGATATACATATATATGGTTACATTGTTTTAAAAAAACATGACACAGATGTCATACATTATATATAAATGTAAATTAAATGAAAAAAAGAGAATAGAAATGCATGTAATATACAGATGAAAAGAATACTTTTACTGGCAGACTTTATACACAGTTCTAATGAAGAATGTAGGGGAAGAGCTGGATGTTTGAGTGTTGGTAGTCAACAATTTATTCAACTAAGCAGTTTAATCAACATTGCCAGAAAATAGTCAAAATTACAGAAAATACCAATGCTTGTGTCTATGTCAAACTTATAAAGATTCAAAATATGAGGTTCATTTGGTATGAAGGTGTTGAAAATCTTCAGCACATATTTTTTTAAGCTGTCTTGAAAATAATTTTGATAAAGAACTAAGAAAGATATGATGGAGCTACACTTCTTAAAATAGATCAAATGAGAATATTTGTTTTTCAATGTACATATACATATATTTTCTGGCACAAAAATTTTATCATGCAATTTTCTGTCTTAATGAGCAGTTTCCAAATGGAAGATTATTTTGAAAATTATTAAAAGTGGGAAAAAAGTAAATGAATAAAATTAAGCTACTGTCTTTAAAGCTAAATTATAAACCTGCATTTAGAAGTTTAGAGATTTGACAGCAATGATTTAGCTATTATACAATCTGAATGTGAAGTAAAGCTTACATTTCTTCCTTTGTTATAACACAAAGGAAAATAATTTAGTCTAAGTGTTGTCACTGAAAATTTCAGACAGCCAACATTCAGGATAAAGTGACATGAAATTAAACTAACAAAGTTTTGTCATTATATATATGTTACACACAGAAAACAAAATGACTAGATCAATTTGCTCCAAAATAAAGCTTCAGATTTTTGAGTATTAATTAAGAGTTTCCTCACGATTAAATGTGAATTTAAATAATGCTAACATTCACCCCAACCATTCGCAGATCTTGCAAGTTTCCATTTTTTAAACAAAATTGGTCTGAAACATGAGTGCAGTGCTGATAAAAAGGAATTTAGATTATTCTTGAAAGTCAAAATTTGGAAAAAAAAATGGCACACTTCAAATTATTCTTTTTTTTTTTGTTATGGTAAAACAATATCTGGCTGAAAAATGACAAAATATTTGGGTGGCATAGATTTTAAAATGCTCTCAAAAAAAAAAACAACAACATCAAAATGGAAGTCTCAAACCCAATTATTATTGTAGCTTTGATGTGAAGTTTGGTCCTCCCTGGCCAAGAAGAGGTCAAACAACGGCTACCTCATCCATCTGTGTATCATTTCCCTCCACATATAATGCTTGATTTTTCAATAGTATATATCTGTGAGAATTTTAAGTGTAATGCTAGTATGGTGCAAACCTTTGATAACCACCTCTGTACACTGTAGCCTACAAGTAAACAAATACATTGTTCATGTCTTGTACAGTTGCCTATAAGAAAAATAACCACAATTTATTATGTCTTATAAAAGGGGTACACAAAGCCCTGACCTATTCTAGAGAAAATAAATATCCCGAAAGTAATGCAAGATTATGTGATAAGCAATCATTTTCTTGCTCCATTATGATAAAGGTTCTTGAGATTTGTCTACCCCTGCTATCTTATTCAGACTAATTGGTCTAATAAAAAAAGAAGAAGAAAAAAGTAAGCTGTTAAAACAAAAGAAAAATCAAAGACTTACCCCATAACCAGCGACTGGTCCAATACTGTGTCCAATGTAAGGTTCAGCAGTGAATTCTCTGCCATAACTATAGCAATTAAAAATAAATAATTAGATGATATAATATTTAAAAAAAAACACACAATAATAAAAAAAAATCTGTAAAAAGAAAACTTTTAAAATTTGTATAGAAATTAAGATGATTTTAAAATGTGGGAGCAATGTAGATTATATTACTAGTTTTACTTTTTAATGCAATTAGTAATAAATGTAGTTGAAAAAATACTAAGTCTAGATTACTTGGATTTATTAATTATATTATAGCATACATTTTTTAAGAATCTATAAATATAACTAAAACAGGGCTTTCTACTAAAAAAGTAACAAGATGTTAATTAAATGAATAAAAAATTCTGAAATAATGTGTTGTCTCAGAGAATGTGTGAAACAATAGCTCAGTGGTAACAGGTCAAAAGTTAACTCTTTCCCTACCACAAACTGCATTTTGCAGGTCTATGTGGCTTGGACACACCTACTGCATTGAATAATAAATATCCCATTCAAAGATAAATATTTTAAAGCGAATTCCGGGTTTTTATATATTTATGATATCCAATATTTCTAAATATAAAAATAGCATTTCCTGTGTGTTTTGTAAAATTGAATTTATTATGTGTTTATGCAATGAAATCTAACCACAAATAAATTTTAGTTATCTCATCGTAGATTTATTATTTCTGATTGTATTGTTTTGAAATATAAATTTGCTCTTTAGAATCAGTCTCTAGATAACATTGTAGACACATTATAATATTTCTTCTATTGTTTTTTTTTAAATTATTGGTGATACAATTGATGTTTATCATGACATTCTGTTGTCAAAAAAAATGTATGCTGTTAAACCTAAATACTGCAGTTGGGAAAGAGTTAAGTAAAAAAAAAAATTAAAAGAAATAAATGAACAGAAATGCAAGTTAAATAAAAGTACATAAAAACTATCTCTTATAAGTCAAAGAGACAAAAATAAATGTTATAATTATTCAGAAAAACAATCACCTTGCAGCAGTAGTATATGTGACTGGTGTAGCCATAGCAGCAGCAGGAAAAGCATATCTAGCAGCACCGGCAGGATAGGCTCCAGCGGCAGCAGCTGCAGCAGCATAGGGTTGGCTAGTCACCAACTGAGAAAGTCATATAACCAAAATATAAGGCATGTTAATTTTTTTCTAAACATAATAAAGATTTTCTAACAATCTTATTTTTTATGTGAGCTTCAAATGAAAAAAATGGCTTCATAAAATCTAACCTGATAACCTCTTCCTGCTGCATCATAAGCCAAAAATGGATCCTGATACACACTATAACACAATAAAACATGATAATGCTTAAATTATTTATTTCCAAAGAACTAAAAAGACAGGACTTAAAGAGCTAAAAAAAAATAAAAGAAAATTTTAAAAAATCTTTTATTTTGAAATCAATAAACAAAGTTTTAAAAATGGCTTTTGAATTGAAAAAAAAATCTCTAGATCACTAGGTCCAATTTTGCGCAGAAATTTAAGATAAGTCAATTATAAGCTGAGTTGTATTATATAGTATGAGATTGAAAATATAAAAGCTTTCTGATAGACATGAAAATTATAACTTTTTCTCATACTCTGATATTTGCATATTGTTTGTTTTTTTGTGAATTTGTCAAAACATGTAAAAAAATAAACTTAACTTACGCAGCATATGGTATGGCAGCAGTGGGTGCAGCTATAGGTGTAGGATGCCGTAATCCAGCTGCTGCAGCTGCAGCTGTGTAAACTCCACTGAGACTTCTAGCAGCCACTGCAGCAGCAGCCCTTCCCCTTGTTAATGCAACACCCCTGAGTGCCGCAGCAGTTACAGTGTCTACAAAATACACCAGTCACATTAAAAATGCATGCACATGTGCCATTTCATTATTGGCAGATTTAAATAAGTTAACATGGTTTTAAAATTTGAAAAAAAAAAAAATATTAAAAGGTCAGTAAAATTTGATTATTAAATTTGCAGAATGTAATCCAATGTTGCTCATTCAATTATTCATTCTACACCCATTAAAGGAGGAACTGTGCAATCAAATGCTGCTTAATTCAAGTCCTCACTGCTCAACCATTCCAACTAAACCTACAATCCTTTTGTTATTTCACCAACACTTAGCAAAATTTTTCACAAAAATGATAACAGACAAAATAGCCCAGTGGCTAGTCCAGCAAACCTCACTATGCGGGATATAATATTCATAAGGATAAACAAAAAATTTAAGAAGCAAAAAAGCTTTCTATATCATTAAGAATTTTCAAACACTTCCTAAAAATGAGTAAGTTCATCATTCAATTTTTTGTTTAAACTAAGAAACTGACATAAAGAATCATGCTTATCTTCTGAACATTTGAAATGCTTTTGTTGTTTCAGGGTTAATTCTCTCAGGTAGAGAAACAAGAGATACAATGAGGCAGGCCAGCAAATTTACTAGAATCAAAATGCAGCACAAATACATTTGTGCAAATATATATATATATATAGCTATTATTTCTTTTCTGCTATAAGTCTTAGAAAAAAAACATTTTTCTTCCTGGCAGTAATGTCTGATAAAAGAAAACTTTTAGCAAGATAAAACAAGAACTTGCACCAGAAAAAATTTTGAAGAAATAATAATCTTGAAATTATTTGCTTATTAAAGGTATGAGGAAGCCGGTCTGATAAAAGCCACAAAAGAAGAAAGAATTGTAGAAAAATAGCAATGAAACCTTTGTTTGAAGATCATAAAGTGATATAAAATATATTTATTTTTACTAAGATATTTAAGTATAAAAGCTAAATTCTAATACAAAGCAAGCTGATTTAGCATAAAAGTATTGAACATATTGTTTTGATTAAAAATATTATAGAATGATTGTCAAGTTAAAGTGGGTAGATATCTTACCAGTAGATAGTGTGGGGGCGGGCACCTTTTTGGTCATGACCCGTGCAGTTGCATTGTTAACCTAGCACAGAATCATGTTTGGGTCAAATCAAATGCCAGTCAAAAATGCAGTTTGATCACAACCTTAACAAGAAGGACTTGGAATATAAATTTATATTTTAGCTCTCTTCTTTTTTCACATAGCCAAAAAAAAGCTGTTTTTGATTATTAGATATTTTAATTTTTGTTTCCTTTTCATAAATTATTTCATTGTTGGAGATGGGGAAATCCTTCTGGGTAAGGTTTGTGACACAAAATTATTATTTTAATTAACACAATACTTTACAAAAAAAAAACAAGAAAGAAATTTTGTCTATGTCCAACATTAGCATGTTATGATAATATCAAAAAGACTATTCAGCTTTTATTTCCATTTTAGAAACATTAATTTAAAAAAAAAAAAATTTTTTAATTCTGGAAAAATAATAATAAAAAAACTGTATCATAACATGCTTCATGGCTTTTGGTTAAAATCGACTAATTAAATTAATTAAAAATACTGCATTTAAAAAAAATCAATGTTTTTTCTCTAATAATTAAATTAGTAAACAGCTTCAGACTGAAATAAATTCTGCCTCCCAGTGGCCAATGAATTTAAGACAATTTAACCTCATGGAGGCCAAACCATCTACTGCCATTTTTCTATACAAAAGTTTCTTTTCCTTTGCTTCCCGACCATTTTCTATAATACAAAATGAGATAGTTTGAAGAACCTACCCTTCGAAATCAGCTGCCTCCAGGTTCCCAAACATAATACTTCACTAGTGAAAATTAAAAGAACTAAAATGGAACCTTTCTGCTGCAGTTAATAAGTAAATGTTGCTAGCATGTTAATTTTAAATGATGAAAAAAAAACTTATCAAAAAAAATTTAGTAATAAAAAACTGGCAGTAATAAAATAAAAAAAAAAACTTACAGCATAAAGAAATGCCATATACACCAAAAGAATAATGCACAAAGATCTACAAAATGAAGAAGAAACTTTGATAATATTGCCATGACGTGCAGTCAGAGGAGACGGGCTTATTGGGAGCATTGCACATATAAAAAATGCACAACAAAACATAATACTTGGCCTTTCTAAGATGGCCTTTTGTGCCACGTTGGTTTTCTCCCTGGGTTACATTAGAGAGGGAGAAAAAAAATTGTGAAATAACAGCTTTATATGATTCTTTACTAGCAGTCTGTGCAAAATAAGATATAAATTCTAGAGCCATTTTTTTTATCGCACAGTAACAAGACATTAACAGTTTAAACATTGAACAGAAAAGGGAAAGTAAATCTATATGTGATTTTACTTTTAAAATCATTTGGTACAACATTTATGTAGCCATCAAAGACAAAAAATAGAAGGTGATTCTATAAAAGGGTAAAAAAAATGATAACAGGCATTTCTCCATACTGCAACACATTGATGATATACTTAGCATTGATTTCACTTGTGCTAGCACAAAAATGTAAAGAAACATGCAGGCACCTCAATCTTTCGTCCCTCAACCACAGTGCCGTTCAATTTCTCACGTGCTCTGTCGGCATCACCGCTATTTGCGAAAGTTACGAAACCGAATCCCTGCATGCATAAGGAAAACAAGGAGCATGCATTAAACGTGCAATGAAACATTAATTAACATGATAGTCAATTCTTCGTCACATTTAAAATAGCATAAAAAATTGTCTTCAGTAGAGTCAGTATTGTTACTAAATGTCTTAATTGAATAAAATAAAAAAAAATAAAAATGTATGTCTATGATAGCTAAAGAATTTTCTTAATACCATAAGTATGATATGTTGTTCTGAAATAAAAAAAAAATTATTGTTATGAACTTGTATGTAAGAAAAAACATGAATGTGTTTTTTTTTTGTTTGTTTTATTTATTTTTTGTTAAAAAAATACATGCTATCACTAAACGTTTGGTTTAGTATTTTAGTCTCTATCAGCACAAAGAACACTATGTCAATTTTATTTTTTAAATATGCTTAGGTCTCCTAACAAAACTCCTTGAAATTGTAATGTGACATGAGCAAGGGAAAATTAATACAACATGCTTACTGGTCTAAAGCGACATGCTTCCATGCCACTGGGCACATCTTTTACATAATAATGTTACTTGTTTAGTTAACAATGAGCAATACATTCTAATAAATGATTTATTCATATTTCTCACTCATTATCAGACAGCTAACAAGATTAGTTTCAAAAAAAAAATATTGGGTGTCTTAAGAGCAAGAAATCATACCACACAGAAAAAGTTTGGCTACCCTCACGAGTTTCTGAGCATGGCATTGCACCTAGTACTGAGTCAAAAATTGATAAGATTTACTTTGTAAAAATATGAGTGGATAAATAATTTGTAATCAAATGGTGTGTGTACTTGAGTTCTTTTTAATCAATAATTTTTCAAGAATCATTTTTTTTTTAAAAAAAAAAAAAAGGTTAAAAATACATTATTTATAAACAAGGAATTAACCAATTTTTTGTGGGTAAATAGTTTATCTCAATAGAGTCAAATATTCTACTGATTGCCAAAATGTGATGTATTTGTATAAGGAAAATATATTAAAAAAATGATACTACTGTTTCAGATAAAGTAAAAAAAAAAAAGTTTACACAATTTTTGTTTTAAAAAAAACCATAAAAAAAGAAAAAATACTAGTAAATAGAATAAAAATATTTCCATAATTTTATAAAATTTTTCTAGTAATAATTTCAACTGCTTTATCATCTTTTACAGAAGTAAAAGAAGCATCGTTCATGCAATAAAAAATATGTTAACAGGAACTAAATAGTACATCTGAGGTTATGTTGTTAGTAGAGTTCTAACACTTGTCAAAAGTCAGTTAATTTTTGTTGAAATGCAGACATTTAGTAAATTATTCACCCAGTATAGTTATTTAACATCATTCCAGACACATGGAGAAACACTGAACACATCTTCTACAGAACAGAACAAGACACTCAAGCAGCAAACCATACCAAGAAATCAAATTATTTTATTATTTCAAAAAGCTTCTTAAATGAAACAAAAAAAAAGGACTTTCAATCTTCTTTTTATCACATGATTTACAAAATTAAAAGGAAAAGAGGTGAAAAATTATTTGGGTTGAAATTGAAAAAAAAAATCCGAAAAAAGAAAAAAAGGTTAACTCTCAGCTAGTAGAAGCCATTTTGGTCAAATGTGAAGTGCATTCACAAGTTGTTAATTAAACTAGCATTAGCTGATCTATAAACAAAGGTTGATAAGCACACTTTTTTCACTTTGTTTAGTAGAGAGCAAGCTTATTTTGTGATTGTAAAGAATTGAAATGAATAATGGAATGAATAAAGAAAACCTGATACATGTTGGAATGATGAGTGTCTTTACAGATGAAATGTGTTTAAGTAATTATAATGAAAATTAACATAATATGGCAAGTCTAAAATACACAATTTATTTCTGCAAGATGATAAACAAATGTTAACTTGCATGATTAAACAAATACTTGTATTTCAAATTATCCATCCTTTAATTCACATTAAAAATCAGAGAAATTGATCTCTGAGTCTGAAAAAATCTTTAAAAAATGTTATATCATAACAATTAAGTAAAAAGTACCGTATTTTATTTAAATCTGTTTTAGCTAGAAGAATTAGATTTTTAAAACCTTTTTTAAGATGTAATTAAATATTTAAGAAATGAATCAAAGGATTAGAAAACATTTGGTATTAAATCAAAACTATGTATTTCTTTTCAAAATAAGCATATTTTACTTAAAAGTACATAATACAGTGATACCTCAGAGTCCAAACTCAATTCAATCCTGAATATCAGTTGAATTCTAAATTGTTTAAGTTCCAAATCAGTTTTTATTTTGAATAACTCATTTAACATAAATTGATCTGTTTCATGGATCCCCTCAAAATGAATTTTTTAAATAAATATTTTATGGAAAGTATTTGACTTTTAGGCATATATAGAATATTTGGATGGCACAATCAAAATGTTTGAATTCCATGTTGTTTTTTTTTTTTTTGCCTTTAGAATTTCAAGGTACCACTGTAATTATAATTAAATTAGTAAAATGCATTTATTCTATACATTCTTTTTTTTTTTCCCCTTTTTCAGTGAATTTTTTTTTGGTACAGAATATGTATAGGAGAATAAATGCACTTTACACAATGAGAGTCAGGCATTTAAAGTAATTAATTTACTTAAATTTACTTAGCTTGATAAATGATTTTAGATATTTAAAACAGTACAGCTAATTTATGAGTAAATGAATAAGAAAAATCAAAAGTTTTTTTTTAGTAATTTTTAAAAAAATAGATCATGCCTCATCAGACAATGAACAAATGATTTTTTTTTTTTATAAAATTTTAAATTTATAAAAATACTCATAAATTTGCTGCCACTGCTTTTAAATTTATAATGAATATGGAATTTTCAATGATATAACTGAAAAATACTCACTTTTGATCCACGCTCATTGAAAATAATTTCAACATCTAAAATTGTTCCAAATTGCTGGAAAAAAATGTTGGAAAATATAGGCAACTAAATGTGACATTTCTGCCAGCTAATTAGTTCTCAATTTCTATTATACTAATTTTAACAATGAGATTATAAAATACAAACCCCTAGTAACTGTCTCAGATCTGCTTCTCTGAATCTGAATGGTATGTTGGAAACATGGAGTCGCTTTGGACCAGTATTTGGAGATATAGCACCACTTGTAGGTGGCATTGATGAGACTTCACCCTCTGATGACTGAAGCTCTGTCTGTAATGGGGAATGGTAAGAACAAATTTAACAGAAAGGAAATTGAATTAAAAAAAAAAAAAGTCATCAAGCTATTATATTAAGTTTTAAAAAAATATATAACTTTAATATCTTAATGCATTTACATGGATAAAAATTACTTTTTTTTTCTTTAAAAATATGGAGGTGGATGTTAAATTATATGGGGAATTGAAATAATGTAGTAATGTTTTTAAATTAATTTAAAAACTACAAAAAGAAGCTGACATAAGAAATTTAAAAGTATAACAGATAATGAACAGATAATGAACAGCAATAACTAAAAATCACTCAGTGTTTTAGTTAACTTCTCTGTACCTATTCGATCACATCACTTACAATAGATAAATTAAAACCAAACCAAAGCAATATATGGCTAATGCAACAGAAATCCAATCAATAACAAAACAGCAACAATCTACCAACAGCAATTACTAATATATTTATATCACTTAACACTGTCTTAAAAAGTGGGAAAATAATTCTTGAACAACTATTTAAAAGCCAAAATTAATAACTTATTGTCAAAAGTTTAACAATTAGCATATTAAAATGAGAGAATATTGATGATTTTAAGATTTAAGAAAAATACTATGAATGAAATATTATTACTATAAAATTAAAACATTTTCTTTATTTAAGTATAAAATGTTAAAAGGTCGGAACAGCCTCAAAATGTTAGAATGAGAAATGGTCAATGGCTGCTCTTATCCCATTTCTCTAAATCAAACACCAAGCATGATCACAAACAAGATTACAACAAGAAAGACAAATTTGAAAAGGAAATAATTAATTTAAAAAAAAATTAAGCCATCTGGAATTCAAGAAAAATAAAAGTGTATGACTGATATGTGATGGTATACTGGGGGTCGTGGGTTACAATTAGTTTGATAAAAAAAAATGAACAAAGTCAACTAATACAACAAAATATCTCCAAATAACCAATGAAGTTAGGAATTTAAAAAATGCAGTACTGCCATTTGATCATTACAAAAAGCCTATATTACAGCAAAAAATATTTCTTAAGTATTTATAAAATTTTTTTTATCAGATATTGAAAGCAAGATTAGTTGTAGACAGCTTTGATACTAGACTTAATGGACTGACCTAATGCCCAAATGTAATGTTAGATCAAAGTGGCAGTCTAGAGGACTATCAATTATTAAACAAGCAACAATTAAAATACATAAAGCAAGAAACACCCAAGCAAAACTTGATTTTATACTGATGCAAACCTCGGACACTGCTTTCAGGTCCCTCAGCCAGAGGCTTTTATGTGCCTCTCTCATGAACTGAAGAAATTCAAATATTAGGACATTGACTACATACACAGCAACAAAGTTTATTGGTAAAATAAGAAGGCAAACAATTTCTTTTTCTTTGCAACATTATATATTCCAGCTTACAATTACTATCACAGAATTATTAGTGTATTACAATTCATTTTCTCTATGCTGAATTGAAATTTCTTAAAATAAAGACGATTCTTCTATTAGTGACAGCTTAAAGTGCAATGTATAAAATATGAACAAAATATTTTCAAAAATAGTGACAATGTAGTAAAATTGTTTACGATTTTCTACTTTTAAAGCTTAAATATTTTTTAATGAAATATAGTGAAAAATTACATAAAATGAAATATATCAATAATGAGTCATAATAAGAATACACACACAAATAAAATACAACATGCGCAAAGTAAGTTATGTGTAATATAAAATAATAATTATCAGTTGATATAAAGAAAGGTACACAATGTTTAATATGCACAGTTAAATCAAGGCCAGACATTTTTCAATATGGCAATAAACTAAGTCCTGTCACAAGGTAATACATGCCTTTGACATTAGTTATTAAGATGTGCATTTCCTAGCAGGGTTTGTATTCTGCCATATTAATGGCAATAAGTTATATAAGAAAATATGTTTGTTATCGTCAAGTCCTGAAGTTTGAAAACAAATTCAAAAAGATTAATTTAAACAAAGAAGTACCATATAGAAGACTTAAAGTAGACCAAATAAAAAAAATCCATTCAAGATCTCTACTAGACAATCAACACAAATCTTAACAAATGGTACAATATTTCTAAAATGAGAGGTTTTGCTTTGATTTTGTTTCTACCACTAAGAGAACATAAATAATAACTTTGGTGGAAACTAAATACAGATTTTTGGCTAATTCATAATAAATTTTTTCATAAATGGCGATTAGCATGTTAAAATTAAACAAAAAAGGTTACCATCATTTTACAAAAACTTTCAGAGTTGTGAATTTTTTTTTAAATGGTGGAGGCATTTTAATTAACATTAAAAAAAAATCAAAGCAACTTGAATTTAAAAAGGTATCAATGCAGAATATTTCAAGTGAATCACACAGAAGAAACAAATTTGAGGGGTAGAATCCATGTTTAAAAACATCAATCTTTTTAAAACTGCACATGAACTTATGTTAGATTTCCTTTCATGTCCATGGTGTCTAATGAAATTTGTAACAAAGACTTTACTAAAAAAAAAAGAAATAAAGTTTTATGTCTAATTTATATGTTAATATATAAGACAGTCATTGAACATTGAATGGAAGCAACACAATAACAGAAAAACCAAATTAGACAAAAAGGTATTCAGTGCTACAAATAAAGTAGGGAAACAAAAGGTATAAATAAGTAAATGAAAGTTAAGTCACTAGTCCACTAAATCTAATTGCGTCAGTGATTTTTGGAAGACCCAATTCAATTAAATATAGCAATCATTTATTGGAAAATGTAATCAAAAAAGTTGTAATAAATTTGTTGTAATTTGTATAATTAAAGAATTCCATATCTTTGTTAAGTTTCTAATTGAAATTATTCTTCATTGATCATGGTTATTATAGTATAAAATAATATTGTAATGGCAATTAGTTGTTATTTTACACTTGCCTCTTTGATTTGACTGACATTGTATTAATATTGAAGACCATCCTTAATTATCTAGATAGAAGTCATGAGACCAATCTATTTATTAGCTGTTTGGCTATCTATAGTTCTATACAAAAATATATTGGCTTTTTTTTTATTATTTAGGATTGAAAAAAAAATGTGTCTTCTATTAATTCTATAAGAGAATAATTAAAACTGCAACACCAGACATCATTAGTGAAATTGAATAAATGTAATTCTTATATAGACAGACTATTAGTGAAACTAAAGTAGTGACTAAAGTAATAAAAAAAAGTAAAAACCAAAAAAAGCCTATGGAAATTTAAGCTTAAAGCATTACAAATCATGCAAATTATCCAATATCCAATCAAAGCATAACACAGATAGATGCATGGAGTTGTTCTTTTTTTTTAATTAAATGAAATCATAGGAATTTTTAGAGATAAAAGCAAAACATGCCTTAATTTTAAATCCAGCAGTTGGAAAACATTAAGTAGTTATGTTCAGAAATAAATTTGTAAAATATATATATTTAAGACTAGAATATTTTATCTAGAAAAAAGTACTGAATGCTGAATTTCAAAACTTTCTTAATGTTTTTATATTTTTTTTTTCAAACCTGATTTTAACTGGTAACTTTTTATCTAAGTGCATTACAAGAATAAAAACATAGGTAGCACTCACAGCTTGCTGGTCAGCTGCTGCTCCATTTGAAGTTACAGGTGTTGTGGTATATATGGTCTGGCCACTGGGTTCAGAGGTGATGGCTGAAACAGCTACACCCTGGATTCCTGCTAAGGTAGCTGCAGAACCAGCAGCAGCGGCAGCAGCTGCCTGACTGGCCACAACCTGGTGGTACTCTTCAAGACTGGCTGCCTGCTGGTAGGTATATGTTGGGGTTATTTGGTTCTGAACCATGTGCTGAGGAGAACAACAGAAAATAAGTCATTACATTTTCATATTGTAAGACAAATGTGTCAATTCAGTTTTATTAACAAATGGAAAAAGAAAATGTACATGGGGTACAATGAATTGCAAAAGTAAAAAGAAATAAAATTAATAAAACTAAAAAAATAAAAAAAAAAAATAAACTTGACTAATGCCACCTGGAAACAATTTCTTTCAAATACTTAAGTAACTATTTTTATGAATATTTATTCAAAAAGAAAAAAGATGTTGACAAGAATATTTTTGAACAGTATTTCTAGTGAATCTTAAAAAATGAATAACCCTAAGGCCCAACTGTAGTAACCTAACCCCATTCATACAGTTTAAATAAATTTCCTTTTATTTTTTTTAAGTAAAAGCCAATTTTTTTTTTTTGTTTAAGCACTGGCTTAAAAATATTTACATGTATCTGTATCATCTCAAATTTACATTCTGAAAATAAATCAGTCAACAATAAAACTTGAACTACTATATATATATAAATATATATATACACACTCAAACAAATAAAATTCAGTAGTTCTGGGATGATATAAAAACTTTTTCTGCTAAACTTACCCACATGTTTCACCAGTTTCGAGATCTCTTTTGAAGAGTCTCTATTCTACACACAAAAGATTTAAGAGTGAGTAAACTAAATGGGGGGGGGGGAGGGTTGGCATTTGAATCCAGCTCATACCTCACAGCTTTTGGAGGGTGGGTAATTGTCCTAAATTATCACCGTTTATATGTCTCCACACCACTCCC
This sequence comes from Bulinus truncatus, assembly GCA_021962125.1. Classification (NCBI taxonomy): domain Eukaryota; kingdom Metazoa; phylum Mollusca; class Gastropoda; family Planorbidae; genus Bulinus; species Bulinus truncatus. The sequence continues at coordinate 2,791,646 of JAGDYQ010000114.1, read as the reverse complement.
AGCCGCCACACTTCAAATAGTTGTACAACGGATTCAGATTCAGTGAGTATTGCTTTCTAAAACAGCTGGGGGGGGGGGGGGATACACCATTTGGGAAGTTAAACCATGAAAAAAAGCATTAATTATTACAAAATCCAATCCATCTTTCTTTTCTGGAAAAATGTGTGATCACTGAATAAAGGTTTTTTTGTAATAAAAAAAAAGGCGGCCAGCAGATAACTAGGTCTTTTGTTTCAATGGTTTTTGATAACATACAAGAACAACATGTGGTTGTGTGAGAAGGGGGGGGTGAGGAGGGAACTGGTGACCGTAGAATTAATGAACTGCAATTACTCACCTCATGAAACTAATGACATTTATACTAATTACATATAATTTATCAGGGAGGATAGGTCATTAGTAAGTAGACAACGAATAATAAGCACACAAAAAAATGTGTTGTTGATAATGGTTGAGGGGGGGGGGGGCATCCATTACTACTGAATGGGAAGGGGGCTGTAGAGGCGCACTGACCAACTGCTTTAGAAAACAATTTGACAAAAACGTGTAACGGTGAAAACCCAAACACTACAAGCTACTTGAAAATGTTCTTTATTTGAATAAAAAAAAGGCTGAATCTAAGGCTTCTTTTACTTTGCTATATTTTGATAATAATATTTGTGTATTTCAAAAGCCTGATTGGTTGCAGTAAATATTTAAATTCCTTTTAAAAAATAAATTCTTATAAAACTGAAAAAAAAAGAACGTGTAGTAAATTCCGTGTGTGATGTTTTCAACAGAAACTGAATCTTAAAACAGAAACAACTGATTATTATAGGATTTGGAGAATTAATATTCAGTGAGAAAAAAATTCTTTTTAAATTGTTAGATAGGCGCATCCGACTTATGTTTCTAATAAAATAAACATTCCTCCACTACACAGATACAGGAATTTCGATGAATGTGTGTGTGGGTTAATGTGTGAGTGTGTGTTCATATACAACCAATCTACGCAGCGCTTCATGTTCTTCCACCAAGAAAGGAGGATGAAGCTAGAAGGGCGAATGTGAGTCATAAAACTACCCCTCCCCGGCCCTTTTCATCACACACACACACATTGACACTCATATATACAAGTCTGTTGGAGGCGCTAAATCTTTTTTCTTCCACTGACATCAAAACGAAAAGGAGAGATCGATTAGATTTTTTAAAAAATAAAACAAATTGTATATATCGCTAGCAATCGCTGCAACCGTAATGTATGTATATTGCTACCACTGGTTTACACAATTCAGATTTACTATTAATATCGTTACTAGCGCTACAACCTTTAAGACCTGTTAATTGTGTATATCGCTACTTTTCTGATCTGTTACTTGCAGACCTACAAATAGTCGCTACCATTCATATAAAAGATAATGTAATAAGTCTACTACTTATAAATCTCTCTCTCTCTCTCTCTCTCTCTCTACTACCAGATATGCTTGCTGAAGTATGACCAATCATATCTCTCGCTAAAATGTATAAAGCTACCAGTCGAGGATACCTCATGGTACATAAACAAATGTATTATATTAGACAACTATAGATATATTATCAGTCGAAATTCAATTTCAACTTAGCGTTATGATGTAAAGAAAGCACGTCACCAAAGGGAATAATAATAAATAAATATGTAGCCTAAATTATTGTAGATATATTTGATATAATGTCTAAATGGCATTTTAAATGGGGTAGATAATTATAATCGAATTTCATTAATACAATCTCTGGGCTCATGAATTCAGTGTTCATCTTTTCTAATGGAATCGTTTAATTATGTTATTCTGGTGCAGAACTTCAAGCATTCTGGTGCAGAACTTCAAGCGTATTAAAAAAAAAGTAAAAAAGTTCATTAAATGCTTATAATATTGCATATGTATTAGAAATCGTCAAAATTCCATTTATCGCTTTACACATAAAGTAGATAAGCAATAACTACCAAGATTATTTATTACTTTATCAGCAGTGGTAAATGCACAAAGACAATACATGAGAAAACAGCTTATGTTGCATGCAGTCATTCTAGTCTCTACGTGAATACACATATAACTAGATATAAAGTTATGACAAATAATGTAATGCATAATAAAACAATATACTAAAATGTTTAAGTCTAAAAGCTAAACAAATCCCGTCTGCCTGAGCACAGAATTGAAACAAAGGAATAAAAACTAAATCGGTTCAATAGAGGGGGGGGGGGATCACCTTGGTTAGTAAGACTCCACCCACTGAAGGCAGATGTTCATGTCTGAGACGGGGGAGGCCTGGGATGGGGTGCAGGCCCCCCTTGACGATCATTTTCATCATCATTCAGGATGGCTATTTGTGTAACAACGAGATAGTGATGAAGTCGAGATGACGCTGATGTGTTCAGTTCAGAAATGGCACTAAGTGTATAGCAGGCGAAGAATCTAAACCTTACAAAGATGTCCAAAGTTTTGGCCCATGTATGTAATTAAGACATGTCACTCGAGTAAAGCGCCTAAGTAATTAATTTGACTTGGCAGCTGGATGTGTGACATGTGACACTGTCAAATGAATTGAGCAATGAATTCAAATATGGTAGCTCTTATATCCACATAAATTGCTGACAAACTTTTGAAGTGATGTTTTTACTTCATCTCGTACAACAAATTACACTGGTTTCACATTCATATAATTTTATAATACTGATTTTCTTAAGTCCGATAATCAGTGTACATAAATAGCGAATATACACATATAAATTAATACTTATTTGCTATATGTTTTCAAAAGAGTGCGCTATTACAAATTAGTACGAGTCGATCGTTAAAAAAAAAAAGAAAAGCAACCGTTTTTAAACAGAATATATTTCGAACAACATTTCAATGCATTTAGAACCGAGCAAGTATAAACGTTAATGAAAGTGTAAAATACATGTATACTTTCTTAAAATGTTTCGCAAATGGCTTTTAAAAATAATACTTTCATTATGAAATGACTGTATGATGTTTATGATTTCGTTGAGACACGTGAACAATAACAATAAGAATACTGAAAAGTTCCAATAATCAAAGGAACCGAGTAACGTCCAAGAAATAAAGAAGAAAACCAAACATTTTCCGTTCAAAGATTCTCCCCCGACGATCAAGTTTTAAGGTCACTAGATGGCAATATTTGGAAGTGAACGTCCTTGATATCACAACGCAAACAAATCACCATTGGTCACTGGAACATCCGAAATAAATGCAGCGCACGAGTGGACAGCAGCACGTAATTAACAAGTCGTGAGTAAAACAGATTATCTCATTCGACACACTACTTCATAAAAAGCCTTTTAACGGTGGTCAAACCTCAAAAAAAAATAATGACCAAGAAATTGTGCGTTCATCCAAGTTTTAGTCAAGTGGTCTGGTCCACACAGCCGACCCTCACATCACACGAAAAGGAAAAAAAAATTACAGCCGAGAGAAATGCCAAGACGAAAAGAACTGATCAATAGTCGAGTACCCCTCCCCCCTTGTCTCACGGAGAGACGGGCCGTCTCCAGAACTGCGACTCACCCAACGCACATTGGAAGCAAAGACAACTGATCTACATCTCATCTGGTAATTTAATCAGCAAAAACCAACAAGGTGGTAATTAAAATAGCCAGGAAAGAACAAAACAGGAGGGAGGGAGGAAGAACGCGAGTGGTGTGGGGGGAGTAGGGGATGAATACATTCGTCTAAAACTGATAATGTTTGTAACTGCTGGAAGTGGGAGGGAGAGGGGAGGATGCTCATACTCTGTCACTTTGAAATACGGAGAGGTGCGACACGCGAGTACGTGTTATGTCCATTTAAATAACCTTGCCTTGAGCCTAGGCGACACAAGCTTTGAAAAGCTGGCGCGTTCAGAGAGAACTCTCACACACGATACTTCTTCTTTCTCTCTTGTTCTGTCCATTCCCTTCTCCACCCCGCCCCCATCTCTATATTGCATCCCCACACCCACCCATCCCTTCTCTCCTCTCTCTCTCTCTATCTCTGCCTTTAGGTAGAGGCAAGGGTCATAACAAGAGATCAATACAACACAGTCAGGACGGACGGACGCAGCACGCGCCACTACAGTCGGATGACACTGTGGATGCTCCTTGCAAGTGTCTCGGCCTTCACAAGATGGTCCAGTGTGTGTGTGTGAGAGAGAGAGAGAGAGAGAGAGAGAGAGAGAGAGAGAGAGAGAGAGAGAGTGTGTGTGTGTGTGTGTGTCTTTAAAAGATGGTTCAGTGTGTGTGTCTCGGTTTTCACAAGTTGGTCCAGTGTGTGTGTATGTATGTATGTATAAGTTGTATGTATGTATG